>VZRN01000804.1:241587-267590 GCA_013397935.1 Dasyornis broadbenti
CCGGCGCGGCTCGGCTCGGCTCGGAGGGGGGGGGGGGGCGGCTTTTGTTCGCCATCACCTTGGCGGCTCTTCCGCTTCGTCCCGGGCGGCGCGGGGAGGCCGGGGAAAAGCGCCCTCAAGCCCGCGTTATTCAGAGCTGGCTGTGGTGTTGGGCCCTCCGGTCGCTACTGCCTGGCTCACCTCATGGATCGATCGCTGTGCAGGGGCCTCCAAAGGTACGTGGGCTTCGGCATGTGCAGGGTGCCGCTCCGGCGGCCTCGCTCGTGCTGCTGAAGCGCCTTTAGCTGCCCGTCGTCGGCTTAGCGGGGCCCTTTGCTCTCCTACAGGTTACTGCTGCCGTGGCATCCGAGCTGTAGAGACTGTCCCAGCTCTGCAGATCTCACCTTTCTCCGCTTCCCCTTTCCCCAGTCATAACCTGGGCTGCTCTGTTTGCACGCGGAGTGATATCGCAGAACTTGTTGTGAGCACCTTTTATTCTGCAGAGTCTGATGCCTTGAGTAGATCTTTTCTAAGCTGCTCTCATTTGTCACCTGAGTTGAGCTAATTGTGTTCGCAGGCTTTTGCCTCCCTTCACCTCGGAGATCACTGCAGTTCCAGTGTGGGTGCCCAGGAGCATCTCCACAACAAAGCTTTTAAATCCCTTGGGTGGCTGAGTGAGCCTGGATCTTGAGCTTGGTGCCAAGTACCACTGCGTGAAAGAACTATCACAGGAGAAGACTAGAGGATATGAGATTATTGTTTAATTTCAACCAGAAAAACTTAGTCAGTCACATAGATTTTGTTATTGTGGCCTTCTATGCAGGTTTGGCAATTCCCAAGCCCTCTGTATGTTCTAGACACTTCAGATTCAATGTGTAAATGTTCTGCTTTTATACAGAAAGAAGTGTAAAGATGCCCAGGGTAATTTTGAACAGTTAAGAAATAGGGTAAGTTATATCTATCCGTACCCAAGTTTCTGAAGGTAATATGGCTGTGTTACCATAGCACTGCAAGTGAGTATAGGATTTGTCAGCTTGGATTCCAAGCTGAGAAGTTGTGATTGCTGACAAACTGGTGTTGCCATACTTCTGGAGTTGATTTGTCGTTCAGGAGGCATTCTGTGTCCACTCTGATTGTGGGTGTGCATATGGGGCCATACCTCCCCTAGGAAAGCTTTTTATTAAGGATTCCTTCTTGTGGACCCTGGTTGCTCGTCAGAGACATAATCTTGGTTTGCCATTGGAAATGTTCTTGGATATGCTACTTGGCACATGTGGGCCTGCTGTGTGAAATTGTGATCTGTATCTAATGATTTTTTCATTAGGAGAATAAGATGTTTGCTGTGAAAACTAGTTTAAACTGAGGAGAAAGCCAAATGTCCATCATCTGCTTAGCTGCCGATGTGCATGTGAATGTTTTCCTTTACGGAACTGAGGTTTCAAATTAAACCTCTATTCTCTCACTTAAGATTATTTCACAGCACTGAGAAAATGGTGAGGAACCACAGTACCGTTAAGGCACAGTGTTGGATTTGAGTCTTCTCCTGTAGCAGTTATGGCACAGAATGTCACTGCTTTTGAGGGTATTTAACAAATGAAGAACTGCCTTGCAACTCAAGTAACATGAAAAGATGAGTATGTCAGACTAACAGATGTATCTGATGAGACACTGGGAGAAGGGCACTGAACCTGATCTTGGATGATGACACAGAGATGGAATGGCTTTCCCAGAGCACGTCACTGTTATTGCACTTTGGGTGGGTGTTGGCCTTTTTGGACTGCACAGCTTAACTGCCCAGAGGACGGTCCCCTGTGGCAGCCGTGTGCCTAAGATACGGGGTGCTGTTCGATGCCTTCCCAAAAACCCCAACCACAAACCAAAACCAAACCGGCCTCTCAGGAAAGCTTGATTTGAAAGAACTGCATGCTGTGCCTTTGAGCTCAGCCAGTCCAGCAGTAGCACATTAGGTAAAGGAGATCATAAAGTAAAGGGATTCTGGTAGAATTCACATGTTTGCTGGCCCCTGCTGCAGATGGAGGATGCTCTGAGTGCTAAGCTTGCAGAGCATGACAGAGAGAAGGTGCTGTCAATACTGGAATGTTGTTTTGGGACTTTTGATTGCCCTTTCCTTTCAGTCAGTGCTACTTGTACTTTCCATGGTGCACCTCTGCAGGGCTCTGCAGGGCTGTGCTCCAGATGCCCTGCCGTGGGCCAGCTGGGCTATCAGTTGCCGTTTGTATTTTTAGCTTTATTCAAGGTGTAGCTGCTCACATGATAAGTGGCAGCGATGGCATCTCAGTGTCATGCTTCTGGATTGCAGGAGCAAGCACACTCTGTGTGGCATTATTTGCTTGTCTGCAGTAAGAAATGCAGTTTAAAAGTGATAATCTGGGTTCAGGAGAAACCTATCCAAGACTGTGAAAGCTGCTCTCTCCTTCCCTTCTGTTTTTCTTTGGCTCCACTGGTGTGAGAAGTGGCAGTGTGTCCCTTGTGGCTTTCCTTAGTGTGCCCGCTGTGTGGGCAACATCTTCCTGATTTGCAGAAACATTTTTCTCAAATTTGTTGTCATTTTAAGTGGTGTATTCAAATCTGATCAGCAACTTGGACAAGAGTTGCCAGCTTGTGGATGTACAAACAAGCCATGCTATTGTAGATTTATGTAAAATGATGGCTTGATGTCTGTATGCCTTTAGTTACGGACAGATTGTTCTGTGGATATGTTCTTCAGAGGATGAAATTTGCTTGTCAATGAAACAAAATTTTACTTGCTTATAGTTTTCAGTTGAAATTACTGGTGAGGCCCATATCTCCCTTGCAAAGCTGAGAAGTTTCACTTGATGGAGGTTATGTTCAAGGTCAGGTGACTCTTCAGCTGCTGTCAGAATTCAGTTCAGCCTTATCTTGGTTTTATTTTTTTCCAAGTAGCATTGATGAGACATGCAGGCAGCGTCACTGTTGTTGGTCTGTCTTGAAACAGGATGAAAGTGGCTTTGGGCATAACCAAAGACTTTGTGCCAAAGCTCTTTTTGTGAATACCTAAATTCAAGCACTGTATGCCATCGTTCTGTAGCTCAGTTATAGGCTCAATGATAGCTTTGCCACAGATGACCAGTCACATTTCTGCTTTCTACAGGGCAAGGGAAATAATAATAATGTGAATGCTTGCATCTATTCTAGAGCAAAAAGGCTTCGCTAATGTCAGAGCTGCTTATTGAGCAAAATGCATGCCAGGGAACATTTCACTACTCATCACGTAGCGGTCTTCAGTACTTCTTCAGAAACAACTTGCTGCTGCCCTCAGTACAAACTGATGGATAATGATTTGGTGTTTGGTTTGTTGTTAGGTTTTTTTCCATTCAGTTGAAGGAGGGACAAGCACAGCTTAATAAAGTTGTGTGTATAAAGGTGATTACAGGTTCAATGAATTTGCGTGTTCTTACTTGAGTGTGGACTTGAGAAATGATTGTAGCAGTTCATACTTCAGCACAACTGTCTCAATGTGAGCTGTATGTCATCCCATTAGCCCTTAGCAGTTTCACCTCGTTGCAAAAGCTGACTTGCTTTATTTGTCATGGCCACCAGAAGATGTTAGGTAAATTTCAGTACTGTGCGCTTGCTCTTTGGAGGAAATTATCTTTGCTGCTTTTGTTCGTTTGCTTATCTTTGCCTGCAAATAACAAATAATTCCTTTTTGTGCCAGTTCTCTCATTGTTTTTGTTGTCTTGAAAGAAATCCTGCCTGTAGGCTAAAGTTATTGTTGTAAACTGGAGTCACACCAGTTGAAGTTGCAAGAAGTATTGCACTGGCACATGTGCATGTTGTTGAGTTTTGGAATCGGGTTCCTCACCTCTGAGTCTTGTCTTGGGAAGGAAGAGATTCCATGTTGCATTTTGCCTTTCAGCTTGCAAGTCTACTGCAAAATATTTTGTGTGGCTTGTGATTCTCCTTGGTTCAAGAAGGCACTGGAAATCCAGTGTGCCTTCCTGGTAATAGAGAAATTGGATGTATTGGCTAAGGTGGAAATTAAATCGTGTTGATGAGTTGTTATGTCAGCTGGATGTAAGCAAGATTACCTGGGGATGAGCAGCTGCACGGGTGTTCCTGTTACCCTGTGCGTGTAGCTTATGGCTTTTAGCCATTGTGCATGGTGAAGGGATTTTTATAACAGTACAGTTGCACCATAAAGAAGCCAGCAGCTAAGTGTGTTCGTTTGCTGGTGATTGCCATCTCAGTGCTGGGATCTCAGACTAACAGCAGTATTTTATTTCTGGCTAGTGTGTACACGAGTGCCTCAAGCCATAAGTTGTCATTAAGACCTTTCTCAATGGCTGCTTTGGCTGATACGAGAATGTGGCTCATTTCATTCAGCTGAGAAGAGCACTCAGATTCTTCTTTCTTTGTTTGTTATTCACTGACTCTTGAGTATGTATTGATGGAAACTGGAAATTGAGCTTTTATAGAATATGGATATTGATAGGGCTTTCCTTGGTGCCTGGTAAGCCATGGAGAAACCATTCTTTGTACATTTGGCCTGTTTAAGTTTTTAATGCTGATGCGTTGACTTTGGGCTTCAATTTCACTGATGCCTTTACCTCTAAACCCCTTGGGCCTGCTAAGGCTCAGGTCCTTGACTTTAGGGAGGTGCTGTGCTAACTGGGACACCTGGAGATTTTAATCTTTTGAAAATCTGGTTTCATAGCGCCCATGTTGCTAGCAAGGAGTACTTGTGGTTTTATTTTACTGCCTGTTAATGACCTGGGAGACATGAACAGTTCATTAAGCCTCTGCTATCCCTATTGAGATCTTTGAAGAAATAATGAAAGGAAATAGTACTGAGACAGGTGGAGAATTGTACTGAGACATCCTGTAAAATTATGTGATGGTGTGATGTAAATCAGTGGTGCTGTCATTTGAAATATGACAGAGGTGCATAGTGCTTCTCTCCGTGAGGAAACAGGGCAGCTTCCAGTGGTGAAAAGATGTAGTGTGATAGAGATCTCCTCTAGTGGAATGACTTGTCACAGATTATGTTTTGTACGCAGAGGCATTGTCAGTGCTCATTGAGGTATGCCAGCAATTAGTTAACAAATATGCTTTGCTTATTACTGTTTTCATAAGAATGTGTGGTGGCTGTCATCCGCTTTTTAACAGGGTCTTTAAAAAAATCGTGGTGAAGGTCCATCTTTGTGTATTCTCCCAAGTGCTCATCATGGGGATCTTGTCACCAATTTTGTGTTCATCATCTGCTTGTGAGGCAGGGAAGCAAAACAAAAGGGTAGTCTCACCTTCGAAGCTGAGATGTCCTTCTTTTAAGGCTGGTTTCTAAGTAAAATTTTCATGTGCATGCCATTGCTGTAGTATGAGTTGTGTTGGGAAGATCCTCAAATTGCTCGTATTTTGTTTTCTTTCCTTTGCTTCCACTTTAAACAGGCATGGAGCTCAAACCTTTGATTTCCCTTAGTATTCTGACATTTGGTTTTGTGTCTCATTAGCATAATTACTTCTGGGGCTTCCTGTGAGGCAAAACTGTGTACCAGAGTTTTGGTAGGTCATATTAAAAATTTTGGACGACCCTATCATAAGCTTGCTGATTTCTTATCTCCAGGTTCAAGACTTGTGTTTCAGGCTTTGCCTTCTGCCTTACCTGCAAGTTTTTGAGACTGTTTTTTTCAGGTGTGATTCCTGACTAACTGCATTTGGGTACAGTTCGTGGTATTGTCTTGTGGCTTGGATTGCTGGCTTGAGATAATTTTGATTGTCCATGAAGTGTAAACTATTTGAGCTCAGTATGTGGGCTTTTTTCTTTGGAGTTCCATTATGATGCAGGATCTGACATGTTGGTGGCATTGTTGCTGTGTGTGTTTTACCTCTGTTACAGGCCGATCTTAAGATGACATGAATCTCCCAATTTCACTTCATTTGCTTTATGTGCTGTCTGGCTGAAATTGCTAACAGTCTTTTGTTTGGCCCTTGATTTAGATGGATGGGTCAAGGTTATTTCGGTAAAAATGCAAAAATCTTACTCTAGGATTATCTCCCAAATTGGAAACTTGGATTTTTAACTTGGTCTTCTTTGCCTGTTGCCTTGCCTACAGATTAATTTTTGGAGAGAGAAGGTAGATTAAGCATCTGTGTGAGAACTGGTGGGATTTCATGATCTCAGACACCGGTAGTCTTTAGTGAGCAGGCAAAAGCAACATGTTGGGTGCTGGCAAGAAATCAAAAAGTTTTTTAGAGTACTGAGGATTACTTTATGATGTGGATGATCTGCAAGACCCTATGGATAGGTAGGAGCATAGCAGGTTGAACCAGGTGACCCATGGAAGTCCTTTGTAACTGAGATGATTCTGTGACAAAATTGAAATGCAGTTAGGTTGGAGAGCTAGTACCTAAGACGTTGGCCATCTCTGAGGCACCAAGGTTTCCCTTCCCAGTCTTCATGGAACGTGAATCCAGCCCACATGGTTACTTCATACTGCTGCTCCTGTCTTCATCTTACAGATGTGACAGGAACTGTTTGAAGCAGAGGTGCAGGCTGCCTTAAAGTGTATTCCTGTTCACTTTGCAGGGTTCTTGAACTGGGTTGTTGAAATAATCATCAGCCAAAGGGGTAAATAATGGTGCAAGAGATTTTTAATGGGGTTTTCTTTGTTTGTTTCAGGGAGTTTTTAATGTTTTTTGGAGCACCTGTTCTGTAAGGGACTTTGTATCCACTGTTCCCTTTTCATCAAAGTGATACATGAATTGACTGAAATCTTTTTATTTACTCAAAAGAAGTGGGAGAGGGTGTCCTGAATTGGTTGAGTATTTTCTAGTGAATTGAGTCCTTGTATGCATAATTGTTTCAATTCTAATATCATTATGTTTATCCTTTCATGGGGAAGTTGTGATACTAATATGAATATTTTCAATTACAGCGTTTGACACTGAGTACCAAAGAAATGGTGATGGAGAAGCCAAGTCCCCTGCTTGTAGGGCGGGAGTTCGTGAGACAGTACTACACCCTGCTAAACAAAGCTCCTGACTTCTTGCACAGGTAACATTTGCAGTCACCAAGTGATAATGTTTTTGAACAAAAGTGTGTTCCTGTTTGTTGTAAATTGGACGTTCATTTCTGAGTGGGAGAAAATGGACCTGGCTAACTTTTGGGCTCTTGGCAAAACTGTTTCATCTTTCTGCAAACTGCCTAGGCTCTAGAATCAAGTCAGATCATGTAGATGTATGGCATGTTATCAAGGTATTTCCTCCGTGGAACGGTGTGCTGCCTCTAAGGCGATCACGTGGTGGTGTGGGCAGATCGCAGAAATACATGCTGGGACTGGGGAGGCTGGAGAGATACTCGTGAGCAAGCTCCCCTGGTGCAGGTGATCCTCTGTGCTCAGGAATATTCTCTGTCCTCGTGAAAGGTGGCACAGGTGTCGTTAACAACAGCATCTGTGGAATTTCTCATAAATACCACTGCACAGAAGAGTCCAAGAGGTTTTGGTCTAGTTTGGTTTAATCTTACCCACTTCTGGAGCTGCTTGTATGAAATGTTTTTCTACCCACTTGCAGTCTCTGCCACTGCTTCCCCTTTTTTCTGGTTACACTCAGATGTGGAGGACATTTGCCGTTGTGTTTTTTGGCTGCACCTTGTTTATGAGTGTTCTTCAGAGAGGACATCTTATCCTCCCTCTTTCTCTTGCTGTTAGTCTGAACAGCAGCTCGCTCCGTGCCACAGAAAGGTGCGGTGTCTCCTAGTGCTTGCTGTGCTTTTTGCAGCAGTGGAGGAGTTTGGACAACAAGCGATAAAGTTGTTGTTTTATCCTACTGAAAGCTTGAGAAGGATCCTGTAGCTGCTCATTATCCAAAGCTGGCCCAGGCTTTAGGAGCAGCAGCAGAGATCAGTTCGCCCTCTTAGTGGGTGTTGCTCGGTGTGCTTGGATGCCTGTTGCATTTCAGTTGAACTTGTAAGGCTCTTCTGGCCCCTCAACTGAAAGTCTTTAATTCCATTTAAGTAGGGACTCTGCCTTCCAGAGACTTTGAGCAGTTCCTTAAAAGCAAGTTAAAACTCTTGGTCCCCTGTGAAGGCATTTGGTAAGAACTGCTGACTTTCAGAGAGATTGCTTTGGAATTAGGAGAGAAACAGTTTAGAGGAAAGATGTTTTCCTGTCTGCTTGTGCGCTGCTTCTGCTAAATTTCTGTGTTTCCTTGCTGTTGGCAAGTGCTGGGCCATGCTCGAAATCATGATTATGTGGTCGGTACCAAAGAAAACATTCTAATACTTCCCAGACTTTTTCTGGGCATAGTCAAAGAAGTGAAAGTCTTGGGCTTGTATTTTCACAAAAGGAAAACTGAAAAGAGTTTCTAAGTTCAGTAGAATAAACCAAGAAGTGGCAAATGTGGAAGTTCTAGTGTTTAATTCTGTATATTAACACTGACCGTCTGCACTGGCTTGTTTAACTAGAGAGAAATGTTCAGTGTTCTTGCCACTCTGTGTGACACCGAGGTCACAGAAGTACTTCACGACGATTTTATTTCATATATACCGTACAAGGGTGGATAATGAAGGTACGTGTTAGCACTTGGACCTCATGGCAATCACCCCCAAGGCAAAGCATGCTTCTAAATAAGAACACGGGGTGATATGATGGTTTTTTTCTGATCTATTAATGTAAATGTACTGAAAATGTAAAGCATTTGTCACCTGCTTTTATAAGCTGGCAATAACAATCCAAATCAAAACAGACTATTCTAGGCTCAAAATGTGTAAATGGAATGAAAGTGCCAAAGGATCTCTGAAATGTAAGAAAAATATTGGAAGTGAGTGTACATATTAAAATATCAAAACCACAAGCTCAGTGCTGGCCAAGGCTGTGAAGAGAGCAGGGTTCAGAGGAGTGGCAGGAGGGTTGTGCCTTGCTGATGCCTCTGTCAGAGGCAGGTGATTCTGAGGGTGAGGAGCCTTCCAGCCACAATGGCCACCTTTCTTAAAGGACGCAAGTGAAAGGTTGAGGTTGACTTAGGAGTTTCCTGCACTGCCTTGGGCAAACTGCAGTGCTGAGTATTAAGTTTGTTTGTTCCTGTATTCTTGGAGCCTCTTGAATTGCTGTTTGTGGTAAAATTCCTGATGCATTGAGCTCACAGCTTTTGGCTAAAATACTTCTTGGATTTGGCTCTGTTTTTTTCACTTCTGTGACTTTTACATCTCTTTGCTTGCAGGTTTTATGGCAGGAATTCTTCTTATGTCCATGGAGGACTGGATGCCAATGGGAAACCGCAAGAAGCAGTGTATGGTCAAGCTGTGAGTATTAAATTTAGTCCCGTAATCCCCATTAATGTTCGGAATAAATCAGGGTTTTTCTTTACCGGTGACTTTGACTTTCTTACCTCGTGAGTAACAGATTGTGATACTGCTTCCTGTTCGGAGACAGGTAGCAAGTTGTTAGCTTGAGGTTTTTTGTTTGCTTATTTCTGCTGTCATTGACAGTTGTGTTTGATTCGTCAGCTTTGCATCTGGGCTGCAGAAAATATCTTTAGGATGGGAAACAACATCAAGAGGACCTGATAGACTTGTGCTGTTAATGTATATTATTTCAGTTGGAAGTAGTTCCATAGGAAAGGACTGATCTTTGTGAGTTTCATAAAATTCTTCTGTGAGTGGAGTTTTGTTAAAGTGGAATATAACTATCGAAGAAGTGAATGAAGTGAATTGAGGGTTGCTTTGGTTGTACCTCATTACCAGAGTAATGTCTGTCACCTAGGGACATCTCTTCATGTGGCAGCCACATCTTTGAGCAGTATGGCTTTTTGTGCAGGGCAAGTTTAGTTTCTTCTCCTTTCACCAGCAGAATCTCATTTACAGCACAAAAATCTTGGCAGTGCACATGTCCTCTGCTCCTGTGATGTTTGGCACTTTGAGGATGTGTAGAGGGTTGGTTTGGGTTGTTTGGTTGGTTGGTTTTTGTTTGTTTGTTTTGTTGGTTTTAATTATTTGTTTTGTTTTGGGATTTTTTGTTTTGTTTTGTTTGTTTGGGGTTTTTTTGTTTGTCAGGGTTTTTTGGGGTTTTTTTTGTGTGGTTTTTTTTTTTTTTTTTTGTTGTTGTTGTTTTGATTTTGGTTTGGGGCTGGTGTTTTTTGTCGATGGGTGTTTTTGGAATTTTTTTTTATTTTTTTAGCACAAGTTAAATCCTGTCCCTTTCACAGGCCCTTAAAAAAATTAAAGTCTTCAAATAGGTCATAGATTTTAATACAGCTGGAAAATTGGAGAGCAAGTTGTATGCTATTTGACTGCTCTGAGAAATACTTGAATCCTAGTGAAAAACTTCAGATTAAAAGTTAGATGAGCTCAGGACGATTGTTCTCAGTGAAAGACACTTCTTGGTTCCTGTATTCATCTTTTGAGCTTCAGGGGAGTACTGGTTTTGGGTTAGTTGAGACTCGGGTATTGAAAAGGGTGTAAAGCTCTGCACAGAGCTCACTGCAGCTAAAAGGAAGCTGTCTCTTTCTAGGAGATACACAAGAAGGTGATGTCACTGCAGTTCAGTGAGTGCCACACCAAGATCCGTCACGTGGATGCTCATGCCACTCTGAGCGATGGGGTGGTTGTGCAAGTCATGGGAGAGCTGTCAAACAACGGGCAGCCAATGAGGAAGTTCATGCAGACTTTTGTGCTTGCTCCAGAAGTAAGTATATGTAAGATTGTGTCAAACTTCAAATAACGATGGAAAAAACCTGACCTGACCTGATGTGTAGCCACAATTTGTCATGCTGGGACAAAAAATAGAATCTGGCTTTAAAACTTGGTCTGGAGGCTGTCATTAAATGTGTCACGGTGTGTGAGTGCAGACAAACTAGTGTATTGGAGCCATCCTGAGCTGTTTTATTTTCTTGAAGTTTTGGAGCAGTAATGAAAAGAAAATTGAAGCTTGTGTTTGGGAGTTGCCATTGGCACAAATAATTTATTTTAAAATTAAGGTTCAGCTCAGATCTCTGTGCAGTTGTGTACTTTCGAGTCTAATGGCAAATGTGAGTATGGGTTGATGCTGCACAAGTTACTGCTCAAATTTAGCTCTTGGTGAGAGCCAAGCTGTGTACAGGTAAAAGGTGTCTTGTGTTCTTTCTACTTCTTTTCCCCAGCTTCATCAGAAATGACTGTGTGGCTGGAGATTAATGTTTTAGGTTCATGTTGAATTTCTTTGTTTCCTTGCGCATTTACTGTAAGCATGCAGCCACCCTGTTGAAGTTCAGGGGTTTTATTGTAAAGTTTTTGTAGTAGGGAAAATTGAAATTCCCTGGCTGTATGCTTAGTTAAAACCTATGATTGCTCTGACTTCGCAAAATTAGCAGATTTTACTCTGCTTGAAACTTCCTTTTTCAGTTGGGCAGAACCTACTGTTCAATTGTTTGCTTAGGGAAGAAGAAAATAACTCAGAAAATGACTGTAGTGACATAGTCCTGTTGCAAAATTACAGTGTGGGCCCTGAAACTTATATCTGTAGTCCATCCTTTTGTTGGCTGCTGATATTCCGTATTTGCTAAACACTGCGTGTTCTTCTTTTACAGGGATCAGTTCCCAACAAGTTCTATGTCCATAATGATATCTTTAGATACGAAGATGAAGTATTTGGGGATTCAGAAGGAGAACTTGATGAAGGTGAGCACTGTACATGTAGAGTTTGTGTGGTTCCTCTCTCCTGTGTGCAGAGCTGCCAGAAGTGTCTAGTGGAGATGTTGGGATGTAAAGTGTGTCGCATTCTCATGGGGCACAGAGCTGTTGTTACTGCAACTCTGCTGGTTCAAAACCTTCTGTGAAATGGAGGTCCTGTAGCAGTGCCGTGTTCCCTGAAGGGCTGAACTGCCTCACAGAGGGTGAGGCTTGACAGAGAGTGGGAGCAGTGAGAGCAGTACTTCTGCTGCCACAGCTACATCAGGCAGACTTGTGTTCCATGGTCAGTCAAATTCATAGGCAAAGCCATTTGAAGAAAAAGTGTGATTGTTTTCCGATATAACACCTAGTTCACTTTCACATCATCATCACACACCGTAATTCATTTCTACTCGGGGGCTGAAGTGGGTTTTTTCCCCCTGTTCCATGAGGCAGAGCAAATGAGAGTATAGCCAGAATGTATGTACATGTGGTTTCTAGAATTTGTTCGTCTTGATTCTGTGGAACAAAGCGTCTTAGGCAATCATCCTTGTATTGTCCTCTATTCATCTTCTTAGTCTGAGGCACTGAGATTTATGAACTAATAGTGCAATCTTTCTCTTTGACTGCCACCGTGTGAAAAACACCTGCTGCTTTAAAAGATCCTCAGAACCTCCTCCCAGAACTTCCTAGAAGCAATATGTCTCTGGCTGCTTCTTTTTGTGAAAATCATGAACAGCCAAGCCTCTGGACTGAGAGGCAGGGTCTTCCTTTTTTTTTTCTTCAACTAATTTTACCATAGTTTGTTGATGAAGCTTTATTTTGATTGCTGCTAATTTAATAAGCATTTATTTTAACTGCGGCTTGTGTACACTTGCAGAGATGTATAAGAGTTTACAAGTTTTTGTTTTTGTGTCAGAGTCTGAGGAAGAGGTGGAAGAAGAGCAGGAGGAAAGACAACCATCACCTGAACCTGTGCAAGAGAATGCAAGCAGTACTTATTATGAAAACCATCCCGTAACGTAAGAAGTCCTTTTTATTATATAGAGTTGTTTTTTTATTAAAAACACAAGACAGAATTGCTTTGGTTTTAGGTTCTGGATGTGATTTTCCTAAACAGGTAGTTTAGGAAAATACACTTACCTTGTGATAGGAATCTGTATTAAGTTAACATTACATTATTTTGTGACATGGATTCTTTATTGTGAGGTGAAAAGGGAGCAACCCACATGTATGTACACACTTACTGGAATCTTTGTAATTTGGACTTCTAAAGTACATTGACATGATGTAGTTTATGTCACAGGTGGGTTAACAAAGGAGTGGTTGATCACAGAATGACAGAATAGTTTGAGTTGGAAGGGACCTTTTAACGGTCATCTAGTCCAACCCTCTGCGCTGAGCAGGGACATCTTGATATGTTACTCAAATTTGGATATCACTTGGAACTGAGAGAAAGACTGCTTTCACAAGCTGCTGTCCAGCTGTATTGGAAGAACAGGTCTCTGTCCTGAGTGTCTTCAAATGTAAGCAAGATTAAAGAAACAAAGATATTTATGAATTTCAGGAAAAATGCAAAAAACAACCAAACAAATAACCACCACAGCACAAAGAAACAAACAACGTCAAACCGCTGTGCTTTTTTTGAAACACAGGAATGGCTTAATAAGGGCCAGAACCAGCTTTCTGGTTCCCTTGTTAAAAAAAACCAATTGTGACATCTCTAGACAATACCTGCTGAGTGCATCAGTGATAATGCTAACCACGAGTCACTTAATGCATTTCATGAGAAATCTGATGGAAAAGTGGAATCTGCTGGAATTCTGGCAGTGGCTTGCTCGAGATAATGCAGGAAATTTTGATTGCCTGAGCGCATTAAGTCAAGTCTTGTTTTGGGGTTACTGTGTCATTTGCAAAGAGGCTGTAAAGGCATTGTTCACAGAGTCACTTGGGCATATGGTGACCTGTGGCAGGAGCTGTATAGACAGAGGTATCTGGAGGTTGGTAGGGGTGGCTGAAGAGAGGAGAGAAGAAACTCAGAACCCCTACCTTTCAACCACACAGAGCAGAGAAGTTGCATATGATTTTCTGTAAATGAGACGCACACCTGCTTGGGTAAGGAAGCTGTAGAGCATTTTGGTAAAGAAAAAATAAATTTCATTCCAAAGTCAGCTTTGTTTATGTGCACAGCTTAATCATCCATTGGTCCTCATTGTGTTTCTGTTCTTTTAGAAGCTGCAGTTCTTGACTTAAGCACCTGTTCTCCAGGGTTAAATGGCTATGGGATTCTCTGCTGAGATATGTAGAACATGTCGTTGCTTCAGCGGAAGTAGAATCTGGTTTTGTGCCTGATGTGGAAGTACAGCTTCACTTCTCACTGTGTTGTATACACATACACCATGTCGTAGCAATTGGAGACACAATGATATTTTTCACAGCAGAGCTGTTACGGTAGCATAGCTTACAAAAAGTGGTAAAATGCAAAGCAGTTGATAAGCTCATAAAATGCATTTGACTGTTGTAGCAATGGGATAGAAGAGGCACTGGAAGAATCTTCTCATGAACCTGAGCCAGAATTGGAATCTGAAACAAAAGCTGAGGAGCTGAAAGCTGAAGTAGAAGAAAAGACCCTTGAGGAGCTAGAAGAGAAGTCTCCATCTCCACCTCCTGTAGAACCTGTTTCACTACCGCAAGAACCACCAAAGGTTAGTTATAAATCATATCTGTGCTACTAAGTGCAGATGGAAGCCAGATTGGCCTTGGAACTTTGCCTTTTTTGGTGGCTAAACTGGTACCTATCGTTAGTGTTGTGCTGTGTGAACAGCTAGGCTTGACCTTTGAACTTGTAAAAATGTGAAATTTCACTAAAAAAAAGGAAAAAAAAAGTTATTTTTAAGTGCTGCTCATCACCTTTTGTAGGTTTTATGCTCTGCTTGTAAAGTGTGTGTGTGTGGGTTTATGCATGTGTAGACATTTTTAAATGTGGAGTTAACTTATGTTAAGAAAACCCCTCGAGCTACCACCACCAAAAATCTCATACAATGGGAACCACTGCTCTTCCTGACACAAAATTGCTGCAGCATAGGTTCGCAATCAATATGGGGGCACTGATTGTCTCTTTAGAGGTGGGATGCCTAATCTTAAAAACCACAGTGCACACTGTGCATCCTCTGGTGTGGTTACACCTGCGGGGTTGGAAAGTGCTGCAAGCACCAGGGAAAGCTGGAGCCGAGGTCATTTTCTAGCTCCAGTGTGTCTCCCTTATTTTTTTCCAATCCTTTTTCTCTTTTCCGTTTTCGATTGTAACTTCAGGCATCCGCTTCCTTTCTTGGTGCAAGAGACACTTAACACTGCAGGGTTTTCAGTCCTAGGTTTGGTTACATCATGGAAAGCAGTGATCTGGGAATACTGAGGGCACCGGGCTCACTCGAGTAGCGATAGCGGGCCCGGTACATGCTTGTTCCACGCCGTTGGAATCCCCAGACAGTTGAACTGCAAATCCTTCTGTATCTCCGTTGTAATGCTTGCACAACCATTATTTAATAGTCAGATATGAACCGAAAGTGTACTTTGAGCAGACGAGTTTCCCTGTAGGAATGTCAGTGGTTTGCCATGATTAGTAGCCTAGGTTTGTTGCATTTCCTGCAGGCTTTCTCTTGGGCTTCAGTGACCAGTAAAAACCTGCCTCCTAGTGGTACTGTTTCTTCCTCTGGAATTCCACCCCATGTTAAAGCACCAGTCTCACAGGTAACCCATCTGTGAACACCTTGGATTGTCTCATTACTTCTGCAAACTGCTTCAGTTTTTTTAATTAACAGATCAACTTGTTTGACTTAAATTGCACAAATTAATTGTGTTAAATGTTAATGGACTCACTTCCTTGTCGCAAGCGAAGGCACGAACGTGTAACAGGTGTAACTTTGGGTGATGGTAATGTTAAAATCTGTTCTCGTGGAAACAGGAAATCACTAATTTTTTTTCTTTCTCCTAATTTAATGGTATATGGTTTGGTTTAAAGGCGAAACACCAAATCCCCACAAAATGTTACTTTTCTGAAGTGTGTTTGAAAAGGACATTGGTGAAAGTGCCCCAGCAGTAAAAAGAGATAGCACCATTTCTGAGGTGCACGATTGCCTTGTAAGGCTAACATCCACAGAACTATGCTGGATTTCATTATCCACGGATAATTAGCTTGTCGCAGAACCCTGTACCAACTTATGACTGTGTGAGGAATGGAAGGATTCATATTTCCTTGCCGGGACAATGCTGTCTTCCCATTCCTAGGCTGACTGGGTGAGGAGGGAAAAGAGGAAAGCAAATTTGACCTGGTGACTGCTCATGTCCTGCACATGCCAAGGTGGTGTGAGACGTTGTGAGACTCTCAGTTCAGCTTCCTCCGTCTGTATAAAAGTGCTCAAAACAAAAGATATGTCCTTTACCCCTGTGTATTGACATGGTGTGCCGGAGCGCTGTTTCTTGAGTTGCTCCTGTCCAACCTTTTTGAAAGACTGCAGTTTTCAGTAGAGTAGCTGGGTTGCACTGGTTTTTTCTCAATTTTGTGGTAACAGAGAGAACCCTGCCTAGGACTAGTCTTCAGCCACATGCGTGTTAAAAAAGAAGCAGGGAAGAAAAAGAGAAAAATGAAAGAAAACTAAGCAGACAAACCCCAACACCTTACCTGGTGTTACTTCTGATCTGCTGGGGCTATCATGAACACCAGATAAAGGCTATGTAATGAGGTGGGAAGTCTGTCTGTCTTCATCATCTTAAACAGAGCTTTGAACACTTCGGTGGTATTTAATCTGTAAAATCTGTGCGTTTTCTAAATCAGAAAAGATCTTCCTTACGCAAAACCAAAATAGGTTTTAATTTATTTGCCACAGAGAGGGTGGATTGTTGTAATGTGGCTGTAAAAATAATTTCAAATGATCTATCCAAGAGAGCAGGAGATACCTTATAGATGTCTCCTTGAATTCTTCTGTGTTGCCTCTGCTGCTTGCTGTGCTTTGTGCCTTTTCGTTACTTCTGCTTTGACTTTAAGTAATGTTACATGGAAGTCTCTGAACAATACTGACATGGCAAGAATTTCAACTCTCAGCTCTTCTGTAGCCAGAATTAGTCAGTTGTGAGCTCCTTTTCTTGGGCACATCTTAGACATGGTACATAGAAATGTGGTAGAAAAGGCACCTGAACAAGGAGCTGCAAATCAGTAGCAGCTTTTTCCTGTTCTCATGGATCCATTATTGCCAGACACTGTTCATGTAAACGAGGACAGAAGAGGCACTGGTGGGTGGGTGGCTCCTTTGGGATGCTGTTCTAGCTGGTGTCAGTGATGTTACAAAGAAATAACTGCCCTGCTCATTCCTTTCTCTGCATCACTCCAGTTTTCCCCCCCTCTTCTATCCAGTTAAAAATACCCTGTAGTGTGAACTCCTCAAAGGACTGCACATGTACTGTTCTGGATATAAACCAGTTCAGCTCTGTTTCCTTAAAGCTGTGGAGTGAAACAGGTCAGCATTTCTCAGTCTTTTTCTAATTGTAGATGATTAGAAATCAGCCTGTCTATATTGATAAACTGGGACTTTTCCTTATAGCGTTTTCAGGTATTTTTATCTCCTCTTTTTCTTACTGCATTGTTTGTGGTGGGGGTGCAAAGAGGCAGGGGCAGGCAGGGCCTGATTGTTGTCTTTTGGCTTGGAAGGGGGGAGTCCCTTTCCCTCTCCATGTGAGCTCCTGAAGAGAAGGGACAAGGTCACCTTTTCCTTAATGGTTGTCAAAGCTTCGCCAGGCTGAGGTTTGTGCCGAACTTGGCTCCTGTAGTAATCTCTTGAACTCCTTACTCAGTGTCTTTCCGTCCACTCTGTGCTTGCTGGGAAATGCTGGGAGATGTGAGTTGCAAGGAGCTGCTGCTTAGGCTGTAAATGGCAGCCCTCATCTGGAGTTTTGTGATGCTGCTAATCATGGCAGTGTTTTGGGAGCACGGCTCTGCACAAGGACTTTCCTCTTGAGGCACTGAGGCATCCTTTCTCTGTAAAAAAGCAATGGTGCTCCTTAGAAAAGAGCCAGAGAGATCAGCTGTTTGTGTGCTGGGTGAGAAGTTCAGTGCAATGCAAAGCAAGCAGGTACAAGTTCACTGTTGCTTGGGATTTAACAGCTGGACACGAGTCACTTAGCGGGTTTTGGTTGGGGCTGACAGAAGGACTGAGTGTTTAAGCCTCATAGCCACCAGTATCTCAGAAAGGGGGGTCTGAAGGTTTCAAGTTTTGCTTTTGAGGTGTAATTTATAATGCGTTCAAGATGTGTGAGTGAAAGATGGCGGAGGAACTCCAGTGGCTCACGAGGAAATACAATGAAACAAGATTTATCAGGAAGGTTGATTTTCCAAGCTTATTCTTGGAAGTGAAAAAGTGATCCTAGAAGTGTTGTAGGGACAGACTAATGCCTAGCTGTGTAGAGCACAAGTGATAGGAGGGCTGAAACATTGGTTTGGTGTGTAATACTTGCATGTTGCATGTGAAATCCAGTCTTTCCCTGGGAAGTACTCTGTCTGAAAGTGCCAGTTGTCCTGAGTCCTTAAAGGAAAATAAGGGAGATGTTTAACATAAACTACGTCTCCCCAGCAGTCTGGGCCTACAGCTGGTTCACCTTGTGTTTAATCTTACTTGCAGGCTACTCGTGTATTTTTATGCTCCTAAGGATGATTTTGTTTTTCTAAGATAAGAACCCAGGGCACCAGCAGCTGCTTAACTGTTGTACAGAAAATGGGATTTTAAAAATATTGGGAGTTGCTTCAATGACCAGCAGTCTGCATCGAAACATTTTTATTGTTCTATTTCTATTAAGCAAATTTTTTGCTTGCAAAAAAAATGAGCATAGGTGTTCTAGTACCTGAATATGAAGGGTGTACTTTGAGCATCATGGTCGTGACATCAGGAAAGTTGAAACATATCCGAAGAGGTACTCTGTAGAAACTTATTTCAGGAAACACTCACTACACTTCTGAGGGCTTTTGTTCTCCTCTTTCTTTTTAGTAGTTTTCATATAGTTGTTCTGCACTGGAGGAAAATAATTCCTCAGAGACTTGGACAGAATGTGTGATTTGTCCATCTCTTTGTGTTCATCTTGGACTGCCTCCTAATCCCTGAAGTTTGAGCTTGGCATGGGGAAGCTTTATGCCCTCTGTGATTTAAGTCAGGCTGAGGGATTTGTGAATAACAAAACGTTGGGGTCTCAATGCCTGGTCAAACATGGAAAATTCAGTGTAGCTGTGTTTTGGGGAGATGCTCTGATTGAGAGATGTTCGTTTTGCACCTTTTAACAGTGATAACTGAACACTGCAGTCCTGGATTGGTACAGAGGAATTTAGACAGGTGAAAAAACCACTCCCAAACACATTGACATCGATGTCTACCTTCCGGGGTTTGTTTTGTGCATGCCACTTAACCGTGTCTTGTGTTGTGGGGGTTTTTGGTTTTGTGAGTTTGGGGTTTTGGGTTTTTTCTTTTTTTTACTGGGCCAGTGTTCAAAAATGTGTGTTCTCCTGTTTTAGCCAAGAGTGGAAACTAAACCCGAAGCTCAGTCTCAACCTCCTCGTGTTCGTGAGCAGCGTCCCAGGGAAAGACCGGGTTTTCCACCCCGAGGACCTCGGCCAGGTAACGTGGATCAGCTTGTGCATCTGCTTGGGCCTGGATAATGAGAGGTGTGTGCTGGACAGGCCTTGTCTGTACCTGTGTCGTGTTTGGCTTATAAATTAACTGCCTGTGCCTGCTGCCTTCCACTGGAAATGAGGGGTTATGATTGGGAGTCCAGGCCGGCTGGAGTGAATGTGCTTGGTGCTGCCCCTAGATGTGTTCATCCAAATTTACACACATCTTCTAACCTCAGTGGTTCTACTTTCCTCCCTCTGTTGATGGTAGGGAGAGGAGACATGGAGCAGAATGAGTCGGATAATCGTCGGATAATTCGCTATCCGGACAGCCACCAGCTCTTTGTTGGGAACTTGCCACACGATATTGATGAGAGTGAACTGAAAGAGTTCTTCATGAGTAAGTAGTGATTTCAGCTGTGGGGATTAAGATGCAAAGCTGTGTTAAAAAGCCACGTAATGCTGACTTAGACTACATGGGTAAGCTTTTACACAGTGCCACACAACAGATGTCTGGAATGAGCACAGGGGTGGTAGAGCTGGCACTGCAGGTGTGGATAAAGTGTCTCTTCACTTGTGTTTCTCCAGGCTTTGGAAATGTGGTAGAACTTCGCATCAATACTAAGGGAGTGGGAGGAAAACTGCCTAATTTTGGTTTTGTGGTATTTGACGATTCTGAGCCGGTCCAGCGAATTTTAGTTGCAAAAGTAAGTATTGGCATTGGGTACTGAGTATCCCCATCCAAAAGCCCTAAACCACAAGTAATGTGAGCCGTCCTAGCTTGCATTGTGGTTGGCTCTGGCATTCAAAAAACAGCTGAAAGAAAACCAGAGTTTTGGCATACCCATTCTGTCAGGAGTGCTGTGTAGCTTCCAAAGCTGTGCCAGCATTCTTCAAACTGCATCATGGAATTTGGGTTTTTTACCTCTACACATACACTTCACACAGAGCTCAGCACTTACTTTTAGAGATCCTTTAGCTGAAAGTGGGGCAGGTAACGTTTTGAAGAGCATCACATGGATCTCTGAATTCCCCACCCTGGGGCTGAGAGAAGGGAGCAGGGTTATTTGCAGTTTTGCTTTGAGGAACTGGAGGGGAATAAAGCAGCAGTTTTCATTTCTGCCATGTGGGCATGAGACCTGGTAGAGCAATTCTTCAGGAACTTCAACCCTGATGTGAAAAGGCTAAAGCTGGCAGTGAAGAGGCTAAAGACAACGCTGCTTTTGCTTGAGACAAACGCTTTAATTCCTTGCATGCCCAAGTGAATGTAAAAGTGGTGTTATGCAGGGCTAAGGCTGTGTGCTGCAGGGAACCCTTAACAAGTCACGTTTGTCTTGGGCACGTACGTGAAGGAAGGCTGGGGCCTGCAGCCAGTGCAGAGTCTTGGTGTGCCTTGTATAAAATGGACTGTGTGCTGTGGTGACTAATGTGTGCCTTGACCGCTTTTCCCCAAAAGCCCATAATGTTCCGGGGTGAGGTGCGCCTGAATGTGGAGGAGAAAAAAACCAGAGCCGCTCGTGAGCGAGAGACGCGCGGCGGCGGCGGCGATGACCGCAGGGATATTCGCCGCAATGACAGAGGCCCCGGGGGGCCCCGCGGAATAGTGGGTGGTGGCATGATGCGGGACCGTGACGGAAGAGGACCTCCTCCACGAGGTGGCATGGCACAAAAACTTGGATCTGGACGAGGAACCGGGCAGATGGAAGGCCGTTTCACTGGACAGCGTCGCTGAAGTCTCCACTGTGGGCAGACAGTCTTGGCAGTGGTACATTATCCATCGTGTTTGCATTCTTGTTAATTTTTTTTTTGGCTTTGGAATGTGACACAGCCCTTCTGATCATTTCTTTGATGTGAAAACATCTTTTGGTTTCCAGTTTAAATTGAGGTGGACGTTCTTTCCCCAGTTTCACAACAGGAGTCACACTCTTAATTTATAAATGTAGACTTGGAGAATTGAGGACTAAAAAAAAAGAAAAAAGAAAAAGAAAAAAAAAAGACCAGTTAACTATCTGCAACAGAAGTGAACTAAAGGACATGCCCAGTAGAATTCAGGTCCTTTCAGTCAAAAACCCTCTGCTGCACATTTTGTGTAAGCGCTACCGTTTCTGCCTACTACTGTTGGAAACACAAATAGTGCAATTTGTGCAATTGGAGAAGCTTGCTTTTTTTTTTTTCCTTCTTAGAACACTCGGCTCCAAACAAACTCATGTTTACGCACTCATCAAAATGCACTAATGGGTCCTCTGAACTCATTTATACTGACAGCTGCAGGAGGCATCGGAGGGAAAGCCTTCATCCTCTTACTCAGAATAGCTTGGGGAACGATGCGGGCATCTGCTCTGCTTGCTGTGACCAACCTCTGTACACACACAAACCTTAATAGGACTACACCTTTGTTCCAGAAGGAATCCAGTTAGCTGTAAACTAACCAGAACCCAGAGTTTCCAAGTCGTAGCCCTGAGTACGCAACAAGTTTGATAGCTCATGTCAGATTTTTCTATCTGCCCCTCTTCAGTGCAGGGATGGCTGCTCAACACACTCCTCCTTCCCCTTCCCTCTTGGAGAAGCGTTGTACAGTGAAACTTGTCTTGACTGTATTTGAGTTCTCTGGTAATGTAATAAGCATGATGGTGCCTTCTATGAATACATCATTCCAGTCTTGCTGGTGATTTTGTACAGTATAGTGTATGAAGTACTGTGCTGCAAAGCCAAGCGGCTGCAAAGCATTTAAAGGAAATAATTGGAAAATTGTATTAAAAAAATTGCAGTATCTTTCAATGAGTAAACGTTGCTAAAACGATCATCCACCTTGCTCTTCAATTAACAAGTTCGCCTGGTTTTTTTGCAGTGGGGGGGAAGGGAGGAAGAAGGCATCCAAGTAGTCTCCAGGTTGTCTCTTCTCTTTAATCAGTGTCAAAGAAAGTGGAGTTCCAATCTCTCTTGGACATGAATTTCAGAAGTCAGTCCAGGACTGGTGGACTCTTCTGGCCAGCTCATAATGGGTAGACCTAAAGCATCCTTTGTGGAGGTGAGCTTATCAAACGGGGATACTGCAATTTTCAGAGAACTAAACAGCAGCTCTTAAGTTCTTGCATTTTCCAGTTGCACTTTTTAAAAAACTTGTACTCATTTTGCACATAACTCTCAGCTGAAGTTGACACTGATGTGGCTCTGGACTGACGGATAGAGAGGAGACATCCTCTTCTGCAGTTTGACTGGTGGGTTCTCCATGGAGAGGTGTGTTTCTGGATGATGTCCTGGAGCGCATTCCCGTCAACTGCAGCTGCAGCAGGCAGTACAGGTGGGCCTGGTGCCAGGGCTCGCGGTGAGCGCCGGCTCTGGGCTGTCGGGAGCAAAGGGAGTGTTTGTGTGTGCATCCGTGCGAGAGTGTGACCACTTACAGCTGCTTCTGAACATGGAAGACCTCCAGGTAAAGAATGGCAATTTCAAGCAAAAGCAGGGAGGGCATCCTGGCAATCTGTCCCTGGATTATGCAATCATTTGCCAGTTTTGAGTAAGCTGGAAGATTTCTGCACATCTTTTCTGATAAACTAGGCAAGGTGAAGTGGCATCTGCCTGTTCTCTCCCAGACTTTAGGTCTTCTGTGTTCCATGGTAAGTCTTGCACTATTTTCATACACTTTTTTTTCTGGGACGCATTTCTACCAGTTGGCGTTTTCATATTTCAGTTTTTTTGTTGAAGGTCTTGCAATTTCAGCTGTTACCTGGAAAGCTGTAGTACTTGAACTGCTCGCCACACAACTCCACTCCTTAGGTTTGAAGCCCTCGGACAAATTGCTGTCATCAGTGAGCATTTTGCCACCAGTGTGGTTTGTGTAGCCTGGAGGTTTCTTTTCCTTCTGTAGTGCTGTGGTGTTTTGCTGCCACTTAATCTGTTTGTATGGCAAATGGCACGGGAAATAATCGACAACAGAAACCGAGTAGTAAAAAGAGCTCCTGAGCCATTCTGCTTTTTGGCTTGCTTCTTTGTTTAAGTGACACGAACCCTTGGAACATCATCCAGAGAAGTTTACATGGTGATACAGCTCACCTGCTGTACTGTGGATTCTTATGTGTTCTTGACCCTCTCAATAGTAAATGTACCTCTTAGAGCAAAGGAAGGGATTCACTGACCATTACTGTTAGTCGCTGATTTGTGAATGGTGGGAGTATTTTGTCATTACGGTTCTATTTCAACAAACTTGGCTGACCATCTTGGCTTTAGTAGGTATTCAAGACAGTGGATTACCATCTTTATTGCTGTAACATGTCAAGCATTATATGCTAGTAGATTCTAGTTTAATTGTTGCAGGTGGAAAGTATTTTTACCTTTAAGTTTCCATTCTGAATGTGTTTTGACTAAACATACCAATAAACTACTGATGTCTGCAGCATTTATCCACGTCCCTAATTCTCTTGCATGCAGAGGTGGCTGTAGAGCCCTGGCACCCCTTGCTTACAGAAAAGCTTGTAAGAACATCGTTGCTGCTGACCTGGCCAGTGACAGTGGCAAGCTGCAGTAGCACAGCATCATGTGCTTTGAAGTGTTTGACTTCGATGGCTTCTCTCACCTTGGGGTGTGTGTGGCCCAGGGAGGACATGAGCTCCTCTCAGTCGTATCCCAGCTGGGATTCATCCACATCCTGCCAGGCTGCAGCATCTGGCTACAGGATACAGCTTAAATGGATATTGCAATGGTGCTGGGAAGAACGTGAGCTGAGGTGCCTTTAAAAAAACCTGACTGGAGTTGCTTGCTCTTCACTTTAGTGTCACTGACTCCTGATGGTGCAGAAGTGATTGTGTTTCATTACTACTTGTGTTTGTTGGCGGTTACCCAAAAAGGTCGGTTAAAGGGTTGTTCTTGCACTGCTCATAGATAAGGTGTGGCCGAGTCATGGAATCTCTGCAGTTCCTGGTAGCTGCTGTCGGCTGTCTTGTTGAGGGCATGTCTTGTCTGTAATATGTCCTGATAAATGGCACATAGGAAGTGTCTGGAAAGTAATGCAGTTGTGTGAGTTGAAATACTGGAATGAAAAAACTGGATCCTGTAGAAGTCCCAAAGCCAGAGTCGCCAGAAACTCCTCAGAGGAGCAGCCTCCACAGCTACAAGATCTGCTGGCACCAAGGATCTGCGGAGAAACACCATCCCCCTCTGCCACCGATGGGGGCCTGCAACATGCAGACCTTGGTGCTTTCAGTTGTGAGGTTAAATGGTGCAGATTCATGTTATTTGGGACGGAGGGGATAGGCAGGAGATAATGGTATCTGAAACCACACAGGGTCAGCCAGGACCTGCTTTTAGTTGTGCCATGAAGTCTCACCTATTTCAAATTCAAGAGCACCTTTGATCAGCATGGGAGCTGATATTTAGGCTTGTAGTGGAGGTAAAAAAGGAAATGCCGGGACAGCTGAGGGATGTGACAAAGCAGCGGCCTGCTCCATGCTGCAGAGGCCTCGCCTGTTCCCCTGGTGGTGCCCTCGCTCTGGTACGTCTACAAAGTCCGGTGGTTTTACAGAAGCCTTTGCAGTACAGCAACTGCTTGGGTTTTGCATTTCATGTGGAGAAACAGCGTGGAACAGTGATTTATTGGACATGGTGGAAGAAGATAGCAGGCTGCCTGATAATCCTTGGGAAAGCCATTGATGTGTGTGGTTAAAGCTTGGCTGCTTGAAACAGGAAGAAAGGCAGCCTAGGAAGTCAGTGTCCATTTGGCTTGTGCTCTGCCTGGTGTTTTCTGAGCCTGAGCTGAAAGGAGACATCTTGGTAGTGGTGCTGCAGCACTTGCTGTTCCTTTGGAAGGGTGGGAACAGTGGGAAGTGCAGTGTGTGTTTGTGTAGGAATTAAAGCTGAGAGCTGCTTTTGCAGATCTGACACGATGTTCCTCTTGGCTGCCTTGTTGCAGTGCAGGCTGCATTGCAAGCCTGTCCCTAGCATTGAAGTCCCTGAGTGCCGTGAGAGGTGACATTCAGGAGTTAAACCAGAAGTGGTACAATGGGGCACCAAGGCCTGGAGGTTCCTTGCCCACAGAAGCCCTTTGGGCCCTGCAGCCCTCACAGCCAGCGAGTCCCAAACTGAAGCTACACAAGTGCTACTCTGGGCAACGTGTGGTCACCTTTGCTCTCATGAACCAAGGACACGAACTGGGCTGTTGTGTCACCTCTTGGCCACTGTGCCCTGCCAGCAGCCGCTAAGGCGTGGTGTGCTCTGCCTGGAGTGCACAAGGGGTGCATCTGTCTGGGATAGAGTGGGTCGTTGTTTGAATGATCAGGACCAAGTCCCCTCTGGCTCAGGTCCCCTCCTCAACAAAAAGAAACAAGAGCCTGTCACAGCAGCTGCAGAGCACGGCAGCTCTGCTAAAGCCTCTCGTGGGGGGAGAGGGGGACGCAGGGACAGAGGCAGGACATGTGGTGTGTCCCTCACAGCAGCTGCTACGAGAGCTGCTGCTGTTTCCCCAAGAAGGAAGGAGCATGGCCTGTCAGCTTCTGCTGATCTGCTCCTGCAGTCTGCACACAGACATTGCTGTGCTGGGGCCAGAGGAGGGGGCAGTCTGTGCAAAGCAGGCTCACACCCCCCATGCTGCAGCAGGCCTCTGAGTCCATCGGGCTGCTTATGGGAAAGAATAAATAAAGACTGGATGTAAAAGAGTCGTGTTCCTCTGTACTAAAATACGCTGCAGCAATGAGCCTCTTCATGCCAGGGGGCTGCAGTGTGTGAAGGGCCGTGTGTTGCCGCTGGGCTCAGGCCCAGGGCAGT
>VZRN01000806.1:1301-26090 GCA_013397935.1 Dasyornis broadbenti
CTAGGAAAAACTAGGCAAGGTACTGAAGTCAAGGAAAGCCTAAGTGACTTGGAGTGCCTTTCCTTGGAAGGCAAAGGCCATAGTGCCAGCGTTGGTGGAGCAGAAGTTAAGGTACCATGGGGAGGTATAGTCCAGCATGACATTTCTGTCTTGGCTCTTTCTGTGTTGGAACAATTGTTGGACATATTCAATCCCGGGGGGCAGGGGGGTGGGGGCGGTTGGCAGGGGTGAGGTGGATCAGTCCCTGAATGTTTTCTGTTTTGGAGGAGGGGATGCCATTTCTTTGGAGATGGCCTTATAACTCCTCTCTTCGGCAGAGAGAGCAAGTTTGGATGTGCACATTGGGTGGTCTAGTGAATTTGAAGGCTTTTGCCAATAGGCAGTTCTCTGGGTTAGAGCTGTTGAACTGTCAGTGGGAATGCAAATACCAAACTGTTGAGCTTTTTGTCCTGGTCCTGTTAGTGCGTGAGCAGTCCCTAGTGCCGGATCTGACTGGCTGCTGACTCAGTGAGACTGAAGGCTTAGGATGGTACCTGGAGCTGGGAAGGCAAGTGCTGATGGCAGGGTGTGTGCCAGTAGTTTGATGGGTGCAGTTGAAGTTGTAGGCAGCAAGAGCTTTCTCAGCTGGCACTTTTGTGAATTCTGTTTTTGCCAAGATGTGTTCAGGTTTGTGGCTGGACTCCGCGAGAATGAAAAGGTTTGTTAGGGCAAAGGAGTTCATGTTGCCGTTTGAGTTCAAATAAGAGTTTGCATTTGGAAAGGGAAGATCAGCACAATCTTTTTGTACTGACACAGCTGATTTGAGAGCAGGACGTTTGAGAGCAACTTGGCTGTGAACTTGGGATGGTTTCGAGCCGGGCTCGGTGCGATTACTTCATTCGCAAGTCAACAGCGCCATCATTTCCATGAGTGCTGGGAGTGCCTAGGAGAAAGCCAAGCGGTTTTCTGGCCCTGCCCCATTCATGTGCAAGCAGCAGTTTGTGGAAGGGCTCCACTGTGCATCCTTGGCTCTTGGAGACTGATAGACTGTGATTTCGCATCTAGTGGGGAAGCAAGAGGAATCATTTCATTGTTGGCTGTGCAGTTTCTAGGCTGCAAAAGACAAGGCAGTTGCAGCACAGCCTCTTTCTTTTAGAACCGCTTCTGTACAATCAGTTGCTCAACATGTAACTTGCACCCACCGAATTGCATCAAACTCCCTTTATATATGCACTTTTCCTCAAGCTCCATGTATACCATTCTACTCTCTCACTCTCGCAGATCACAAAAAGCCTCAAAACACCCAGCAGCTGGTCACAAAGAAAAAGTCCTAGAACAAAAAGCCAGTGCTGGCCTTCATTAGTGTCTTTGCAGTCTCTAAACTAGACCACACACACTAATGATTCACACTTTCCTTCTCGACTAGATATATATACAGCATTCCCACTTTCTCTCAATGTGAGAGAGTCCATGGCTAAAGTGAAGCATTTCCAGCTGCAGTTTGGACTGAGAGATGTGCCAGGAAAGAAAGCATTCGTTTAACTTCCCTCTTCCCTGTGAAACCTTATATTCACAATGCAAACACTTTCACACACCTTCAGTGTCGCCGAGTCCAAACAGCTATATCTCACAGAGAAAGAAGTGTCAAGAGAGAAGACTTTCCAAAAGTACTCTCTTAGCAGCCATGAAACTGCACACAACACACTGGAGCTCCTTACCTTTCTCCTTGGAGAGAAGTGCTGTCACATTTTTCACTCTCACTGCTCCATTGACAATGTCCAGCACCTGCTTCCATTAAAAAAAAGGTTCTAGAAAAAAAAACTGCTGGGAGTAACCTTCCCCTTGATGCAAGTAAACCACCTCAAACTCAGCAGTGCATGCTTCCCTTTCCTGCTGCACCTACCACCGTGTTCTCTCTATCGGCATCAAGAGCTAAGCGCTTTGTTTCCACATCGGGATGGAAAAGTAATAGCAGCACGAGCAGCTGTCATTGAACTTCCGACTTACGGCTGCAAAATTGAATTTGGCAGGGAAAAGAGTGGCAAACACGCTTCTCTTGCAGCCTGTAGGCTGCGCACACAAGCCCAGTGCTCTGCCGCTTCATTCTTCACCTTTTGTAACATGTCACACTTTCATTCTTTCAGAGGCAAAGAGTCGCTTATTTCTTGCACTGAACGCTGTGCCAGTAGCAAAGTGCTCCAGCACACCGCTTCTGCAGAAACACACCTGGGCCATGCACTTCCCTTCTCAGTGCTACATAACCTCACATTCTGGCTCTCTTGTCATCTGAATCTAAACGGAAAGCTTTTCCACTATGTCTTGCACAAAGAACTGGATCAAGGAACACAAGCCTGCCCAGAGCTTGCCCCTGAAACTTGTAGAGACTTGTATTTGCACCACATTCAAAGTGCAGTCCTCTTCCCTTTACAACTTGCAAACTGCAGACAGAACACGGTGCTCTCTGCACATTCCTTCTCAGCTTGAACGAAGTACCATGGTGCACATTACAGCCTCACAAGGGCTAAGGATCTAGATACCCCCTTCTGTTCATTCCTTGCCCGGCTTTAAATGGACGCTAAGCTCTTTCTCCCAGCCTAGAGCCGCTTCAGCGGTAAAAATTGTTCTCAGGAGCGTGGAAGGCAAAGAAAGAGGGCGCACAGCATCATGCTTGTGTGCACTTTGGAGAGCATTGCAGAAAGGCAGCAGAAAGCTCTTTCCCACACAGAATAAGCTCAGATATGCTCTCTCTGCTTCAAAAAGCTCCTCACAGTGCTTGAACTCGAAAGTGTGCATGCAGAGAGAGATTTCACCTGTGAGAGAAAGAAGAATGTTGCCACAGCTTCAGATATGCAGATCTCAAGCACTTGGAGCTTGCACAGAAGGAAACAAGGCAAGAGGCGGCGCTCCTCAAGAACCCCCTTCTGATCGCACCTTGCCCGGCTTCAAACCGACGAGAAGCTTGTTCTCCCGGCTTAGAGCCGCTTCACCGGTAAAAGCTGTTCTTGGGAGCATGGAAGGCGAAGAACGAAGGCGCACAGCAGCGTGCTTGTGTGCACTTTGGAGAGCATTGCAGAAAGGCAGCAGAAAGCTCTTTCCCAAGCAGAATTAGTCCACAAATGCTCTCTGCTTCAACAAGGAGTCTGCAGAGCTTGAACTCCGGGGTGAGCATGCAGAGAGAGATTTCACCTGCAAGAGAAAGAAGAACTTTGCCACAGCTTCAGACTTGCAGATCTCAAGTGGTTAGAGCTTGCACAGAAGGAAACATGGCAATAGAAGGTGTTCCTCGTGTACCCCTTTCTGTTCCCATGTTGCCAGCCTTCAAACTGACAATTTTCTCCTGTGCTGGCAGAGAGCAGCTTAAGCTGGAGAAATGGCTCTCTGGAACGCTGAAGGCGAAGAAATAAGGCACTCGGCAGAGAACCTCCTCGTGTGCACGTTGTTGAGCATTGCAAAAATGCAGCAGCAAGCTCTTTCCCAGGCAGAATTAGCCTAGAAATCATCTCTGTGCTTCAACAAGCAACTTGCAGCCCTTGCACTCCGAGGCTAAGCATGCAGAGAGAGAGTTAGTATGCAGAGAGAGAAAGAAGCACTTTCCCATATGTTCTGGCTTGCAGATCTTAAGCACTTAGAGCTGCTACAGAAAGCAGCATCCCAAGAGAAGTCGTTCCTCATGTAGCTCCTTTTGTTCACAGCCTTGCAAGGCTTCGTTCCAACAGTGGCTTCTTTTGTTCATTCTCCGCAGCGCAGAGACAAGGTCGCCAACAGAAGCATGTCTATCTCCGGAGCACAGAAGAAGAAAGAAGGCAAAAACCAGCGTGTATGTGTGCACTGCGGAGAACGCAGCCAAAATGCAGCAGAAAGCTCTTTGCCAGGCAGAGTTAGCCCAGAAATGCTCTCTCTGCTTCAACAAGCAACTCGCAGCAACACTTTTGGGGCCCTGCCACCATTTTCTTAGCACACCTTTTTGTAGCCCCAGTGTTCCTGGAGCTCGAGGCTCTTTTGTTCTCTCAACCCTAACCCTAATAGGAATCTTAACCCTAGCAATAGCACTTAAGCCAGACCCTTTACCACGGGTTCTCCAGACCAAAAATCTGTAACAGCAGCACCCTCAGGGCCTTGCTTCGATTGTCTTGGCATGCCTTTTCCAGCCCATATATTCCTGAAGCTCAAGTCTCTTTAGATCTCTCAACCCTAACCCTAAGCGGATCCCTAACCCTAGCCTAGCCCTTATGCAAGACCCAATACCATATGGGTTCTCCAGATCAGAAAACTGTATGAGTAACAATGCTGAGGTTTTTCCCTGATTGTCTTGGCACACATTTCAAGTCCCAGTGTTTCTGAAAATCTCAAGGCTCTTTAGATCTCTGAAACCTAACCCCAGCCCAAACAGGCAGCTTGGCACTGAGCCAAGAGGCAATCATCACAATGGAATTTCAGACTAGAAAGCTGTAAGAGCAGTACTCTAAAGGTTTTGCTGCAATTGTCTTGGCATGCCTTTTCCAGTCTATGTGTTTTTTGAGCTTGAGGCTCTTTAGATCTCTCAACCCTAATGGTTGCACATACAGGCAGCTTGGCACTGGGCCATCACCATGAGGTTCCAGATCAGAAAGTTTCAGGAGCAGCAATGTTAGGGCCTTGCTGCGATGGTGTTGGTATGCCTTTTCCAACCCCAGTGTTCTTGGAGCTCAAGTCTCTTTAGATCTTTCAAGCATAACCCTAGACCCTACGGGCATCTTGGCACTGGGCCAAGAGGTGCTCGTCACCATGAGGTTCCAGATCAGAAAGCTGGAAGAGCAGGAATGTTGGGGCCTAGCCACGATCATCTTGGCACACCTATTCCAGCCTGTGTTCCTGGAGCTCGAGTCTGTTTAGATCTCTCAACCCTAAACCTAAGCGGAACCCTAACCCTAGCAATAGCCCTTAAGCCAGACCATTGGTTCTCCAGATCAGAAAGCTGTATGAGCAGAAATGTTTGGGCCATGCCATGTAGAGGTTAAACTGGTAACACCATGTTCTCTACGTCCCTCTTCCATTCCCAGTACAAGTTTTATTGCCTTCTGAGATTTTGTGACAGCCGGCGGCTACTGATTTTTTAGGCTTCTCCTCAAATTTTGCAATTTGCTGTGGTCATATCAGACTGTTGGCATACTGGAAAGTTGTTGAGCCTGATGATAGTGTATCGCAGCAAGCATTGATATGCTTGGCACAGGCAGAGTGTGACACCTGGAACAAAGCCACAGAGATAAGCAGGAGTGGAAGCTGGCTGGCAGCACCTGGTCAGTAGGACAAGAGCAGGAAGTCATGAAACACTGCTAGTAAATCAGGTCATTGTAAGGACATAAAAGGGGATGACATGGATAAGATATGTCCTGAGGAGGTGTGTGAAAGGGCGGTAGAAAGGACCTTGCACAGGTTTCCTCAAGGGCTGGCTACAGACACAACAGATGTAGCCTTGAGAATGAACTGCTGTTTTCAAGGCTACAAGACGAATAAAGAGTGGGAATTGTGCAAGTCTAGGAGTCTTTACTTTCACAGTGAATGCCAAGCAGTAAACAGTGCCAGAATAGCAGTGTTCAGGTATCCTCTGACAAGACAGAAAGCAAATTTCTGTATCGATTCAGCATAATATAAAGTGCATTTCAGCACAACATCATTTCAGACTGGCTTCAATGAATGGTGAGTCTGCTTCATCAGTCAGGGAGCAGGGAGGAGCAGACACCACATGCAGAACTGCAAGGAGAGAGGTGAGGGGAGAGAAGACATGAACCAGCTGCAATCAAATCCCACAAGTGGGTTTAACGCTGTTTCAGTAAAGGTGAGGAGGGGAACACAGGAAATGATGAGGTACCTAATGAAACAGGAACAGTACAATAGAAATAATCCCTTAGATGAGGCTACCAGTTTCTTAGACTAAAGCACTCAATTCAGAGTTAAGGGTGATGCACTACAAACCAGGAGAAACTGCTGCTAAAGGTGAAGATCAGTCCCAAGGCTGGAGAGGAGATACAGGAGAAACTGCCTGGGCTGGTTCAGCCACAAGCATGACCAGGCTGCAGGACAGATATTAACCACATATTCTGAGAATAAATCTGAGCTAGTAAATCCATTGGTAATTTCAGAAAAGCCAAGCGAACGCTCCTAAAATGCAGAGGCAGCAGAGGGTTGGGAGGTATTGCAAATGCTGAGAGTAGTAGTTCCTCATAGTGGAAGAAGGAGACCTTGACCTTGTCAAAGGATGAGGGAAGTAGGGTGAAATTTAATGGCAGAAAGGGCAGATTAAACACTTGGAGACCAGCAGCAAGGACATTTGCTATAAACTGATGAAATGAAGGTTCTAAAGGAATAAAGACCTTACTGCACTGAAGGATGAATATGAAGCAGCAGTGTGATGCTTCTGTGAAAAAGGAATGGCACAATGCTAAGATGCATCAGACAAGTTATTTTTAGCAGAGACAGAAACATTACTGCCATTGCGCAAGGCATTGTGAGACTTCCTCCAGAATATCTTTGCAGCTCTACATCCAGGAAGGAGAAATTTCCACTGCACAGAGAAAAACTATTTGGATGCTGAGACAAACAAGCACAAGCTGATCAAGAATCTACTAAAAGAGTTTGGTTTGTTCTGAACAGACAGGGGCTGAGAGGGGACAGATGTATTTCTGGAGAACTACTGAAAGAAAATTGTAAATAAAAAAACTTTTAAGAAAATATGTAAGATGTACAATAATGGTAAAAAATATTTAATAAGTTTAGATGGCGAATTAGAGAGTTTATACCCCTGCCAGGATTGATGCTCTGGACCAGCTTTCTAAGAAGGATAATGAAACAGAAAAACCTGGATAAATTTAACACACAGTTTGATAAAATTCCCTCCATTAATTTCGAAGTGAAGGAGCCCTGGAAAATAGGCAGCTCAGCCTGGGATACAGATCCTGGCTGGCCAAGGAGTCAGCAGTGCTAAGGTTGTTTGGAGGGGGTGTTGCTTTACCCTGGGCTTCCACGATTCTGCTGGTCATTGTGAGGTTGAAGAATAATCAAATTCCCTTTTAATTTGCTTCTAAATGTACCGAGGTTTTCGTTCCTCTGAGAAACTAAAGGCAAGCTCTAGGTCTCATGCATTGGTGCTCCCAGCATTACAGTCCCAGTGGTCTGCTCACACATTAGACTTAATCTATTAATCTATTGCCAGATTAGGGTCAGGAGGGAATTTTCCTGGATTGACAGAAAAATCGCAGTTGCATTTTTTGTATGGTTTTGGTAGGGCTCTTTTTGTTTTGTTTTGCTTTGGCGTTTTACTTCCCTAAGTTCACATCTAGTTTCTAGATCCTATATAACTTTTTCATGAATTCTCTGCCATCGCCAAGATGGAGACCAACGGTCCCTTAATCTCCATATTTGCTTCCTACAGTGTGTTACAGCTGTAGGTTTTTTTCTGAGAGGAATCTGAAAGCACTTGCAGCACCTGGTTTGTGGGGTGAGTAGGGCAGATGCCCAGGCTAAAGGCACCAACAGGATCTTCACTGCATGTTTACTCCCAGCTGCAGACACTGGACTACAAGGTGACCCTGGAGGACTGCCTCGATGCGAACACAAGCACACACAGTAACTGCAGCAGCAGCTCTAAGAGGGAACGGGGCATTAACCCAGGCTCTCAGCTGTACAAGCAGAGATTTAAATGACACACAACCACTGGCTGGCCTCCAGGGCCTACTTGCAGGCAGGCAGGGATTTGAGATGAGGGGCGTGTAAGAGGGCAGAGAAGGTGTGGTGAGAGTGAGGGACCCCAAACCTGCAGATGCTGCATGCCAAAGTGGGATGAGCACCTCTCCCAGCTCTCTGGGAGCGACCTGCAGCGATCCCAGCACCAAACTGCCATGGCCACTCTCTGCAGGCACCCTGGAGCTGGGTACCCCTTTGAGGCTCCCGGTGGAGGGAACCCAAGTTGGGGAGGCACACATATGTCACAGCACCAACCTCTGCTTTGGGTCAGGAGCTCTGAGTCCTTGAGTGTGCTGAGTAAGTCTGAATCTCAAGGACTGGTGGTCCCAAGGAAGGGAATGGTTGTCAACAGCAAGGACCATAGCCAGGTTCCTGCCTGGCACCTCTGCCCACAGGGGTTCCTGTCATCTTTCAGGATGAGTATGCTGAACATCTTAAATGTGAATACCCTAAGTGTGGGAAGGCACACCCACCTCATAGCAAAGTGGATGCTCCGCACCTGGCAGCACCCAGCTCCAAGATCCCAGAATAACCTTTCCTGAGGATAAGGGACTCTGCTGTTGCTGAGGAAATGTTGAGCTCTGCAAAGCAGTGAGGACAAGAGCCATGCAGCCTTCAGCCCCAGGCAGAGGTGTGCACGGAGTGCTGATGCCAGACTCTCCTGCTGCCCCACTGCCTTCTGCACATGGGGTCCAAACCAGCTTATGCACAGAGCACAAGCCCCTCATCTTGCAGGTTTTACCCGTTACGAAAGGCCAATCTGCATGCCCTTCTAGCTGCTTTCTAGCTTGGAGATCATGTTCAGAACATAGTAATGCAAGAGAGAATGAAAAGGGAAAGGGAGAAGGAAGATGTGAAATCAACATCAGTCCCTTAGAGATTTGTTCCAGAAGACCATAGATAGCAGGGCCCGGTACGGGAAGGGACAACTGCTGGAGATTGGAGTCTGTAGCAGGAACACAAGGGGAAAGGCTGAGAGTGCCTTGAAGAGTAAGAGAGTGAAAACCCCAGCTTTGCTTAGTAACCTCTTGGAAAACACCCCCTGTGTGGTTCCCAGCCACGGGCTGCTGTAGCTCGGGGCAGAGTCACTCACATGGGCAGCTCAGGATGCTGCTGCTTGCAGGAGGAAGAATGGCTGTCCTAGGGTGAAGTGGATTTGTTTCCAAGAGAACAGGGGTTCCTACAAAACCTCAGCTCTGCTTCTCACCTCTGGCTTGTCTGCCAGGGCAAGGGATGTACTTCAGGTGCTGCTCCTTGCCACTGCCCCCAATTCTCTCCAAACAGGTCCTGCCAGCATCCATACTTCCAGAGAGCTGGCTGTGCACTGCTTTCCACACTCCTGCCTCCTGTTTGCAACAGTGCCTTCGCCACCGGCTGTGGGGCAGGAAAACACCTTTCTGCAACTCTCATATCCTCCACAACAAACCTTAAATCAATAACCAAGAACACAGGGCCAGGTTATTGCTAATGGAAACCATTAAACTGTAACACAGCGGGATAAAGCCGACCTTTAACACTCAGAAGATTTATAGCACACAACAGCAGGGTGTTAATTCTTCTGGCAACACAAATGCTTTCACACCCCCTGCCTTTCTTCACCCGCAGGAGCAGTGGGAGGAGAGTGGACCATGTGCAGCCCAGCCTTAGGAACGCAAGGACACAGCCTTGTTCACGCAGCAGTCAGCAGCACACATATTTGGGGTGCCGCCATGTTTACAGGGCTGCCCAAATGCACACACTTCAGGTCCATGGGACAGTATATCCCCAGGGGTTCCCAGGGTTGCTGACAGCAGACATCCCCTGTGCCCAGTTCTGCCTTCCCTGCAACACTCCCCACTCCTGCCTGCCTCTTCAGCTGCACCAGAGTTTTGAGGAAGAGCTGTAAAAAAAATCTTCAGACTACCTAAAATGTTTGTAGAAATAAGCCCAGCTCTAGGGTACACAAGCCCTTCCTCAGGCCTGAATCACCCAACAGCTTGAGTGTGTTTTTGCAGCTGGTTGAACAGATGCTCTCCCTGTAACACTTGCTTGGATCCACATGCCCTCAGTTACTGTTGTGGCAGCTCTGAGACCAGGGAGATGCTGGTCAGCACCACCACCGGCCCAGCAGCTCTAGGCAGGAGAGGGGCTGCAGATGTGCTGCAGCTACAGGGCTTTGCATGAACTCACAGAAATGGGGACATATCCTCCCCACAAGTCCCCACCGGGCCCTGGTTGTCACCCCCTCCTTCAATGTCCCTGGAAGAACTGCATTACTGATTAACAGCCCCCTACCTGCCTTCCCCTCTCCCGCTCACACTCCTGCCTGCAGCTGCCTCCTTGGACCTTCCCTTGTGCAAAGTACAGGGCCAGACAGGAGAGGACAGGGTGGGAGTTCACTCAGGGCTCACCTGCAGGCAGCCTCAGTGTACCCCACATTCCTGGGTACTGTGGAGGCCTCCCTGGGCTGAGCAGTGGAGCAGTACAAGTCACTCAGTGTGCAGGAAAGAGCAGGAGCACCTCTCTCCATCCAGGGGAGCAGCAACAGCAGAGGAGGGCTCCAGCCACTGTGCCAGACCATAAGATTGCTGCAATACACCCAGGCACAGCCACAAAGGGCTCAGAGCCTTGAACATGATCCAAGTTGTAACATCAGCGTCAGCTTGGCTGAACCCCCCACCCCGAGTTTATTGCCCCTATTCCCCTCCCTGCTCTCACACTATAGTAGTGGGTGCTGCCTCCATCAAGGGATCTGAAAGGACTGTGACCAGCCCCCTCCCACTCCAAGCACCATGAGGAACCCTGGGAGTGGCATGGGGGTCCATGGCCCATCGCTTCCCTCCACACTCTCCCAGCTCTGCACTGCCCAGCTGCAGGCTTCCCTAAACCAGGGTGTGCCAATAGAGGACCCAAATGGGCACCACTGCACCCCCCCCAAGCCTGTCCCAGTCCTGAAGCCAGGATGTTTCATGACCCCTTTGGGTTCCTAGTCAGCACTGCCGGCCCAGCCCCACCTGCAATGGACCCCTCAAGCCTCTCCCAGTCCAGGAGGAGCCCAAGGCAGGGCTTTTCTCTGACTGCCAGCACAACAGCAGGGTGCAGGAAAGATGCTTGGCAGCAGGCCCAAGCATGCTCCCTTGGGGGCTGCCTGCGATCACTCTTCTCCTCCATGAGCTGCAATGCACTGAGATGGCCTTGTCATCCCTCCCTGCCCATCCTTTCCTGCCAAGCACCATCCCACTGCAGACAACTGTAACCTCTCTGCAGTCACACAAACTCCCTTGGGGGGAACCCAGAGATGAGACGTCAGACATCCCTCTCTTTCTGGTAAGCCAGAGCAAAGCCAAGGAGTGGGTATGAAAGGGACAGGCAGACAGGGCAGTTGGCTTGGAGCAAGGGGAGCCCTGCCCAAGCTCCCGCCAAGGACTCCAGCCCATTCCCAGCCCACCACCAGGAGCGGCAGTGGAGTATCTTACACTGCTCCTTCTTGTGGCCATGGTGGGAGGTGCAGGTGGCCAAAAAACGGCTGGGTGCCTCGGCGTGCCAAGCCCTGCAGCCAGCAGAGCCCAAGAGATGATCAGAGGGGTCCTCAGAGAGGCATTTACCCTGTGCCAGGCCATTGCAGGCTGACACAGTGACAGTCACAAGCTTGCTGATCCCAGTCCTGCCCCACTCTCCCCAGACACCGCACTCCTGTGCCCAGTTCATGACCTGTGCGACATTTCATGGGGCCAGGTCACAGCAGAGCCCTGGGGTCCTGAGGAGGGCACAGCATGAGCCCACACCTGGGAATACGCCATGCAAAGGAGGAGACAAGGCAGTGGTGCTGTTTGGGCATCTGCATTTATTATACGTCTGGGGTAAGCCCAGGGCTGCCACTTGCCTGGACTGCTCCAGCTGAAGGCCAATGACCCATCTTTAAATATTGGTTATAAAACAAATTTCTTTTTTTCCTTTTTCTTTTTATTAAAAACCTCATCTCTCTCTCCCATACTTTTTTTGCCTTTTGTATTTGAATATAAAAGTGGGGGCGGGTGCTCCGCCTTGCCTTGCAAGGCCTTGCCTGCCGCTACCTCCGCAGGCTGCGCTGTGCCTGCCGCAGCAGAGTGTCGAAGTCCAGGGAGTCAAACTTGCTCTTGACGGGAGCTGGGTCAAAATCCTCCCGGTTTGAATCTGGAAGAGATGGGGAGAGGCTGCCTTAGCCTCACAGAAACACTGGCACAATTGTGGCCATCCCCCCAGCACACTTGTTTCACATGCCAGCTGCTAGACCCAGAGATGGGCCGGCCTCTATTACAGTGCTGGATAGTCAGGGGAGCCCCCGTTCAACCTCCCTTTGGGGTAGGACCGTTGGCTCTGCTGCCAACCCTGACTGACTCCAAGCATGGGGACTTTCACATCTGGAAAGGAGAGAAGGACCCAGGGTACCAATCCCCCAGCTCGGAAGCTGTGCAACTCACCCAAGTCAGCGTAGTTCCTCCTGCAGAACTGCCTGCGGCCACCAAAGCATAAGTCAAACGGCTGCTCGTCTGGCCGCCGCAGCTTGTGTCCACTCTCAATGGCGGCAAAGGCTTCCTCAGCATAGCGGTAGGTGACAAAGCCATAGTTATCCCTGACACCAGAGGAGATCAGCAGCAACAGTTATATTTGTCCCCCCTTGGTCTGCACCATCCCTTTGAGTAATGGGAAAAATGCCAAGGGGAGTCATCCCTGGGAAGGGGCTGACCAATATCCCCACAGCTCTTACCCCTCAGAGCGGAAGTGCAGGGTACACTCCTCAATGTCCCCAAACACAGAGAAGCGGTGCCGCAGCTCCGACCGTGTCATCCTGCTGGGGATCTTGCCGATAAACACAACTCGCCGCTCCTCCTGTGGGCAGGGATGCCACATCCATAAGGGGGACCTCTTGCACAGAGCACTCTCCCTGCATGGCCACTCCCACACCATGCCCTGGCCAGGTCCTCCCAGCAATGCTGCTGGCAAGGCTGTGCCTCCATGGTTTTCTGAAGTGACAGAAGGGCTGTGGACCCCCAAATCTCCAACCCCAGATTCCCAGTCCTCCATCACTCACTATTGCACGTTCCTTCTGAAGGATCCTCTGCCTTTGGTAGTAGTCCTGTGCGTCGTAACTGTATCTGTCAGGGTGGAAACCAGACACATGAGCTATGGAATCATAGGAGTGTCAGAAGGGTGATTCCAAGCACAAAGGAGATACTGAAGCAGTGACTCCTCCCCCTCCTCCACAGGAGGCTGGGAGATGGGCTGTGGAGAGCTCACACCCCTGCAGGGTGGCCACACTCACCTTTTCCGCCTGTTACTCCTCCTGCAGGGTGAGGGGGAGCGAGACTGGCTGCGGGACGTAGACCTGGATGAGTAGGAGGATGCTGATGATGAGGATGAGGACCTGTCCCGGGACCTGCCACATGACCCGCAGCTGGAGCGAGATGAGGAGCTGTGGGAACATCTTGAGCGGTACCTAGGGGAAGGAGATACACAGCTGAGCCATTCCTTTGCCCAGCATCATAAGGCTACAAAGCAGAAAAAGACCTCCATCATCCCCATGGTTTCCAGCATCCCACTTGGACAGCACCCATCCCCAGGATGAGGAAGCCTCTGCCCAAGGTTGCCAGGGCTACAGAAATGTTGCTCCACATGGCTCCCAATGCCACAGAGAAAAGGGAGCAGGCTCACAGCAAGCACAGCTTCTGAAGAGCAAGAAATAGTCATGGGAGAACTGTGAAGCACAGGGCTGTGCCTGGGAAGGCTGGGACTTCTGTGCTGAGCCCCACACGGTGCACAGGACAACACTGGAGCCATCACATCCATGTCGCACTCAACAGCCACGTGAACAGAGATTGCAAGAGCTTCTCCAGCAGGGCCAGGGAAAGCTTAACGACAGCAGGACTGAAAAGCCTCAGGAATTAAGCTGTGCTGCATCCAACCAGGAGCACTGTTCCTCCCCAGACATGCTGGCCATAGGTGATCCCTGCCATGGGCAAACCCAGGCCTGGCAGGGCATGCTGCCTGGCTCTGCCACATATTCTCCTGGAGGATAGCAAGTCAGAATGGCATAATACATGGGGACGTTTTCCAGCACAAGGCCAGCTGATTTGCTGGAAAGCCAAGCCAGAAATGCTGCTTGGCAGTCCCCAAGCTGCACAACCATGGAACATGGCACTTATATACCTGCCCTTTCCAGCTCCAGCGTCTGCATTTACTGGCCATCAATGGAGGGGTCTTGGTTGGATAGGCCCCTTATGCCCAGGGATTTCTCCAGAACTCACTGAACACGAAGGTAAGGATAGAAAGAGAAACCCTTCACCAGCTCCAGTGCCTCCCTGCCTAGCTGGGACAGACTGCACATCACTCAGATGTACAGGGACTCCAAAAGAAATGCATCCCACGGAGACCAAGGTGTTCCACTTTCCTACACAGCTACCACCATAAAGAGAACAGGGAGCCCCTGAGGCAGCCAAGTCAGACAGGTTTTTCCTTGCTTGCTTCCAGCAGCTCCCTGGAGAGCTCGACTCTGACTCCTCTCATTTCTACACTAAGGGCTGCAGCAGCCCCACAGTACAAATGCGAACACCTGCCATAATACCCCAGAAAATGCATCCAAAAGCAAAGATGCAGCCAAGGAATTGTGACATGGAGTGGGTGTTCCAAGAGGAGTAAGGAAGCGTGGCTCACTGGTGGCTTTGCAGGCACATGGGCCCAAATGTAGGCTTCAGCCAGATGTGGATGGGCAGGGTGTCGCAGCAGCACCCCCAGCCTCTGTGAGCCAAGCTTTTCTTCAGAAGGGCCACAAGGAAAAGAAGTTCAAATCCAGCCATGAAGTAGGACCACAAAGATGTGTATGGGCACCTGCAAAAGACCAGCTGCCGGACAACTGCCCCAAGAGCAAGTAACAATCCACTGCTTACCTTCGCCACCGCTTTGGGGGTGGGGAGAGCGATCGTGACCGAGATCGGGAGGACGAGGATGAAGATGAAGACGAGGACTCGCTAGCTCCATCTGAACTGGAGCTGAAAGAACGGCTGGCATGGCTCTGGCCAGCCCTCCAGCTGTCAGTAGAGGGGCTGGGTGAGTCCTGAGGTCTCCGGTAGCAGCGCAGGGACCTCTTGGCAGCAGCATGGCTGGGCTGGGCACTGGGCGACTGCACCTCCTGGTCCCGGCAAGGGGATGCAGCTGGAGACAGGAGCACTGAGGTGGGGGGACTGCTGCACCCAATGGTGGCCTTGTTGGGCATAGTAGTCCGATAATCCAGGGGAGCTAGGCAGGCCATCCCCAGGGGCTCCTGGCTGTGCCCCATGGTGGTGTTAGGGGCTGGCAGGGTGGGCTCAGGTTGGTCCAGCGTCCATTTGGTTAAGGAGGAGATGGGTTTGATAGTGATGTCGCGGTGGTGTTTGACATTCCAGCGGGAGCCACCCTCAGCAGGGGGCTGCGTGCCAGAGGTATTGCTGCTTTCGGGCTGTGGCGTACCCAGGATGCAGTAGTCATGGTCTCCCGAGCAGACGTGGCTGGGGGCCGTGCCAGTGGGGGCTGCCACTATGCTTTTCCCCTGGATCTTGTTTGGGAGCAGTGGCTTGGCTTTCATCACCTTGGCTGTCTTCTGGGGCCCTTCCTGGGGCACGGACCCAGGCGACTTGGTCTTGGCCAGCAGAGAGACAGCAGGCAAAGGCTTCCAGAGTTGGTGGGGAGGTGTCGCTGGGGGCGTGAGGCCTGTGAGAGCACCAGAACGCTTTCAAGAACAGCCCTTTGCTGCAACCCACCCAGATGGGGCTCCCTCATGTCCTGACACCCCTCACTCCTCAGGGTGTCCCCTAGACACAAAACAGCCCTGCCAGGACATGGCAGATACCCCTGCCTTGCCCCAAGTATTCATTACCTGCCACATTGGCCAGTTCAGAGGCCTGCAGGCCATCTGGGGGCTTCCTGTCCTGCTGGGTCAGTGCATCCTGCTGGGTCTCAGGCCTGAGAATGGGAAAGACACTTTGTCAAACATGGCAGGCAAAGCCCAGTTCCAGTCCCCACACCTGGGGCACCCACTCAATCTGCCCCACTGGCCAGTTCACAGGGACACTGGATCCAAGAGAGCTGCATCGATAAAACTTGCACAGCCTGGTCATGCCCATCACTGCTTCTTCCAATTTTTTCCCCTCAGTGCCAGCTCTGCCCCAATTCAGCAACAAGCTCAGCCCCTCCTGGGCCAATGGACATAGCCCCAGCACACTTCAAACCCTGCCAGGACTGAGAGCTGCCCCTATACGCTTACTCTGCTGAGCTCCATGTTGGGCACCAGCTGCCAAGGTCTTGGTACTCACCCAGAGCTCCCCATCAGCTGCCTTTCCTCAGGGGGCTGTAGAGGAGTCTCCTCCTTCTTAGCTGAAAAGAGAACAGGTAGGTGAGAGTGGCAACAAGGTGAGGCTGAAGGACAGGGCCCACAAAGCACCCCAGGAATAGCTGGGAAGAAGTTTCACAGCACCAGAAACCCAGCTCCCTGAAGACAGGAGCCGCACATTCCTTTTCCTTCACAGACTCTTCACCACCCCCTTGGTTGCCCTGGGGATCCCCTGGCATTTCCACAGGCAAAGGAGATGGACATAGAGGCAGCCCCAGGACAAAACACCTGCGCAGGGTAACAGGAGGCCACAGGCAGTGCAGCATCACAGCCCTCCCACTCCCACCCTGCCACAGGGAACATGGACAGCCTAGGAAGGCCAGCATGGCATGGAGGGAGCCCCATGGGGGACGGCACGCCAGATATGCACCTTCAGACTTCTCAAACTGCTCCAGCAGGCTGGACAGGTCAGCGGCTTCGATCCCTGGGCCAGGGAGAAAGCACAGCAAGTCAGGTCAGCCAAAATTCTCACAGCACCTCAGTGATGCATCCCAGCCCCATCCTCCCCCTGAATCAGCCTCCCTGGATGATGAGGCAAGCACTGGAGAGGAAAAGCAGTGACAGAGCATGCAGCAGCTGTGTCTCCCACAGTAAGGACGGGAGCAACCAGCACTGCAGTCCCATAAAGCAGTAGTTTCAGGACAGCCAGTCCAGATCACCCATTGGAGGCAACATCCTAGCAGAGTATTGGGAAGAGACTGCAAGCCTGTGGGCATAACTTTGCCACCCTCGTCCCCAAAAGTGCCAGGAACTGGTCTGCTACCTAAGTTGCCAGCAGCACCACCACCTTGCTAGCTGGTGACACTCAACCCAGCGTCCTGCAGCCCTCCCACTCACCGATCTCGCTGATGAAGGATTGCACGATGTCCTTGCTGTTGACACTGGGCTGGGCTGGGCTGAGGAGCGGCTGATGCCTCCATGGCCGCGAAGTGGGTGCCTTGGTGGGAAGGCTGCTCTCTTGACCTGCTTTCGGTGGTGGTGCCACAGCCTGGGAGGTGGATTTTTGGCCAGGCAACTCCTGCCTAGCAGCTGCCTTGGGCTCCAGTAGGGCATTCTCCACTGCCTCCTTGCTTGGCCCTGCAGCCTTCTCCATGGGGTGAGTGCCAGAGGACTCCCCAACAGGGGCAGGGGAGACCTCTGCTGGGCAGCAGATAGCAGCCAGGGGGTCCTTTGGGAGCTGGTTGGGAGTTGCAGCTTGGGGCTCCTCCAGAGGCTGGGTGGGGCTAGCCTGGGATACTGGCACTGCAGGAGGGACCCTGCTGGGCTGGGCAGTGGCAGTTAAGGGGGCTGACAGGGGTTGGGCTGGGGCTGGAGCCAGAGGGGCCTTGGGGAGAGAGCTCTCTCCTGCCAGCCGTGCCTGCCTCCTGGGGTCTGACACCCTGCCAATCACTGGCCTGGCTGGGCCACTTGCAGCCCCCATCTCACTGGCTGGGGTGGCAGGAGGATGGGCAGGGAAGGCTGGTGGCTCTGGGCAGCTGAGCATAGGGGTAGCAGGAGGCTGCCCATGCAGAAGGATTGTGCCAGGGTGGCTGCCAGCTGGGAAGGCAGTGGTGGCCTGCACTGCTGCTCCAGGGTCCCTGTATGCAAGGGAAGGCACCGGAGGCGGCATGGGGATTCCTGGCCAGTAGGATGGTGATGCCCATCCCACTGGGGCATAGGGGCCACCTGGACCAAATGGAGGTGGGGGTGGCACAGGTGGAGGGGGCCAGGCCACAGCTGGAGGCGGGAGGCCAGGCACCATGTGAAAAGTATTGGAGGAGCTGGCACTGGGTGGTGGGGGCAAACCATGGCAGCCCATGGGCTGTGGGCTGAAGCAGGGCCAGGAAGGCACTGGTGGGTAAAGGGCATAAGCACCAGCAGAGGCCGGCGGCATCCCAGTGGGGGCCACCCCAGCAGCTGAGGGCACATTTGGTGCGACAAAAGGCATTGGTGTTGATGGGGGTGGTGGAGCCATGGGAGGTGCCGGAGCTGTGGAGGGTACCGGGGCTGAAGTCAGAGCAGTGGGAGCTTTGCTGGCAAGAGGAGGGACAGCAGCAGGACTGGTGGGTTTGTCTGGTCCCTTCTGAGCACCATCTGCCTTGGTGGCGGAGTGCATGGGTGACACCAGGCAGGGGATCTCTGCCAGCTCAGTGGGAGGCTCAGGCACGCTGGGCCACTTGCTGGCCACTTGCTTCTTGCCTTCCTGGCTGCCACCCTCACTGAGCTGACGGTGCAGCATGCGGATGCGATATTCTCGCAGGCTCAGGGCCTTGGGTTTGCCTTCCTTAGGCAGGCCCTCACTCGGCTCTGCTGCTGACAGGCTCTGGGCAGGCTCCAGCCCCAAACCTTGCTCTGGGAGTTGAGAAGCAGCCTCTGAGACACCACTGGTCTGTTCAGCAGACAGCTGTGCATCTCCCTGGTCCTCAGCCTGGTCTGTCAGGCTGGGACATGCAGCTGTTGGCTGCCCCTCCGTGCTTGGTGCTGTCTTCTCCAGGGGCACCACAGTCTTTTTCTTGTTCAGGACCATGCTCACCGTTTCTGGTGCTGGCTCCTTCTGCAGCTCCTGCTTCACTTTCTTGGGCAGGAAGGCCCTTGCTGTGCTCCAATGCCTGTCCCAGGGCCGCAGTGCCTGCTTGGCGTGCAGCTCCATCTGTCCCTCCTTCTGGGCTCGTTCCAGCTGTTGTGCCAGGAAGTCTGAGACCTGAACAGAAGGACATGCTGCCTGCTGCCGGCTGGTGGCTGGCTGGATATGGGGATGTCCAGAGTCAGCAGAATGGAGCTGGTGGGCCACACAGTCCCTGCCTGGCCTGGCCTGCTTCCTTTGGTCTTTCTCTGCTTTCTTTTTCCGACTCTTCCTTGCTCTCTCACGGCCCCGTCCCTTCTCAGAGCATTCACGTTTGCCACCCACAGGGGCCTCCGTGTTGTGCCAGGAGCTGCTGTTGGGACCCGAGACTCTGGATGCTGCTGCCTCCGGTAGGGCGGTACCCTCTGGGGTAGTGCATGAAGGCTCTTTCCCAGGCAGTTTCTCCTCCTTCTCCTCTTCCACCCCATTTTCCTGGGCTGAAGCTCCGAGCAGCTCCCCTCGATCTTCTGGCGTTGATTCCCTGGTACTCTCCTCTGCTCCCAGGAGCTTGGGCTCCAGATCAGGGAAGTTGGGAGTCAAGGGCTGCAGGACCACAGGGATCTCCACACTCTCTCCCTCACCAGGCACAATTTCCAGCAAGACAGGACTGCTCAGAAGTTCCTTGGCCACAGGCTCAGTGTCAGGGTCCAGGCACACAGTGAAGGTGGGCAGGCAGTAGGGGTGCATGGACTTCACCAGCTCACTCAGGGATACATCACCTGTGTTGATGATGCAGGCATCTTCATGCTCCTCCAGCACTGCCCCAGCCTCACCCACGCAGACATCCACAGCCTCCATGCTGCTGTCTAGCTCCAGGCTCAAGGCAGCCTCCTCCTCTTCTTCCTCCCCATCACTGCGCTGCGGCAGGGGCTGCTCTCGGACTCGGTGCCACCCCACCTTCCTCTCCACTCTCGGGGTGCTGCAGACTTGCTTCTTTGGCAGCATTGGGTCCTCCAGATCCTGAGCAGCACAGTCCCAGGCCAGATCTGTGTCAGTCTGGGAAGGGGGAACACAGCAAACATCAGTTCCTGGACTTTTACGAGCACTCCCCCAGAAGAGACAGCTGTGGGTCTGATGCAACTCTGCAGCAAAGTCCCACGGCAGACAGAAAGCTGGGACACATTTGACCCACCCAGTTAAGACACAACAGAGCTGGAAACCTGCCACCCCTATAGGAGCATCCTCAGTCCCTGGTGCCCACCAGCTGAGGCAGGCCCTGCTCCCACTGCCACTGACGCCTTGCAAAAGCATCACTTCTGGGAAAGGATGGCTATGCCAGGAGAAAAGTCTGGGGCTGAGGGCTGCAGCAGCGACAGTTATCCCAGCACCACCCCAACACTTCAGCTTCCCCTGCTCAGCTGCTCACCTTCCCAACCACAGAGACACTGCTGCTGCTGCTGAGAGGCCTGAGAGCCTTAGGCTGTTCCAGGGTAGGGCTCTCGCACTCTAGCAATGGGCGGGATAAGGTGAGAAACTTCTGAAACTGGAAAGATGGACAGAAGATGAGACAGTGGCAGGTCTATGCTGTTGGAGGGGACAGGTCACTCCCAGCCCCACAGTGCCCATGCACTTCACCCCACAGAGCAAACAGCCCTGTTTCACTCACAGTGCACGCAGGTCCCATTGGGGACATGCTGCTTCCCAAAGCCTCTGGCACATCTCTGGCTCTACATAAAGACCCAAGACGAAGGCATGGCCCCCCATAGCCCTTCTCTCACACTGGGACCATCATGAGGGTACATGTCAGGGTACTGGGGACCAGGGTCCTACCATTTCAGGGCATCCTTATGCCAGGACCTAGCAGAGTCCTGCCTGAGCATGGACTCTGAGATGAGGCCGGATCTGCCCCCCAACTCACTGAGGGATTCTCCTGCTCACGAGGTGAGGTCAGCAGCTCTGCATCCATGATGGTGTCAAAGGGGGACAGCGTCTCATCATCTGTGCTGTCCAGGATCTCTGTGATGGCAGTCAGCAGGGACAGCTCATTCTGTGCATCCAGGCAGACCTTGCTCTGCTGCAAGGATAGGGATGGTCTCAGAGGGCGATGGGATACAGCCACAAGAGCTGGACATGGAGGACACTGCCACCACCCCCACTCATGCCACAGCCAGGGCCAGCCCAGCCACCACATCCCACATCTGTGTGTGAGCTCCCACCTCGCTCAGAGAGAGATCCTCAATGATGGAGATCACAGAGGAGTCAAGATAGTTCTGCATTGTCCCCAGGATCTCTTCAGCTTCTAAGATGGTTTCCGCATCCAACGATCTTAAGTTCAGGTCATCATCCTCAAGGGAAAAGCACTGTCGAGGAGCATGAGGAGCCAGGTAAATACTTTGCACAACCCCACTATCAGCACTGATTTCCTCACAGCACACAGGGGCTCCCGACAGCCTGTATTGCAAACAGTGGCTGGACACCCCCAGCACCCTAAACACGCAGGGGAAGCAGGTGGAACACAGCTGCAGGTCAGAAGATGGCATGGGGACCTTCCCCCTTGCTTTCAGGAGAGTCCACTGCACAAAATCCCGTGCTGCTTTCAGCCCAAGACCTTTCTGATTACCCAGGATGCCTCCACACCAAAAACTTCTGCCTGATTCACTCTGCAGCTGCATGACTGGAAAAGACGAAGGGATAAAACCCCAGGCTCTGCCTACCACCACACATTGGTCGTGCTGGATGGTGGCAGGGGACAGGCAGGCTCTCGCCACCTCATGGACTGTCACATGCTCTTCCAATTCCGGCTGTTGGCGCTTCAGATAAGCCCAAAACCATTACGAAATTCATAACAAAAGTGCAGGAGTCAGCAACAGGGATGCAGCCAGCTGCCACTGCTGGAGCCCTACTCCAATACCTCTGCTGCAGGCAGAAGACATGGTCTGTGCTTGCAATCCAGGACCAAACCAGCTTTGTTACTCTTCCTCCTTCAAATTCCCAACCCCACATCCTTTCCAGTTGCCCAGTCACCTCCAGGGACATTTGGGTAATTCTGAGTAACTTCAGAAAAGTATTTGCACCGCACTCCAGGGTACCACACAGCCATGCTACAGGACAGCCAGGAAAAGCCAGATGTTGGGTGAGGGCAGAGGCTGCAGCCCCCGGTTAAGCAGAGCCACAGGACATACAGAGCAGAGCAGCAGCACAGGCATGTCACTGGCAGGAGACAGGATGCAAATTCCTGTTTGAAGATGGGCTTAGGCAGAGAAATAATAAAGGCTGTGAAGATAAGGGCACCAAAGACAAAGTCCTAGGAGAGTACACCTCGCTCCCAAAGCTGGCCAAGAGCAGGCCTCAAGCCATCTTCCTCCCCTTGGAGCAGCACCAGCACTGTGAGAATATGGCTAAACCTCGGGAGATGGGCATCTGATGCAGCCCACCTGTGTTTCACGCTGGTACCACAGCTTGCATGAGCCTGTGTCCATGCAGGACAAAATGTACCTTGTCCCTATAGAGAATCTGCTAATACTTTGAAATCCTCTGCTAGCAAGCAGGAAACTGCACCAGAGGGACAGCAGGCATTTCACTAAATAGGTGACAGCACCAAAGCCACATGTCCAAACCCCTCGTCCCTGGGGCTCTTAGAAGACTTGCTCCGGTAAGACCGAGTAGGCACGTCTGGCCACAGCGCAGCCAGGAGCCCTGTGCAACTCCAGAATACAGGCAACCCCAAGACCAGGCTGAGAATCAAAGCTAGGACACTCACACCACTGCCCCAAAGTTACCCATTGCAAATCCTCCCAGCCTGTGACACGGCAGCCCTAAAGACCAGGAGTCTGCAGTGGTTTGGGGCTCAGCAGGCAGCTTGGCAGCCCAGACCAGCCTCTCCCAGGGCCCTCCCTCTGGAAGCGGAGCCCACCACTGACACCAGGACACCACTCCACCCTGCCATGCAGATCAGGCTATGGAGTAGTTTTAGAGCAGTTTTACTGCTCAGCATCTCCAGTCCCTTCCCTCACTGGCACTGGCTGACAGTCAGAGCACAGCGCAGAGCCTGCTGGCAGCCCTCTATGCGCAGCCTGGCTGCGATTCCCGGCCAATCCTCACGCAGATACTGGGAGGACATCCAGGCTTACACGCCCAGCCCTGGCGTGCAACCCTGAGTCAGCGGTGACCGGCAGGCAGAGGCACCCGGGCCATCGGAGGACCCAGAAGGATGGAACATCAGCAACCCACAGTCTCGGGGGCCATCTGACCCCCTGCCTGCTGACAGCAAAGTGATCCGGGGGACACCCCGGAGCTGCACAGCCCTGCCCAGCTGGCCACAGGGCTGGCTCTCCCCAAAGAAAGCATGTAATAAGAGGTTTCCAGCTGTGATCAGCGCTGGACATTTGGAGGGAGGGAAGTAAAATCCTCCCATTCAAATGGCCTCGTCCTGCGTTTCCTGCCTGCAGCCCGGGAGGGAGGGCAATCTCCCATGTCTTCCTCGAATCCCTTGACTCAGTGCCTTGTAACAAGGAGTCCCATAGCCGTGAGTCACCGGCCTGGGCTGTGTTCCCCCAGGACTCCCTTTGATCCACCTGGGGACAGGAACCTCCTGCAGCCCTCATTGCTTGAGCATCGCTTGTGCGTCGGGGAGGGGGTACAAACCAGCCAAGCCTGCTCCCGTGGCCCTGCTGCTCTCCTCCCTGACAGAGACCCTGTCACTCCTAACCGGGAGGGGGGAACTCCCGTGCCCTCACAGCTCCCTGTATTGGCTTTTCAGCAGCGCAGATGGGAAGAGGGTCACGGGAATGTTCAAGGACAGGCTCTGGCTCTGGCCACGCTGTGCCTAAGCAACCAGCACTGCCGGGGAGAAGGGAGGATGCCCACAGCGGGCTTTGGACTCGTGGGGTGCTGGGATTGGAGCCAACTGCTTGCCATGGACACAGTCTAACCGTGGCCACCAGCTCTTCCAGCACCCATCCGGCGTAGGGTACACTGCGCTCGCTGCTCTGGTCCCCAGAAGGGACAACGGACGCCCCCGCAGGCCGCTGGTGACACGTGTGCCCGGCGTGCTGCGGCTACGCCCCGAGCACAGGGCGGCCATGGTCCCCGGCTGGCTGCCAAAGCCAGTTTTACAGCGCTGGAGCTGCCGGCAAGGGGTGCGGGGTGAGCCTGGAAAGCCGGGCGGCTCCGCCCGACCACCGCGGCACAGCCAGAGGATGCTCCGTGAATTCCCCTGCTGATTTCGGAAAACATCAGGCGGGAACACACTTCTCTCCCCCATACGCAGCCCCCTCTGCTCGCGTCGGGGAGGGGCGAAATGGGGTCAGCGTCCTCCAGCCCAGACTCGGGACGAGGGGGGTCTCCCCCGCAGCCCCTCGGCCACGCAGGAAGACCTTGGCAGAAGTAGAAGCGTGGGGCTCCCCCCCAAAAAATCCCGACAAACGCACAGCGCAGGTGCCCCCGGGTCCCCTCCCGGGGTGCTGCATCCCCACGCTCCCCGTCCGGACAGCACCGCACTCGCACCTAGCCCAGCCCCGGTAGGGCCAACCAGGGCCGGTGACAGCGGCAACAATGCGCCCCAGACCTGCTACGGCGAGGGAGCCACTTGCTATGGGATAAAACCTCGCTTCCCGTGGATAACGCCCCGGTGCGTCTCGGGGAAGCTCTCCCGGGCCAGGCCACGTTCTGCACACAGAGCTCCTGCCACCGAAACCGGCGGGCGTCGGTGTCCCAAACCGCGCCTGCCCCAGCTCCTCGCGGCCGCAGGTGGCACAAGGAGGCGCCAGGATGGAGGGACACCGGGAGACTGACTCGGGCGGCATCCCCCTGGCTCCCACTGCCCAAGGCTGGGGTGTCACCTCCCGCAGGGGACACCAAACCCCCCGTCCCGGTGGCTGCCGTGGCCGTAGTGAGGCCCCCCAGGCCCAGAATCTCCCCGCGCTAACACCCCAACATCCGGCGGGAAAGCTCCGAGCACCCCATTCCCCCACCCATAGAAAGCGCGCCCCACTCCGGGTCCAGAGGGTGTGCCCCCCGCCCGCAGCCGGCGCGGCGTGCCCGTTCCCGGCACACGTGGTGCTGCCGCCGCGGGAGCCGCCCCGGCCTCCACGTGTCACGGCGCGGCCCGCTGCACTCCGCCGCCCCTTACCTGCAGGGGGCTGCCGGCGCGGAAAGGCGGCTCGCGCAG
>VZRN01000806.1:41030-68646 GCA_013397935.1 Dasyornis broadbenti
AGCGCCGCCGCTCCCTGCCGGGCCCCCGTACGGCCCGGGGTCCCCGCGGCAGCCCCCTGCCCGCCGTCTGCTCCCCCCACCCGGCTCTCCCTGTCCCCAGCTCCTGTCTCCCTCCCCAGCACCCCTCTCCATCCTTACACAGTTCTTCTGTCCCTCATCCCTCCCCAGCTGCTCTGTGCATCCTTGGCCCCTCATCTCGTTCCCTCCCCACCAGCTCCCCTGCCTGTCCTCCCGCTCACTGCCTGTGGTCCCCCCCTCTTCCCTGGCTCGACTTTCCATCCACCAGGTATTGGCTTTTGGAGCAGCACCCCCAGCCCGGTGGGGTGCTGCCAGCAGCCCCCATGCCCTGCTGTGCCCTGCTCCATCCCAGCCTGCCGCTCCCTTTGTTCTTCCCCTGGTCCTTTTCCTGCTGAAGCCCCTTGACAGCTGCCCTACGCCCTCCCAGCCCCCTGCGTGGGCTTTCACGGGGTCTGTGGGGCCAGCGCCCAGCTTTGGGGACTGCTCACCCACCGCACCTCACTGCCTGCTGCAACTTCATCCTTGCTTGCAGCTCAGAGGGTCCCGCCAGCCTCCCACGGGTGCCTCAAAGGGAATAAAAGGTCCAAGGGGTGCAAACACATGAGGGCCACGCACCTTCTCTCAGGAGCTGCCTTAATGGGCCCAGGCTCAGGGGGCCATGGGCAGAGGGGGCTCATCCTCCCTGGCAGACAAAACACCAGCTTGACCTGGGCCAGCCAGAACTGGGGGGCCAGGCTGAGGATGAGCACAGCCTGGTGTCCTCATCCTCATGAGGATGCTTTCAGCATCCGCAGGAGTGGGGGAGACTCAGCAGCTCCCATTGAGGAGTCAGCATGTATGCCAGGGCTGTGGAGGGGTGTCTTAGCTGGGAGGGTGTTTTCCTGGAGTCCCCTTGGCAGAGCCTTCTGTGGTAGGCTGTCTTGATCTCAGGTGACTGGCCTCCAGCAGTCCCTGCCAGCCCACCTGCTTGGGATGGGTGATAAGCATCCCGGGGCAGCACTTTTCGGGCTCCCTTGGCTTGGGCAGCCCCCAGTCCCCTCACAGCAGCTCTGGCTGGCAGAGGCCAGGCACCTTGGCAGGAACCTGCTGAGCAACTGCCAGCCCCAGCCAAAGCCAGTGCTGCAGCAGGAGCCAAAACCAGAGGTGTCAGCCACTCCCAGGGTGAGGTGTGAGCAAAGGGTTCCAAGGCTGTGGGGTCTTACAGGGAGTCACCTTCTGGGGCTACACAGTGTACACCTACTTCACACTGCAAACCCTCACCTTCTTTCTTCTCGCTAGGAGGGTCTGAGCCTGCTTGAGGCTGCCAAGTGGGTCAGGCAGGTGTGAGAGCAAACACCCCCACTCAGGGTCTTCCCAGTTGTTCTTCATGTGCTTTTGATAGCACCTTGTCTGAGCAGTTTTGCAGCGACTCTTCCAGAGCTGGTCAGGTATCAGCTCTTACTGCTTCTGTTGCAAGTACAGGTAAATATCAGTGTCCTTTTTCTTTCTTTAAGCCTTAGGTTTTGGAGTGTTCTCATTATGGGGGAATTGTGGTTTTCACTGAAGTAGAACTGAATGTGATCTTTCCACTCCTGATGCTGTAGAAATGCCAGTTTTGTGATCTGAGCACCCCTTAAAGACTGAGGAGAGAAATGCTGAGCAGAACAACACACAAGTTGTGTTGCTTCAAAAAGGAAAACTTGGGGTCCAAGGGGTACAGGCTGGTGCTGGAAGGTTTAATGATACAAAGGTTTTGCTGTCATTTGGTGGGCACTTTTTCCCTTACCAGGCACAGGTCACAATCTGTGTAAAATAGGAAAACGGCAGTGAAAAACCACAGAAGTTCACCTGGAGCAAAGGTATCCCAGGCTGGGGACCTGGAGCCTCTTTCAGCATCTTTTTAGAGAGCAGTGATAGCTGGCAGCCCTGAGCTTGTCTCAGGATGCAGGAGCAGAGAGTGACGTGGACCAGTCCAGTCCCAGGGCTCCTTCTCTGTCCCATAGCTGGCAGAGTAGCAGCAGTGCTTGTTACCAGAGTGGTCTCTCTCAGCGTGCCGGTCTTTTATGTGCTTGCAGCTCTGCACTGGCGTGAGCTTGACATCTGCATTAACAATATGAAACCAAAGTCCTGTGTGGTGGCAGAGCAGGACAGCACTTCTCCTGCCCCTCTCACTTGGAAACCTCCCATCCTCTGGGTGATCCAGGGGCAGAGCGCTCCTGCTGTTGTTTTCTCTATGTGTGTGTGTTGTGGGTTGTGACCCTTGCCACAATGAAGTTTCTGCCTCGTAGGTTGCTGTTGTTTCAGGTGGAGTTGTAACCAGGGATGCTGAGGTAAGAGGCTTTCCCTGGGGCAGGGTTTCTCATGCCTTCAGGAGCACCAGGCAGGTGCACTGTCCTTTCTGGGGTTTTGGCCCCGTGCTGCACCAGTTGTCCAAAGGCCTAACACCAGTGGCAGCACATACTGCCAGCACAGTGGTGCAGTGTGAGTCCAGCAACCAAAGCATTTGCTCTGTCCCCAGTGCTGCCGGCAGCCTGCCTGTCCCGTGCTAAACCGCTCCCATGTTGCCTCTTAACTGAGTCCTGAGCAGAGAGAAGTTCTTCTGCCTGAGCAGGAGGGCAGAGGATTGCCCTAGCAGCTCGAAGAAGCAATGGAGGTGTTTTGTAAGCTGCACTGAGTAGGTTCCTGCCATGCTCGCACTGTCCCTGCACTCCGTGGGCATCTGTGAGTGGTCCAGACCTTGGGGCAGGTGCTGTACCCCAGCGTCATGGTTTACCCTCGGGCACATGCTGCCCTCACGTGGCTAGGGGGATCCTCGTGGTGGGAATTATCCAGCTTCCCCCCCCCGGAGTGGGCATCTGGTGTGCTGCGGGGCTCCACCTAGGAGGCAACATGGAGCAAGGCGGCCGTCTTCGGATACTACGCGTCCCAGCGTGTAGCTCTCGGCGCCCTTGGCAGTGGCAGGGAGCGAGAGGGAGCATTGCATCTCGGGATCGCAAATCTCCATGTGCCACGTGCACCTCTATGACAGCCTCCTGTGCTCTGAGGCAGTGGTGCCAGGGGGGTCCTGTGGGACTGGGCGATCACTGTGGATCCCCCCCGGCAGTGTAGGGACAGACCTCAGCCTCTTGCTGCCACTTCCCTGAACTGTGGCTCTCAGCTCTAGCTCTCATGGGCAGATCTTGTCCCTGTGGAGTGCTGCCCTGAGCAACAACCCCACAATACCATACAGAACTGTGTAGTTTTGCTCCACCATGTGCGTGGCAGGCAAGCAGCTGTAAGCAGGGATATGTTGGCTTTATGTTTTGCAGGGCCATCGGCATGGCTAGCTATGACTGAATTTTTCTATGTTGCCGCAGAGCCTAGAAAACCTTTGATGATGAAAATCCTAGTTTGTCAGGAGGCTTTTATTCAAGGTATGCTGACAGGGTTTTTTTCTAGCCCTTTGGTTCCCACACCACATTGTTCATTAGTTTGCCGGTGCTGCACTGATGCATGCTGGAGGAGGGATGTGAGCCTGGTCACTATTGGATGGCAGGACTGCGGGGTGAAGGGGTCTGGGAGAGAGGGAAAGTGGCTTAAAATGTGAAAGGTGCGTTCCTGAGGCTGAAACAGGCAGCGTTTGATTATGGATTGTCTTGGAGACAGTGAACTGAAAGGAGTAATTAGGGACAGTGGGATATTTCCCTGAGAGTTGCAGGAAATGACTGCCTCGTGGTAAGTTGATAGTAGTGGAGCTGAAACTGGGTTAACTGTGGGATTGCATCTGGGGCTTGCAGCCTTGGACGTGATTCAATTTTCTGGCTGTTTTGCAATTGGCAGGGTGTGCTTTTCTCCCTTTTTCCCTCCTGGAGAATTCCCTGTCTTCATGTCTGAATCATCTGAGGAACAAAATGGGAGACTCCTGCCATCCCTAGGTACTGCAGGGCAGTGTAGTCCCCTGGGGCCCCAGCTGAATGTCCAGCTGAGCAGGATGCCTTCCTGAGAGACCCTGGACTCTGGCAGAGCTGGGGCTGTGGAGCTATGCTGAGCCCTGACCTGCAAATCCAGATCCCAGCTGGGCTCTCCTCACCCAGTGCTTTTCAGATAGCATTGCTTTGCAGCCTACATCAAGAGTGTCACTTTATAATAATTAGCTGCAGGTAATTATCCCTTCTCTGGTTGTCCCCCTAAATTTGTGACCCGATCTGCAGAGAAGAGCACCCTTGGGTTCAGATTTCTGTACTGCCGTAGGGGACTTTTGCACTAATATTGCAGGATGTGACCTGAAGCTGGGACACCACGAACAGCCACGTAGTGTGGTGTGGGCAAGGAGGCAGCTTGTGGTTCAGATAAGCTCTGTGGCTGGCTTGGATATACAGCTTGGGAAAAGTGAGAGGGTAATCCCTGCATGCAGCGGGGCAGACGGCGATGCGGGTTTTGCCTCTGTATGGGTCAGGGCCAGGCAATGTCCTGGCTGGGGTCAGCCTCTGAATGCTGCTGAGTTCATGGCACATGGTCTCCAAAAGCGGTATCTCCTCTTCCCTGGAGAGCCCAGCCTCTTGGGAGCTTCAGCTTCACCAGTTCTGCATTTTTAAAGCAAATGGGGTTTCTGCAAGTTGATATTAGCACTGATAATGTCTCAGGCCATGTCTTAGTATGTTCTGCCTGGGTTCATGTGGATTAATAACAGCGTCAGCATTTGCAACTGACCTCTCTCCATCCCCTCTATTCCAAAGAAAAGGAGAAAGAAGAGGTGAAGGGAGGCTTGTGAGGCTAGACCATAGGCTGCTCCATGTGCCGCTGCCTGTCCCGGTCACTCTGAATGCTTCTCCGTGTTTGCCTCTCAGCCCTGCCAACTTCCCGGACACCAGGCACCTTCACTGGGCAAAACCACGTGAATTATTTGAGATGCTGCCCTGCACCCAGCTCCAGATAGCACTTTCCTGCCAGCTATGCCAGCGGGACTGGCCTGGGAAGATGTATTTCTTGCCGCTATCAGGGCTTCCACACCCCATCGAGGCAGCCCTGCGAAACAATGCCGCTATTTACACTTTAAAGCCTCGTTAGGCAGCCAGGAAGCAGGCACGGAGCATGCTGGGAAGCACCGGCTGCCTTTAGTGAAGGCTGGCCTCTCTTCTTCCCGGGCTACTGGGAGGAGCAGGATGCTCCCCAGCTGAGCTGTAACCCTGCGGCCCCTTTCAAGCCCCACTTCTTCATTTATTTTTATCATTTATGTTTTTAGCTTCTGCCTTGTTGCTGAGCTTTGCTGCTTGCACAGAGAGCATGCTGGCTACCCAGATAGGGATGGCTCCACTCCGGTAGGGGGCACCAATTCCTGCCAGCAGCCACAGGCATGGGAGCAAGATGTCAATGCTGCTTTGCCTTTGTCCTCAGCAGTTCTTTGCTCTTTGATGGTGAACTGGCGTGATGGGAGTTCAGGCAGGGGCTTCTCTCCCTGCTTTCCACATGCCCTTGCCAGGCAGGCAGCTTCACAGCTGCTGCTGGTCTCAGCTCACGGTGCCCTGCTATCTCCTGGCTGTGTTTACTCTGCGAGGTGTCCACCTTGCTTTTGGTGCCTTGGGAAGTCCGATGTTCCCGAGCTCTGTGAACTTGGTTAGGGTGTGGATCATTCCTGCTCCAGCAAACCCACCAGACAGTGCAGTGCACCAGAAGAGCTTTCCCCATAGGGCTGATAGCTCACAAGCAGGGTCAGCAGAGGAGAAGGCATGTAGAGGGTTGGGTGGTGCTGGGCTGTACGTGAGTCATAGGCAGAGCACCTGCCTCCCCTCCCTGGGTGCTTGCCCGCCTGCAGCTGTTTACTTGCCCACACTTCTGTGGCAGGTCTGTGGACTTGGCCTCAGCAGAGGATGCTGAGTGGGGGCATCCCTTCATGGGGTTCCCTTCTCCTGCACCTCCATGCAGAGGAGGAGCCATGGAACTGCCGACCTGGCCATGAGCACTGCACTGTTTGCCCAGACCTGCCTGGGCTGGTAGCTCACCAGCTACAGCATCAGCCTGATTTTTTCCCTTGCTGAATGTTTTTGCAGTGCTGGGCTAGCACCAGGGGATGTCCACAGGGACATCACATCCTCAGCCACCAAGCGTCATTGCTGTTGGCACCAAGCCTGCCTGGATCACCAAGCCTGCCCAGATCCTCTGTGCTCAAAGCAGGTGGCAGAGCAGGAGCACGTGGAAACTAGCTAGGGCCAAGCACTGGGCTTGGCTTGGGAAGGGCCTGTGGGTCTGTATCACTGCACCTGGGCTGTCCAGGGCTAGCATGCATCTGGGACAGTGTAGAGGAAAGAGGTGGTGATGGAGGGATGTCCCAGGCCAGATGGCATGACTTTTGTGTGAATAAAAGTTGGTGTTTCTGCTGCTGTAAAGTAATTGTGTTATTTCATGTAGCATGTGTAGTGTGTCTACAGTGAATATAGAATTTGGACAGCTTGTATCAAATCCTAAGGCTGTTGTTAGTGTTACTTCAAACCACTGAATCCAGTGACATATTTTATGCTGTATTAAAAATAGTACTTGGTCAGGATGCCAGTTTTGTTGAGGTCATGTAACAGGCTCCTCTCCACTCCTCTAGATCCTGACATAGGTCATTCAGTAGAGCTCCAAAAGCAGGTCGTATCCATATTAACCTGCTGGGATAGGCGCAGGATAGAAATGGAGGCTTTAGTAGGATTGTTGGCCTGGCTCATCTGCTGTCCCATCTCCAGGAACAGGGAGCCTGGGGAAGAAGAACATGAGAAACACAATGGATGGAGAATGGTATGTGTCCCTGGTCTCACCACCCCAGGAGACCTTCCTGCACCCTCAGAAGCAAGATGGGGACCAAGGACAGCAAGAAGCCTTGGGAAATTAATCTTCTCATCTCTCATCAGTAAATAAAAACAAAGAATTGAAGTATGAGACCTTCTGGGTCTGATTTTTTTTCTCCCCCCTAAGAACACGATGACCAGAAACAAGCATTTCTTCAGCCACTGCTGTCTCTGCCTAATGAATCAATTTGTTTTCAACATAAGTTTGGGAATTTTGGGAAGTTTCCCATGCATTGAACACACTTTGACATCATGTTGTGTAACAACACTGTGGAGCAAATGGAAATGCTGTGTTTCTAGAACGGTTTGAGCTGAATTATTATTTCTGTTAGGCACAAGTTGATGTAGATAAAGCAGAAGGCAAAAACTCCTGTGCAGCAGCAACTGACCAGCACCAACCTCCCTATTAAATTTTTTTTTGTCTATGAAAACGTTTGGTAAGAGCAAGGGGCTGACATTGCTAGCAGCCATATGAGAAATTCTGCCATGCCCCACTTACACTCATTGCAGGTGGGCAGGAGTGGGAACAGCCACAGCTGAGTGGCTGAGCTGGCTCCAGCTCCACTGGGCTGGTGCGTCCTGGTGGGTATTGGAGAGAGGCTGGGTTCAGCTGCTGTGGGGAAATATGGTGAAAAGGCCCCAAGAAAATCAAGGAGTAAAACAGATTTCCCGTTGCAAGTTGGATTTAATGCTGGGGAGGTGACCCCCTCTATTTTTGACCAACCCTTGCTCAGCAGTGTCTGCAATCCCTGTGACTGCTTACTTGGGGTCTCAGATGTCTTGGCAGGGTGAAGGTGATGCCCTGGTCATTCACCTCTGTTGGTTAATGAGCTCCTTGTTGCAACAAGCTGGATATCTTGGATCCCTGTGCTGATTCTTTCCTTGACCCTGGTGCTTTTTGCTCCTCTCCTGTATCCATCATGGTCGAGCTGCTGCTCTGATCCTGTGCCTGCACCGTCCTGCACAACTTGGCCTTGGGGTGGAGCCCACAAGGGCAGCAGCGTGCCTGATGCCTCCAGGACGCTTCCCTCCACTGCTGGGTTTGCTTTCTGCAGTACTGGGTGGCAATCCTGGTGCTTCGTGGGCATTGGGAAGTGCCCGTCCCAGGGCTGTGTGCGGGCAGGCAGACGATGGGCATCCCGCCTTGGCTCTGACTGCGGCAGTAGCACAACATGGCCAGCTCCATGGCCCCTGGCTGCGATGGGACAGGGCGAGACATGTCAGTGCGTGGCAGGGCCGGCTGAGCCGGTGGAGCCAGAGCTGCCTGGCAGCTCGCCCACTGCAGCGCCCCATCCAGGTCAGCCCGTCTGCCCGCCTGCCTGCCGGGAGGGAGCCGCGTGCCTCGGCAGCATCCTGGTGCGGCGTGCTGAGTCCTGCCAGCTGCAGGGTGTGCTGGGGCTCCTGCAGGTCTTGGGAGCGGTGCTGGCAGCCGCCTCTCCCGGGAGCCTGCCCTTGTGGTGGGAGTGGGCTGGTGAGCATGGGAGCCACTGGCTGCTACTAAAAGAGCCTGGATGGGGCTGGCTGTGCCCAGCATTCCTGATGCCTGCTGTTGGGAGGTTGCGTGGTGGGTCCCCAGGTTGCTTTCAGGATGTGTGGTGTTTTCACACATCGTGTGCTCTGTTGCAGACCCCATCAAACCCTGTGCCCCGCCATGGACTCCTTTTTCTTTGCCCTGGTGCTGTGGTTGGAAGTGAGTCTTTGGGGTGGTTTGATCACAGCTGGAGGCTGGTGTGTGGGATCTCTCTCTCTGCCTGCAGCCAAGTGGCCGCTGGCCTGCCTGAGCGGCAGATGGTGGCTGCCTTGGGGACCCGCCATCCGTCCCTCTGGGTGATTATTCACCCGTCACCATGACGATAGAAAGGTCAGCGAAAAGATCCTGTGTGGTTCCTGGGTCGGCCGATGGGATTAGGAGCAGCTTGGGAGGGAGGGCTAGGGCCCAGCCAGCCCCTGCTCAGGCTTACCACCTGGACTGTCCCCCTCACGCACATCACCAGAGCCCAGCCAACTGAGAACTGACGAACTTTGGGCACCAGTGAGAAATGCTTGGGATGGGGTTGGGCCCCTCTGGCTGCTGTTCCTGAGAGCTCAGCACTGACCCTGTGAGTTCCATCTTCCACAGGGGAGACCTGGAGCTGTGTGTTGGATGAAAGGAAGGAGGCTCACATTGGGGGGAAGCAGAGGAGGGGGGTAGCTGTGCTGATGGAGGCTTGATGGAGGTCCTGCATCCTTCCTCCTCCTCCTTGCAACAGCAGCAGGGTGTCTCTCCTCACACAGTGTCCCCAACTGACCTGTGTCCCCTCTCTCTCTCTTCAGGCTGTTCCTCTAAGTCGTTCAAGCTGTACTCGCCAAAGGAGCCCCCGAACGGCAACGCCTTTCCCCCCTTCCACCCAGGCACCATGCTGGATCGAGATGTGGGGTGAGCTGGGGCCCATGGAGGGGTCTGCAATGTCAGGGATGTTCTGCAGTTTGCACCCCAGGGTCTCTGTGTTATGCTTTCCAGCAGCAAACAGAGACTGCAGTGCATGGAGTTCAGTTAGCACAAGGGCAAAGAGGGAATTGGAGCAGGCACAGGTGGTAGTGGGTTGAGAAAGAGGAATGATCAGAATGAAGGAAGCCCTCAGGTCCTGAGCTCTGTCAGACCAAGCCGTTTGCCAGGACAAGCCCCTGGGATGACCCAGGACAGGGAGCACTCCCAGCACCTGCCAAAACAGCCCCTTCTTCAACATCTGTCCTGCCTGGCACCAGTCACTGCTGCAGAGGAGCTGGGTAGGTCCCAAGGGTGGAGCAGCCAGTGATGTGGGATCAGAGCCCAGTTTTGGGCTACAGGTCACTCCATGGGGCTGATACTGACAGCCAGGGTACAGTGTGCACTGTGGGGAGCGTTTCACCTCCAGTGAGCGTGACTGCCTGCTGTAGTCAGGGAAGGGGGAGCTGTTGTGACCACGGAGATCCCTGCTAGCACTGACTTGCTTGCATCTCTTTCCACTGCTAGACCTACTCCTATGTACCCACCAACGTACCTGGAGCCTGGAATCGGGTAAGTATGGGGGGCTAGTGTGGACCCTGCTTGGGGAGGTACTCCCACTCCGTGTGGTGGGAGTACCTCAGCAGGGCTAGCATGCTGGCTGGGGCTTGTGGGGGGATTGCTCGGACTCTGCTAGCCCTGGAGGGGCTGTGTGTCCTCCCACCAAGGGCTCAGAACCCCTCCCCACCCTGTGGCTGCCTTCCCCTCTGATGGCTTGCTGTGCTTTCTGGGCAGGAGGCACACGCCATACGGGAACCAGACTGACTATAGGATATTTGAGCTCAACAGGCGGCTGCAGAACTGGACAGAGGTAGGGAGCTGGGGGGAGTGAGGGTTGGCCAGGGCTGTATTTTGGCAGTGAGGGCCCCAAGCACCTTCTCCCACACATGGCTGTGGGACAGGGCTTATCACACCAATCTCCAAGTGCTCAGCTTGGAGCACAGCCCTCCATGGGTTGAGCATGTGGCTGGCTGCCTGGCAGCCAGTATCTGTCTTGACTGTCTCTGCTCCCCGTAAGTTAGCACTTCTCTTCCATCCCCAGGAATGTGACAATCTCTGGTGGGATGCCTTCACTACAGAGTTCTTTGAGGATGACGCCATGCTAACAATCACTTTCTGCTTGGAGGATGGACCAAAGAGATACAGTGAGTACCAGCTTGAGCCCTCCTTCCTCAGGGCTTTGCCCTCCAGCAGGAAACAGTTGTGTGCTCAGGGGGATGTGGGTAGGGTGTCGAAACTCATCTGTTTTCAGCCAGAAGATACAGGGGGACCCTTTTCATGTACATCCTGAGGAACATTGGATGAGCCAGGTTTACTGACCTTATTTTCCTCCTCCTGCTGCAGCAATTGGCCGGACTCTGATTCCCCGTTACTTCCGCAGCATCTTTGAAGGGGGAGCCACAGAGCTCTACTATGTGCTTAAGCACCCCAAGGAGTCCTTCCACAACAACTTTGTCTCGCTGGACTGTGATCAGTGCACCATGGTCACCCAGCACGGCAAGCCCATGTTCACCCAGGTACTGCCCGCGCCTGCAGCTTCTGCTGCTCCTCTTGCCTTGTTTTTTTGTGCTCTCTTGGTGGCTACGGTCCCACAGGGCCATGCATTTTGGGCTCGTGGGTTTGGCTTATGGTGAGTCTCCCGGGAGGCAGAGCCAAGCCACTGTGAGGGTGTTCCAGTGTGCAGCAGTGGGTTCCCAGGGGATCTGGGCTGGGGGAAGCTCTGGCAGCCTGTGCCTGACCCTGTGCCTTCCCCAGGTGTGTGTGGAGGGGCGGCTCTACCTGGAGTTCATGTTCGATGACATGATGAGGATAAAGACATGGCATTTCAGCATCCGCCAGCATCGAGAACTCATTCCCCGCAGCATCCTTGCCATGCATGTGAGTATAGCTCCAGGAGCTCCCCTGCCATGAATGACACAGGGCTGCTGAGCTCCCCAGGCTGCTATGCAGGTTGAGGGGACCTCAGCCCAGTCCCCCATCGCAGTCTGGGGCATGGGAGGGCTGTTCCCAGCCTGGATGCAGCTGAGCCATCTGTCCCTCTCACTTCTAGGCACAGGATCCCCAGATGCTGGACCAGTTATCCAAGAACATTACACGCTGTGGGCTCTCAAACTCCACCCTCAACTACCTCCGAGTAAGAGAGGGGATGTAGCTCTGCCGTGTCTTGTGCTCTCAGCTGCCTGATGCCTGGCTGCCTTGGGGTGTGCGGAAGCACAAGGCTGGCTTTCAAAAGGAGTCTTGCAGAGGGGCTGTAGAGAGCTATAGGGCAATGAGTCTGCAGAATCCCACAATCTTCCATTGTGGCTTGGGTTGGTGGCAGCACAGATGCCTGCCTGATAGAGGAGTTAGGGTTATGGGGGGCTCTGTTTTGCTGGGGCTCAGAGCATTGCAATCTAACCCAGAGTCTGTCTGCTCCCTGCAGCTCTGTGTAATCCTAGAACCAATGCAGGAGCTCATGTCACGACACAAGACCTACAGCCTCAGTCCCCGGGACTGCCTCAAGACTTGCCTCTTCCAGAAGTGGCAGCGGATGGTCGCTCCACCTGGTGAGTCTCACACTGCCTGCTGTGCTGCCTGGGGGTCTCCAGGACTGCCTGCTCAGGCCCTGCCCTTGGTGCAAGCTTCTCCCAGCCCCAGAGCTGTTCTTGGCCTCGTTTTGTGAGGCAGGAGGTGGTGAGCCAGGCATTTGGCTTCCTTCTATGGTGGTCTGCCTTCCCATGGGGGCAAAGCAGGGCTGCAGGCAGCCAGTGCTCCCTGCTTTGGGGGCTACCAGCTGCTTGTGGAAGGCAAAGCCGGGATGGAAATCTTCCTGCCCCTCTCCTGTCCCCTGGACTGGGAGGACAGCAGAGCTGCAGAGGTGAGGAGGGTGGTGATGCTGCCTGGAGGGGTAATGTGGTCCTTGAAGATGTGTAGCTTGCATAAAAGGGGCTAGGGGGCACCAGCTTTATCTTGTTGGGACTGACCATGTATGTCTCCATCCTCCACCAGCGGAGCCAGCACGGCAGCAGCCCAGCAAGCGCCGGAAAAGGAAGATGTCGGGGGGCAGCACCATGAGCTCTGGTGGGGGAAACACCAACAACAGTAACAGCAAGAAGAAGAGCCCAGCCAGCACCTTTGCCCTGTCCAGTCAGGTACCTGTAAGCATCCCGTTTCCATTCTCTCTTCCTCCTCTGGGGTGGAGGGGAGGGTTCTCTGCCCATGCCCCAGGGAGCTGCTAGGGGGAGACTCCCAGGAACTGCCTATCTGAGCCCTCCAATTCTTCCCATGTGATGGGGGGAAAAAAGGAGGGGGTGTCCCAGCTGCCTTTCCTGAGCCCCTCTGCTCTCCTGCAGGGCAGTGAGGATGTGTTTGCCCCACTCAGTGCCCAAGCTTGGGTTCTGCAATGGAAATGAGGGAGTGACCCCACAGAGGCTGCGCTGATGAGGGGGGGGTGTCTAGTGGCCCAGGCTCCCCCCACCTCGATTATGTTTCGGGACCGTCTCCCCTTTCAGGATGTGATGGTGGTAGGCGAGCCCACGCTGATGGGGGGGGAGTTTGGGGACGAGGACGAGCGGCTCATCACCCGGCTGGAGAACACACAGTTTGACGCCGCCAATGGCATCGATGACGAGGACAGCTTCAACAACTCGCCAGCACTGGGGGCCAACAGCCCCTGGAACAGCAAACCACCCTCCAGCCAGGAGAGCAAGTCAGAGAACCCCACGTCACAGGCGTCACAGTAACAGCCCCCCCACTGCCCCATGGACTCAGTCCCAACCAATCTACCTGTACATTTGCAACGGAGAGTGACTGGGAAGTGGCGAGGTACCGGGGGCAGATCGGCGCCGCATGGATGATGGGGTGCACAGCCCAGGGTGCACGCCAGGCAGGCAGCCCCCAACTATCACCCCCTGCTGCCTCCCCTCACCCCCACGCCCGCCTCCCTGATGGACCCCAGGGCAGGGGTGGGTTTCCAGGGCCACAGCTTCATTATTCCCCTTCTCTCTTCTTTCCTGCTTCTTGCCCAGAGAGCTTCTCATCCTCACCCAACGTGCCCAACCCCTCCCTGCTGAGTGGGGGGAATCAGTGGGAAGGTGTTGGCAGTGGCTGGTGTTACCAGATGCCATGTGTTGGAGTCTGGCACAGCCCAAAGACCCTCTTCCTCCCTGGGTCCTATGGCTGGTTTTGGCTGAGCAGCCACCTGTAGTGGGGTTGCACATCCCAAGTCCAGCCTGGGGCTGGTTGTGGGGGGCAGAGATGGAAAGCCTTCCCTGTGCCTCGGACTCTACCACGGAGCCTCCTCCAGCCAGGGTCAGATCCTGCAATACTGGGATGGTGTTGAGGATTGGGCCCCGTCATATTTTCCCACTCTTCTGCATCCTCCCTTTCCCCTCGCTCCCCAGAGCGAGAACGCAGTGTGGCCATGAGGGGACTCTGTATATAGGAAGTGTGTGGTGGGGGTCCTGGGGGGCCACAGAGGACCCGTGGTTCTGCCGGAGCAGCTGGTGCCCTTGTTCCCTACCTGCAGCCGCTGTGTTTCCTCCACCCTGTGTGAGTCTGCCTGGGGCCCCTTTGCAACCCCTGGCTCCTGGTACCTCCTACTTTTGTCTTTTTTTAAGAAAAAAAACATTATTAAATTGTAAGTTTAAAAAAAAGAAAGAAAAAAAAATGGGAAGAGACCCGCTCAGCCCCCTTGCCCATTCCCCGCTCCTGTCCTGAGCCCTCTCACCCTGTCCTGACTTTTGTACAGGCTTCTTCTCTTGGAAGTCTCATTTTATATCCAGTTCGGAGAGCTTCAAACCAAGGAGAGACTTTGCAGACTTCCTTTCTAATCCCTCCAGAGGTCGGGGGGGGGCAGCCCCCCTCCCTTTCTCAATGTAAATCTTGTGTGCTGTTGTCCCCGCTCCCCCCCTCGGGTTCGTGTACCTCGTGCTTGTACATTTCCGCGCTGTAGACAGTGTGTACGATACTGTTCTTTCAATGTGTTATCACTAGAGCAGGTGCCTCCATTGATGTTAGGGGAAACAATGAGAAAAATAATAATTTTAGGGGTTTTTTTTTGGTTTAAAAAAAAAAAAAGAAAAAAAATAATCCCTTCCAAGACTTCTTCCAAGGAGAAGATGGGAGGTGCCTGGGGAGGGTGTTTGTGCTAACTAACCAGTTAACCCCAGCAGCCTTGGAGTGGGGTTTTGGGGGAAGATGGGAGTCCGGACCGCCCGTGAGAACCCCCTGGCATGCCCCATGGTGGGGTTGCAACGAGTGCTGCCGTGGGGGTGGACTTCCCTAATGGGGGTGTATGTGTGTATAAGAGTATGTGTGCGAGAGGTTTGTGTGTCTGTCTGCGTGCGTAAGAGAACCTGGGGCAGACAGAGTAGCCCTGAAGTTTGGGGGAGTGAGGGGTGCACTCCATTCTCTCCATCAGACGCCACTCCAGCTCCCTACCAGGGACTCCACAGTCTGTGTCCCACTGTCCCAGGGGGCTGGGAGCTGGCAGGTGTCACTGAGGGGCTGCCTGTGCCCAGGGGTTCTGGCTGCTGCAGAGGTGCTAGTAGCACCCCATACCTTGCCCACTCGTAGCTGACACTACAGGGGGTTGCTGAGATGGGGTGGGGGACACCCTCTGTATCCTCTCCTGCTGTCCCTGTGGCTGGGCAGGGAGACAAGAGCCTTGGGTCAGCCCTGGTCTTATCTCAAGCTGAAGATCCCTGGAGAGATGCCTGTGTCAGCTCCTGGGCCCCTCTATGGGCAGGCTGGAGGTGGAGGGCTTGGCCCCTCAGACCCCCAGCCCCAGGCACGGGGGTCCCCATGACCCCTTTGCTGGTGGAGGTGGGATCCCAGGGTGGGAGCCCGGTGTGGCATGGAGGAGGGCTCTGCTTTGCAATTAAGGTATGATTTTCCACACCATGCCGCAGGGGGCTGCTGTGGAGGTTGCAGAGCCCTCACTGCCACAGGCACACTGTAATGCCTTTTTGTTTTGTTTCTTTTTTTTTTTTTTTCCTTCCTTCCTGCCCTCCATAGTTTGTGCCATTTATGAGTCATGTATGGTACCAATAAAATGACTTTTCGGTTTGAAGCTGTGCTGATGGCTTATATCTGAGCATGGGACCAGGCTGATGTAGGCAAGGAGAGCTTCAAACCAAGGAGACACTTTGCAGACTTCCTTTCTAATCCCTCCAGAGGTAGGGGGGGCCACCTCACATCCCTGGTGCCCTTGCAGGCGCTACAGGCACAGGGCTCACTGTGCTCTTGGGATGATGCTGGCTTGCCTCTGCCTCCTGGTTCCCAGGCAGGCCACTGCTGGCTCCCTGCCACACCATAGAAAGCAGAAATCTCAGCAAGGGTAAGGTACAGGGCTGGTGGGGAGTGGCCCAGTCCCCAAGCCAGAGCAAACAAGCAGCTCAAGGCCTGCCCAGACACCAAGGTGATAGACACCTTCCCTGGGGAACAGTGGGGGTGGTGCAGTCCTGCCGTGGGAACAGGGCTGGAGCAGCTGAGCAGCATGGAGGTGTCTGGGCAGGGGGGGCAAAGGAAGACCAACAGAGGGCTAGCCTCCCTGGGGCTACCCCAATCTGCCCCAGAAGCTGGGGTGCTCTGTGCCAGCATTATTAGGGATATAGGGGAAACCAGGCTCATAAAACAGGGCTGATGCAGCAGAGGGTGAGGGCAGGATGGGCCCATCTCTTCAGAGCAGGGGTAGGGGTTGGGTCGATACCTGCAGCGTAGGATGTCACCAGGCTATCCTTTCCCCTAACAGGGTTGAGGTCAGGGGGGCTGCAGGATACAGGTGCTGTGGTGGGAGCTCATGGCTGGATGGGTGAGGGCGGAGTGGCCCCAGTGAGCCCATGGTGTGGCACCCAAAGCTGAGGCATCAATACCCGTGCTCCTGACATGCACCGAGTTTCTGGCAGGCTTGGTGGGATGCCCTGGGCTGGAGGGGAGCAATGCCCTGCAGAAGCAGATCCTGTCATCTGTGAGCATTCTGCATATGCCTGTCTGGATCTTGCATGTGCATCCAGGAGCTGCTGGAGGGCCGCAAGCCAACCCTTTGGGGTTGAGGTCTGACCTGGAAAGCCCAAGGGTACCTGTGAAGCCCCCAAACCTGCTTCCCCACATTAGCTCCAGTGCTGCGAGAAACTCACTAGTTCTTGCCTTTTTTTTTTTTTTTCCTTTTTGGTGGGATGCATCTATGTCCTCTGCTGCCCTGCCCCAGTGTCAGTGCTGTGCCAGAGGGTCCCACATGACACCCTGGCAGCCGGTATGGGCCAGACCAAGAAGAAACCCTAAGTAGGGCTCCTCCCCATGCCACTTTCACCCAAGGTCACAGAGTGCAGTTACACTTACTTGTGCCAGGGAAAGTTAAGCAGTAAGGGGGAGATGGCGATGAGCAAGCCATGGGTGCTGGAGGGGCCGGGGAGCCATCGTGCAAAGGACATTCAGGAACAGCTCACCCAGAGCCCCGTCTGGTGCCTGTCCAAAAGCCTATGGTGTCCCATGCAGCGACACAGGGCAGGAGCCAAGGACCATGCTGGGGGCTCCAGCTTCCCCGGGGTAGGTGGTGAAGGATGCAGGGCACAGCTGAGAGCTGGTATAGGGGCAAGCTGGGCAGCGGGGGCGGGCTCCCGGCAAGGGGACTGTGGCAGGGTGGGCTGCTGGAGGGGCCAGCAGTAGCTGTGGCAGTGTGGGGTGAGCGTTGGCTCTCTTAGGCAAGGAGGGAGCATCCCGCGGGCAGAGGGTCTGGGGCGGCCGGCTCTCCCATGCAGGATAGGGCAGGGGCCGGAGTCTCTGGCGCAGATACAGGATGTCACGGTGGGCTGGGACCAGGAGCAGGGGTGCCCCCCAGATGGAGGAGGAGCGTCAAGGTGCAGCGAGGAGGGATGGGCGGAGGCCTCCCCATCGCCACAGGATGGGGCAGGGGCGGCCGCACGCACCCGACAGACCCCGGCGGGCCAGGGCGGAAGGGGCGGCTCTGTCCCCACCTCCTGGGGTCGCCTGCACCGCGGGCTCGGTGCGGAGCCATGCTGGGCTGTACCGAGCCGGGGAGTTTCGCCCGCCGAAGTCCGCCGGGATGCGACCCCTGAAGCACCTGCCCCGCGTCCACCGGCTGCGTCTGTGGCACAACCTGGAGCGATCCCCGGCCTCTCCCTGCTCCAGCCCCTGGTTGCGCCTCCCGGAGCTCCGGCGGCGGGGCGGGGGATGGAGCCACGCGGCGTGGGAAAGCACTGCGAGGAGCGGGGATGGAGCCGGGCGGACGCCCAGCCGTGAAGGAAAAATGCTGCCTGGGGACCTGTGAGGCTGTTCTCCGCTTGATGAGGCCGGAACGCCTCTGAAAGGTACTGGGTTTGCCACAGTGCCCCATTTCAGAAGGTTTTTTAGGTGCAAAACCTGCTTCTGTGGCTCGAGCTGGTTTGTGCTGAAACTGTGAACGGCTCAACGCACCCCATCTCGAAGGGAAGCTGATGATGTGGGGCCGAGCGGGACGGACGGCTGCCCTCGGGATCACCCCAGGCCTCCGAACTCCTGGGTCGGGGCTGGAGGAAACCAGCATGGGTACGGGAGCTTAACGGAGGGCGAGGAGAGTGGCTCGGGTTCCCGGTTCCTGGGTCGGGACAGGTCGGTGATGACCCTGAACCCGGTATGGAGAGGCGGCCCGAGGTGGCCGAGTGCCAAGAGCTATAAGGGACAGGGTGGGACGATTGCGGCATCACCGCCTGCCCCGGCAGCTTGTCAACAACCATCGCTGAAACTTAAACAAACTACAGACCTGGGCGCTGGCATGGTGCGGCAGCTGAGGGCACAGAGAGATGCCAGAGGACAGGGTGAGTGCTCTGACTCCACTTCACCCCCCACAGCCCCCCTGGTCCCTCGTGGGCACCTCCTGCCTGGCTTCCCACCCCACTGCCTACAGGACTCCCCATCCTTTCTCGAGTGCGCTCCCGCAGCCCTTTCCTTCCGGGCGGGAGCTGGCATGTGCCTGAATCTTCTCTCTGCGTTTCCTGGTTGGAGGCAGGAGGCAGGGCAGGTTGGGTGGTCCTATGCCCTGACAACACTGACAGCTCGTCTTTGTCCCCAGGTGTCCACTAAAGCTGCTGCCATGGAGCTGGGGAACATCTCGAAGCCCTCGTACGGCCCTGGCCCCGAGGCGCCAGAGAGCAGCACGCCGGGGCTGGTGACAGTGGCACACGGCTTCCTGCGGCTGGTGCAGCCCAACCCCCTGCCCGTAGGTAGGTGCATGGCGGTGGGAGGTATGGCAGTGGTGGAGGGTGCTGCTTGGGACTGCAGGGTCCCCGTCGAGCATGAGCACTCTGCAGTGTTGACTGTCCATCCAGCATTTAAACACTGGGGTACTGGGTAAGGAGGGATATGCCTGGGGCAATCAGAGTGGGATCCCAAGGATGGCCAGCTGTGTCCTCCTCATGTTCCATAACAACTGTGGGGCTGTCTCAGCAGGGCCCCAGGACAGGCATTAGTGGTAGTGCCACCTTGCAGACTCCTGCCCTATCCTTCCTCCAGGTATCTTAATCCTAGGCCCCCAAAAATGGGCAGAGCAAACCCCACTCTGCCTGAAGAGTCTTTGCCTGTCTTTCAGCCCTCCGTGCTTTCTGGCCACCAAGAGCAGTGCGTCCCAGTGCCAATGCCCACATGGCAGCACTGTATGCACTCCCTGTGCACTGCCCTTCTTGCCAGTGCTTGCCCTTGCTCCTGTTGCTGTCACAGCTCTGTCCCAACGCAGCTGCCGTTTTACACAGGTGATACCAGGACCCTGCAGCTGCTCGATATTTGTGGGGCGAGTGCTGCCCACCTGGAGAGAAATACCACTCTGGCTGTTGGCACTTGTACTTCCTCCCTCACTGGCTTCTGCCCTTGCTCACCATGAACTTGCTGGCAAAGGTGTGGCTGACAAAATACCTCGATGGCTTTGTGGACTTGTGTCACGTAGATACCAGGGTACAGCCAATGGCCTCATGTGCCATCATGACTTGTAATGAGCGTGTGTGGCACAGGCAGAGAGAGCCCTGGGAATGAAAGAGTCAGTGTGGCAGTGGGCCTTTGCCCCAAGTACTCATTCCACACCGGCAGTGCCCTCAGGCATCTGTGTGGGGCTGGGCTGCAAGAGGGCAGCCCCAGGGCAGTGTCCCTTATGCCCACTGGCGTGAGGAACCCCCTTGTTCTGTGGACCTCTGAGAGCTTGGGGGCTGACAGCACTTTTCCCGGGTGCAAAAATGCTGTGTGATGTCATGGCCGGGAAGGGCAGCTGGAAGGGAGAAAAATGCTATACTCAGAGCTGGTCTGAGCTGCAGGTGATGTCTGGGGCTGGGAGCCCCTCTCTGGGGTCAGGGTCAGGGGGCCTCCTGAAGAGCCCCCCAGGGCCCAGCACCTGCTCACTGTGTTTCTTGTTCCCCAGAAGTGATTAATTTTGGGCAGTCCCAGAGTGAATTCAACCTGGAGAACATCCATGAGGTGCGCAGGAAGCTGGGGCAGGCAGCCAGCAGCCCCGGACCGCTGTGGACTGGGGGATGCTGGTGGGTGCTGCTCTGAGGCTGAGCCCTGGATGCTGGGCAGCAACAAGGAGAGATGTGCAGCTCCCTGGGGGTACCCATTTTGTCTTTTATGGTCTGGACAGGGTCCTCAGAGCTGAGGAGCTTTCAGGGGTACCAGTGGTATGCTTCTTCTCATTCTTCCTATCCCAGCTGCTGCTCTACGACCAGGGTTTCCTTGTCTGCGCAGCCTTTGGTGTTCTCTTCATCATCCTCATACCGCTGGTTGGATGCTGCTTCTGCTGCTGCCATGCTGGGAACTGCAGGGGCCACATGTACCAGAAGCAGGGTTGGCGGATGGGCTGCTGGCGCTGGCTGCTCTGGGCCTCCATCCTACTGGTCTCTGCTTTCCTCCTGTGAGTGCACTGGCTGGGAGGCTCCAGATGGAACCCAGGGGTGGCTGGAAATGCCGGCGCTTGGCGGCTGTGCCAGGAAACTGCCATTGTTCATGAGTAGATCTCTGCATAGAGGGACAAAGGAGAGGAAGCAGCAGTGATGGGAAGCTGGTCCCGGGGGGGCTGCACTTTGGCACGGTGCAGACCTTTCCCGACAGCTTCCCCATGGGGAAATGCAGATGTACTGGGCTCCCCTGTGCCTCAGTTTCCCACTTCCCTCTCTGGTCCCTCAGTGCAGGGCACTTGCTGGGATGCACTGGAAGCAGGGTTCACTGGTGCGTTCCAGAGCCTGCAGGCTGGGGTCTGTATGGGTGGATTTGGAGGGTACTGGTGGGGAGCATTGGGACTGAGCTCCCCACATGCTGACCTTGCCACCCTTCCCTTGTAGGGCTGGTGATGTCTATGCCTTCATCAGCAGCACTCGCTTCTCCCAGGCTGTGAAGAGCACCTTCCCCAATGTGAACAACACTATGGACAACATCCACACCTACCTGGCTTCCATCCCCCATGCATGCATGGTCCCCCTGCCACATCTGGGGAGCAAAGGGCCAGGCAGGAGGAGCAGCCCAAATCGCCCCCTGGGGAAGGGCAACAGCAGGGTTGGCAGCAGAGAAGGGTCCCCACCCTCAATGACACCACATCTCTGTCCCTACAGCAAGTTGATTTTATCATCGAGAGGAGCGACGTCCCACTGGACTACGCCAACCGCAGCCTCCAGGGTGAGAGTGTGCAATGGGAGGGGCTGGAGCATCCCCATTGCCCTCTGGCAAGCTGCTCCAGGGTTGGGGGTTCTTGGGCAGAGGGGGTGTTGTGTGGGTTTGCCTTTCTGCCCTGTGGATGGTTACTGACTCTGGGGGTCACTGGGCTTGTTCTTATGGAGATGTCTAAAGGGACTGTGTCTGGAGGCTCCTCCAGGCTCCAGCTCTGCTCCAGCTGCTGCTTTTCCCCATTCATGATCCTCTCTGGGAAGGGTGATTCAGGTGGTGGGAGGGTGGGTGATGGTTTGGATGCTGGTGGTGTCAGTGTTTTCACCAGTTTTCCTGCAAGCCCCAGGACCTTGTAGGGGTCTTGTTATTGACACTGCCTCTCCCATCTCTGCAGACGTTGGGCCCGACCTGGACAGCATGATCACCTCGCGCATCAGGAGCAGCACAGACAAGGCTCTGGGATCCCTCGAGAGCCTCTTGCAAGGTAGTGGTCCCATCCCTGGGAGCCTGGCAGGGGACTCAGGGGGATAGTGAAACTGAGAGCTGGGACAGGTGCATGTTTGGGTAAGGCTCCCAGAGAGGGGGATCCCTCTGGCTTCCCAGCCACTCTTGGGGCAAGTGCGGTGACTTTGGGCATGCCCCTGTGTTGCGTTTTTTCATGGCTTCCTGAGGTTCAGCTGGGTGAGAACAAGTCCCTGCTACACTGGCAGGATGAGGACCTGAGCTCCCAGCTGTCTCCCCAGGGATGGAGACACTGAAGGGCACCTTTGACAGCATTGCTCAGACCTCGAGGAGCTGCAGAGCAACTGCAACCAGCAGCTGGCCAGCCTGCGGGACAGGCTCAACCAGACCCTGCAGCACTGTGGCAACCCCTGCAGCAAGGTGTCCCTGGATGGGCTCGCCTTCACCACCAACTTCAGTATGGTGAGGTGGGGCAGGGTGTGGGTGAGGGACCCCAGCAGACCGTCCCCAGCCCCCACAGCTGCCTCACCCCAGGGTCTTCCCTGCAGATCCCCAGTGTCGAGCAGCAGCTGGAGGCACTGCGTGATGTCTCTGACTCCAACATAGAGAGTTGAGTTAGAGGAGGTAAGGAGTGTCCCCTTCACCCGGACACAAAACGGGGTGCTTCTGGTACTGCTGGGGCTATGCTGACAGGGAGTGGGTTGGGAACAGCTCTGTCAGAAATTCGGTGTGTGACATGGAGGGAAGGGCTGGCCAGAGGTCTGCTCACTGTCCCGACCATCCCTGAACACTGGTAGGGTGAACTGGGTTCTGTGGGGAGACTTGCTGTCCTATGCTAGTGGGATCTGGGGACAAGAGCATGTGCTGCTCAGCCCTGGATTGTGGGCAGGGATGTGAGTTGTACACTGTGCTTCCCTGGATGCAGGTTAACAGAACGCTGGACATGACCCCTGACAAGGTGCAAGAGCAGTCCCAGGAAGTGGCGGCAAGTAAGCAAGGCTGTGTGTGCTGATTTCTCCCTCTACTAAGGCTCCCTCCATTCTCAGCCCATTCTTTCCTGGAAGCCTTCCCTGCAGCCCTGGCTGTCACCAGGTGCTGTCATGTCGGTGTCATCCTTGTCTGTGACTACCCTTTTCCTATCCTTTCTGAGTCTCCACTGCCCTGCAGGACCTGGACAGCAGCTTGCAGTGCTGACATGTCCCCGTTCCTTGCAGAGAGCCAGGACCAGCTGGGCCTCATCAGGCAGGAGATCAGAAGCTTGCAGGAAGAGTTGCCACTCCCAGATTTGGAGGAGAAAGTTGGGACTTTTGTGAACAATGCCACATCGATGCTGGAGGAGTACAGGGAGCCAATCATCGCCTGGGATGGGCTTAGGTGAGTGAGGGGTTGTGTCTCCGGTTCCATTGTCTGGAGAGTTTCAGGCTCCTGATCCTCCAGTTGCTGGAGGTGGGGGCTTGCTGAGTGGTGGAGTTGTGGGTGCAGGGTGGTCAGAGCTGTGCCTTGCAGACACACATGCCTCTTCCCTGCTGTAGTGCCTGGGACCTTTTTTCCTCTCCATGAAGGCAGCCAGTGGGCTGCTGGGTTCTGCTTGAGGTTCCAGGTCGTGCTGTCTGACTCCTGTGCTTTGTCTTTTCCCAGGTTGATTGTGTGTGCCCTCCTGTGCTTCACGGTGCTGCTGGTAGTTCTCTGCAACATTTTTGGGCTGCTGCTGGGGCCCCTGGGGCTGAAGAAAGGTGTGCTGCCCACACAGTGCAGCAGTCTCTCCAATGCTGGTGGGAACTTCTTCATGGCATGAGGCACCCTTGGCTGCCAAGGACATGTGTGGGAGTGGTGGGATGGGTGGGCAAGGCTGGCCTGGAAATGCTCAAGCTCCTAAATCATCATATTACTGCAGCTTAACAGCCTGCCCCATGGCAGCTCCCTGTGCGAGTGTTAAATTGAAGGTAAAACATGGGGCTGGTGAGAGGCGTTTAAGGGAAGCCCATTTGCCCTGTGCTGGCCCGGGCTGGTAGTGTGTGCATGGTCCTGCAGCTCTGCAGGGGAGTGCTGGCTTGCAAAGCTGTGGGAAGCTATTCTGGAATCCAAGCTCCAGGGTAGAGCCTGGTCATGCTCTGGGAGCTGAAGGAAGAACAGAGCTGTGCTTGCGGGAAGGGTGGTGTTCCCAGAATTGTGGGAGGTGAGGGGTGTGCAGCCCCATGGCTCTGCGAGCTGGGGGTAATGCCAGCATCAGCACAGGCCCACAGGGCTGCAGGTGCTGATGGCATTTCTGTCCTGGCAGAGGGGTTGGCTTCAGTTTCATCTTCTCCTGGCTGCTGATGCTGCTGGTGCTGATCATCTTCGTGCTGGTGGGGGGAACATTTATATGTTCTTCTGTGAGTCCTCATGCAACCAGCAGCTCTTCCAGGTAAGCTTCCTGTGGGAGGACAGCCCTGTCTGGAGCCACTGCTGCCTAGATAAGGGCTGCTGGTGGAGCAGAAGCAGCACTGGCCATTTGGGATACTCTTTCAAGGTGTCCTGCCCTGCACTATGTCTAGTTTGTCCATCTCTTTCCTTGCTCTTAGCTCCTGGACTCTCCTGGCCTGATCCCTAACTTCAGTCTCTCAGAGTTGCTGGGCCTGGAGGGTGACACAGCAAACTTCTCAGAGATATACAGGTGGGTCCCAACCCTGACATCCTGTCTTTGGTGGGGTACAGCTGCTCAATGCCCTCAGATGCTCTCCAGGAGCATGGCAGCTTGCCCTACCTGCCCTGGCTTTGGGCAGGCACTGATCCCAGTGAAGGAGCAAGGTGCAACTTACCTGCACCTGGGAGGGGATGGCCTGCCCTTTTTACAGTCCTGTGCCCCTATCCTGCAGGTAGTGCCAGAAAGATGCTTCCCTGTGGCAAACTCTGCACTTGGACCAGAGGGTGTCCCTGGATGAGCTCTTGAATGTCAGCCAGGTGAGCCTGGGGTGCCAGGGTCTTGAGGGCAGGGATCAGGACCCAGGGCTGAGGAGACCGTGAGGAGCCAGCACATGTCCCATCATGGCCCTCTTTACTTTGGCAGTACACAGGAAACATCTCCACAGCTTTCGAGAAGATGAACATCACCATAAGCCCCATCTTCCTGTTCAGCCAGAGCTGGAAGGACCTGCTGCTGAATGCCAGCTGGTCTGGACAGTCCCCCAACTTCACCCTCACCCTGGAGCAGGTGTGCTGGGTGCAGCCTGGTATTGGGATGGGGGGATTGGATGTGGGTTGAGGAGGTTGACTGCTCTCTTCTTTTTGCTGCTGTGGGAGTCCTGTGCCACCTGTGTAACCCATTAGGGTAACGAGGCACATCCTCTGCCCAGAAGGCCCTGGCTCCACTCTGCCCCACAAAGAAGGGGTATGGCTCCCCTCGTGAGCCCCGTTCCTCGTTCTCATGGCTGTGTCTCTGCCTTTTCCAGCTTGATCAGAATATGACCCAGGGAAGCCTCGTGGATCTGGCTGCAGAGTTGGAGTGGCTGGCAGAAGAAGCAGTGAGATACCATGACACCCCAGGGCCATGGCCACCCCGTCCCCAAAGCCACTGGTTGCAGGGGCTCCTCTGTGCCTGCCAAGTGTCGAGGGGGGGCCCTTCACTCTCACCCAGATGTTTTCCCCAGCCTGGCCGATCAGCTGGCTGCGGTGAGGCACAGAGCTGGGCACTGCTGACTGCAGCTCTTCCAGGGCACGGACATGAAGAAGGGCGTGGAAGGTAATGCTCGCGAACTGAGGGTGCTGGACAAGGAGATGCAGGTGAGCTTCTCTGGGCCACTGGTGAGCGATGCTGGGGGACATCCTGGGGATGCTGGGCTGGGCTTCCCTAGAGCTCAGAGCCTGCTGGCAGGGTCTTGTCTGAGTTGTGGGGTCTGCACTTATGACCCCCCTCTCTCCATCCCCAGCAAAATCTGAAGGAGAACATCCACTCAGGGCTGAGTGGGGCTGCCCAGCTAGAGGTAAGCTGCGCAAGGGGAGTGCACCCCAGTCGCTCCCCTTGTGGGTACCCTGCAAAGCATCCTAGAGGTCTGGCAATGGAGATGGTGGGGCTAACCTGCAGTCTGGGGGGCTTGTGGCTGCCAGGGGACTCTTCATGTGCTGCAGAGGCTGTGCATGGGGTACAGGGAGGGAGGCCACTGACCCTGCCAGGCACAGGCTCCATCCACCACTTGGTGTGTGACTGCTGGGAACACCACAGCTCAGAGAGGCTGTACCCCAGGGATTGCTGCTGTGCAGGGTCAGTGAAGAGCAGGGGCCCCACTTAGATCACACTACTGAGAGCACCTTTCACCTCAGGGGCAGACAACAGCTGCGCTGGACAAAGCCAGCAAAACCCAGGAGTTCCTGGAGAGGGAGATGCCAAACATCATCAAGAACGTGAGCTTGCCTTGCCCTCCTGCCAGGCCACATGGACTGGACCCACTCACCAAGACTTCCCTCTGTGGAGGGAAGCCAAACCTTGTCTGGCTGCCCATCCTGCCCTGTTGCCTACCCTGGGTGTCTCCTGGGTGCCCCCTTCCCTTATGGCATCCCTGGCAAGGGACTGGGGTGGGGTGAAGCATTCAACCCTATTGCTTCTGGGCTGATGTGGTCTGAGAGACCTGATCCTGACATGGTGGGGACATGGGGCACGGAGGGGGCTGGTGATGCAGCATCTCCACTATGTGCTTGCCCCTCCAGGAGACGTGGGCCTTCCTGGAGCAGCTGTTGAATTTGAGACCTACATTTCATGGGCCAAGAGCAGGGTAGGCTGAGCCTTCCGCAATGAGGTGGAGAGAAGGGGATGATGAGCTGCAGGGCTTGGTGAATGCTGACATATGCTGTCCCCCCCATGTTCCCAGCTGACAGATGATGTGGCATGTTGCAAGGCCATAGCCCAGTCCTTGGATCATGTGGAGGTCATTGGCTGTGACTACATCATAGACTCCGTGGTGAGTGGGGCAGCCATGTGTGGAGTGACACAGATATGTGGGGTGCCAGTGAGGTCCTCTTGTCCTCCTCGTGCACAGGACAAGGGATGCCGGGAAGGATGAGGGATGCACAGGATGAGGGATCCACAGTAAGCAGTGCTCAGCCTCTCCCTAGCAAATTGCTGTGGCTAAGAGCAAAGGCCAGGCTGTGAGGAGTGGGTGGTCATTTGGGAACCCTGGGAGCAAGAGAGGTGCTCCCAGTCGCTGTCTGTACCTAATGGCTCTTCCTCCACCCTCCCCAGAATGCCTTCTGGTTCAGCCTGGGCTGGTGCACCTTGTTCCTGCTGCCCAGCATCATCCTGACCATCAGGCTTGCCAAGTTTTACTGCTGCGTGGACATTGCTGATGTGTACAAGTGAGGAGCAGCCCCACCCCCTGTGACCACACTGGGTCTGGGGTCCCCTTGTGCACTGCCACCTGTCCCTTCGTGTCCTGTGGTAGCCTGTGAGGCTGATGCTAAAGTAATGTGGGGGACCTGAGGGGTGTGGGGGACCTGAGGGGTGTGAGGGACCTGAGGGGTGGCTTGGAGCCCTCAGTCTCTGAGGATGGAGATGTTCTAGAGAAGAGCTTGTCTCTGCCTGCTCTGAACCTCTGCTTTGGGCAGACAAAGGTGCATCCCCTTTGGAGGAAGGAGCGTGGCAGGGCTGCAGACCCAGCCTGGCTTGAGACAACCATTTGACTCTGTTTTGCACCATTTTTGTGCTGGAGCACCAGCATGGGAGCACAGCTGGATGCTGTGCAGAATGCAATGTGCTGTGTGGTTGGTGGCATTGCCATGGGGGTAAAGTGCTTGCTCACACACCTGTGGCTGCCAGTGTCCTGAGGCTGCCTCCCAGCCCTCTGGGACCTTCTGCCCAGCAGCTTCACCACCAGTAAAGGCACTGACCCCTGAGGGTAGCGAGTGGTTTCCAGTTGGATTTCCAGCTCCTGAGGCTACATCTTGGCCCTGTGGTGCAGCTGGTGTGCTGGGGGCTCCCCAGCCCCCATCTGCCACCCTACTAAGCTGGCTAGGGACACAGGCTCAGCTGCCCAGGATTCAGGGAACTGAAGGTGTGGCACCGGGAGCTGGGTGCTGCTGAGCATGGGGCCATGCTCTACCTGCCTGGTAAAGGAGCACTGATGCTCTGGGGGGCTGTAAGAGCCTGTACTTTGTGTTCAGATCAGGCAGCCAGGATGGAGGGGACAACAGGACCCTGAAGCCCTGTGGTGGTTTAGCTTGGCCCAGGTTTTTCTGGTGGGGGGGG
>VZRN01000806.1:77509-93513 GCA_013397935.1 Dasyornis broadbenti
CGGGGACCCCACTGCACCGGCGGCTCCGCGGGGCGGGAGCGCTCCCCGCTGCGAGGGGCCTCGCCGGGCACCGGTACCCCGTACCAGGGCCGTTCGCTGCCCATCCCGGGCAGCTGCGGGAGCGGCCGCACGCAGCCCGTGCAGTGGGAGGTGCCTCTCATCTCCCGCCAGTAACGCCGTAGTGCCCCGGTGCATGCCCCGGCTGCTGGCCCCGAGGCCTCCTCGGGGCCTGCCGCAGCCCAGCCTTTCGGCTGCTTGTGGGCCGCGCTGTCCCTCGGCTGCCGGCTGGTTTGGGCTCGAGATAACTCCTAGGAAAAGAACGAGTGTTCGCTGATCATTCCAATTACTGGTTTACCTAGCCTTCTTTCAACACTTGTGTGGGCAAAGCAAAGGGGAGCAGTAAACAGTGGTGAAGCAGTGTTTATTATATTGAAGACAGAGGGACTTTCTACATGAGCAAGCTACAGCCTCGGTCAGAGCCTGTTGCGTACGGCGCTGTAAGAAAGTTTGCTCTTCGGCAGGGATTGTAATCTGAATATATGATGAGAGCCAATTAGGGTGAGCAGGTGGGTGGAATATGCAAAGCAATGAGATAATTTGAATCATTGTGATACGTGGTGATTGCAGTTCACCAGCTGTTTGAGCTCTAGTAGGAAGTGTGACAGAAATGCTGAAGAGGAGTTTCGAGGCGGGGGAAAGGACGTCAGTTTGGCTTTCCAGTAAAAATGGGTTGTCTGCTGCGTCATTTAAGGCACTTCTGCTGCGTGCAAAGAGACACTGTGGGCAGGGTATATACAGTGTAAAAATGTTTAACAGTTATTAGCTAGCATGCACAAAAGGAACAGTGAGGCATTAATGGGCTGCGGGGGTAAGCATTCATCTGCTGCCTCTCCCTGCTAACACACCAGCTAGCCATGCAGATATCCCTCAGGAGGGGAAGGGTCAGCCTCTGCTGGTCAGAGTTGCTGTATTGCTGTATTCTGGCTCCCTATTTTTTTTTTTGTGTTTTTGTTTTCTATTTTTAGAACTTACACTTTTTCATGTTTGCATTTTAACTCCTGAGTACTTGCGCTGCTGATGCTCCATATCTTGAAAATGTTACCCACTCTGCAGCTCTGCCTTTCTTATCTTGGCATGACTTTACTGTGCAGCTTCTTAGAACATTGCAGCTACCTCAGAAGTCAGAGCCGAGATCAGGCAGCTGCACTGTATTCAGCATGGGCCTTGGATCCACACCACCAGCTGAAGCTGTGAGAAAAAGGCAGGGGAAGGATACAGGGAGAGTGTTTTTCTTCAGAAGGAAAGCATCTGAAAAAGTCAGCAAGTGACTTAAGCTTTTACGTGGGAGTGTAAAGGCAGTGCGGAATATTTAATGATAACCTATGTGGGATGGGTTCTAAAGGGCTTGAAAAGTGAAAACCCAGAATAATTTTCTGACATGAGAGAGCTGGACATAGTGGCCTGGAATATCGAGAGAAAGTGTGGTGAAATGAAAAAATTAACTTGTATGAAAATTGTGTGAACAGATGCTGGTGGAAGCATACAATGCTTGTCTGGATGGACTTGACAGGAAGAAGCGCAGCTAGCTGGTGGTGTGAAGTTGATGAATTGGATGTTATTTTAACTGGACAGATAAAAATTAAATACAGTTATGGATGAAGTGTTAAAATTGTAGCTTGAATGTTATTCTTTTATATAATTTATAAAGCGGGTGCAATGGGAGGAGGTTGCATGGTTGTATCTGTATTAGGAAGCTGCTTTTCCCCTTTTTGAAGGGGGCAAAAGTGTGTCAGAAGAGGTGTAACTTTAGACTGTACTATGTAGAAACACATACGTTGCTTTGCTCTGAGTGGGATGGAAGGACTTTCCAGTAATATATGTATATATATACACACACACACTCTGTGAGTGTGCTGGGGGTTACTGCTTGGTACTGCAGAAAAAGAAGTAGGATCTCTATGGGTTTTTGTTATTAGCAGGCCCTCAGAGTATGTTTCTCTTTACATACTGTCTGAAGGCACCTGGAAATTCTGCTGGGTGGATCCAAGGCTTGTGTGCTGTGTTACTGTTTCCTTGTTGGTGGGTTGAGCACCTTATAATTGTAGAGGAAGGCACAGTCTGAGCAATTTTTATTCCAATGGACAATATACAACTGCAGTTGTGAAGAATGGATGGAGTATGAAAGCAGTGTGAATCTACTTGCACAAGCTATAACTGCCAACGCAAGAGTTGGTGGAGAATGAGCTGCAAAAGGGCTTATAGCAGAAATTTGGCCATGATAGTTGCTAAAGCCTTGACAAAATCTAGCCCAATGTGGTCTTCCTCTTTGTTTTCAATAGTTGTCTGGTGGGCTGCTGATGGGTGGTCCTGGGGGTTTTAATAGAGGAGCAGGAACTGGTCCAGGCACTCTCTGTGCACTGGCGTTCAACTCTTATGCTGGGTGCACGTTGTCGCTTGCTTCCAGCAATGGAAGAGCAGTGGGACTTCTGTTGTAATTGCCTGTTGTTCAGGGCAAGTATTTACTCTGCAGATTCACCACATGGATTAAGTGCAGGCTTTTCCTGGTGCTTCACTGAAGAATTTAATGGCTTATAACACATTGCTTTAGAAGCTGTATGCTTACTTCTAGACAGGAGTTTATCCCTGCCTCTTTCATGATTAAGGTAGTTTTTGAACAACTTTCCTTTAATCTTGAGTGATGAATCTGTAGAACACCTTGAAAGGCAAAGCATGATCATACTGAGCCCCAGGTGCATACACTCAGGGAGGGAGGAGGTATTTGCTAGCCTTGAAATATTTGAACAGGTGAGTCCAATCTTAGTAGCTCTGGAAAGTCAAGTGACATTGGATTCTAAAAGCAAAAGTATCTCAGTTCTTATTCAGAATCTTTATAAATACTGATTGAGGTTCAGGGCTTTGACATTAAGAAACTAATATAGATCACATTATTTGCACAGCCTTTTTGAGGTAGGGAATAAATGGTTTGCCAAGTAAGTCAGTATGTGAAAATGCCATTTTGTGTCATCTGTATTCTTTTTGTCTAGCCAAGAAGTGTTACAGTATATTTTGTGAGGGGTCCACACTTCAAAAAATACACTTATTCATGTTTGGTTGCATGTGTGGGTTGTGTATGTGCATCTCTAATCTTGAAAACTCTCAGGTTTGTTAGCCAAGGCAAATGAATGTGAAGTGCTGTGCTTGATGGGCTGCATGCAAGATTACACAAGTCACAAGTTTTGGATCCTGATGCCGTTGTGGTGTAGATGTGCATTAGTGCATTGTCTCTCTACAGTATTCTTGCTATTAAAAGATAGTCTATGGAATACTAATAAGTCTGTACACAAGCTGAGTGACAATGTAGAGCATTGTGGATCAGTTTTCAATGTGCGCAGGTCTGAGTAAATCTCAGAATCAAAATATCAGGTTCATTTTTCCTCTGGCTACTCTAATGAAAAGCTAACAGAGCTGTGTTCATTGGAATGTCATATGTTTGGTTAGAATCTCTGTTATGAGTTCCAGAATGAAACAGAAAGGAGGTGGATGGTTAGATGTGCTCATCCCTTCTTGACTGGATCAGCTGATTTTGGGCTTGATGAGAGATAAAGCAAGAGTCTGCCTGAATTTGTGTCTGCCATGGCTTTTATCTTCCTGCCTTTGAGCTGCCAAGACTCGTGCTCTGTCAAGTTTTCTTTTAGTTCCAGATGAAGTATCTTGGATCTTCTGCTGCACAGCAAAGTATTTGTTGTTCTGAAAATCCTCATGCATGTGCTTCTCTTGGCCCTGAGGGGCAGTTCTCCTGTGCAGTCAGTGAATACAGCAGGATTCACTTAGCAGCATGTGTTAATGGGAATGACCTATTGACAGAATAAATTATCCATTTGAACTTAAAATGTGGAAAATGCACTGATGCTTTTTAAATGTGATGTTTAAAGGAAAATTGTTAATTATATTCAGTGTCATTGTTTTCATAAGCTGTCACGGCATCATGATAATTTGACACCTCTACAACTTATTTATAAGTGTTTTGAGCATTTAATTGTGGTTTTCTGCAGCTGCCTGGAAGGTCTGGATTAGTGAAATACAGTTTTCTGTTTGCCTTTATGACATCTAGAAAATGTAATTGCATAAAGTGGGAAAAAAACCCCATTTGTATGGCCTGATCATCACAGGTCATGAAACAAACACAGCCTAATAAAGCATTGGCATAAAAGGCAAGGTTTACATTTCTCTCCTTGCTCCTCCATATGCTCATTCATAGAAGAGAAAATTATAAACAAGAACTTTATTTAATCTTTGCCTCTAGCAGTTGTCTTTGTATGTGCTCTGTGCAGCTTTGGTTGAGAGAATGTGAATCCTAAGTCCCATTTTGACAGAGACTAGAATTTCCACGTGTTCATGCAATCCTCCTGGTGCTCGCCCTTTGAGTCTTGAGGTATTTAGATGTTTATGTTTTTCTGGAAATGTAGGAGAAGGGTTAAAATGCAGCTCTGAAAGTCCAGGGACTAAGCAGAATGTATTGATCCCATCCCGTTCATATACATGTTTGATGTGAGAATGCTGACCTAGAAGCACTGAGAGTTAGTTTATTAGTTTTGACATGGGGATTCATTAGCTGTAATTCAATTAGAAGCACACTGATGGATGTGTTTGTATGCTGGGGCTAGCAGCTGTTTTAGGTTCAAAAACTTACAATTCTAGTAGGAAAATTCTTTTGTGCAGTCTTGGGTAAGATTTGTATTCCTAGGCTAAAAGTGACATCACTTTTGATTTGGTTTTTAATAGATTACACAGTGTTTCCAATTATGTTTCTAATTAGAATAATGTCTTATTTCCTCTTACAGTTTAAAAATAATGCAAAGTCTGTAAAAGAGAAGCTATCGAGATGGTTGAATAATCTTTTCTTTCTCGTTCATTAATTGGAAATCTTTTTCCATCTTTGTTGGATACATAGACCTACAGGAATAATTTTGGTGTTTGCAGATGGTTATGGTGCAGTAGTTGCTAAGCTTTCTTCTCTCAGTGTGTCTCAGGGCCATTTCCATTCTCACTCCTGCCCTTAAGCAGCCAGCTTTCTAGTGGGAAGACAGAACACCTCTCCCTGTCTGTGTAAATGTTAGCTTTTCAGGCGTGAGATCTGCTGCTTTCTGTCTTACCCTTTCCCATCCAGGCAAAGCTCCTTCCCTTCACACCTGAGGTAGGGTCTTTTGCAGCAGCACTGTTTCTCTAGGCCTGAAAATGTTTTTCTGCCATTTAGAACCAAGATTTATGGCTAAAGGGATGGATGTTTCAGTAACCGACCCTGGAAGCCTGAGAATCCTGGTTGAGAACATAGCTGTAAGTCAGCTAAAAATTGTTTGCAGTGGAAAGGATGTAAAAGAGTTCTGGAACTGGTATTCAGTAGTTGATGGAACTTGGTCTTTGAGGGAAAGACAGATCTAAACCTGCTGTGATTGTGGAAGGGGGTTCTGGCAGTCTTGAGCTGAGGCTACATCCAAAGCTGTCTCCATGGCTGCCAGCTCAGAAAGCTCTGGGGTCTTAGATTCTAACAGTAAACTTGCCTCTCTATGCATGATTTATCATGGCTGAGTGCAACTACCACAAGAGCCTGCCCTTGTTTTTCTGGAGCATGACTTCAGGCAAGCCTCTGTGTGTGGTATGCTGCTGCCATGTGTGTAATTACCTTTGGAGGTATGGGAGAAAGGCTGGGATCTCAGGGGTATGAGAAGGGATGCCGTTCCCCTTTCTGCTAAGTACTTCTGACATGCTGCAGTGATGGAGGAGGTTAGAACAGTGCTAAAGCTGTGATGCTTGCCAGGAAAATCTGTGATTGCAGATAAATGAGTATTTATGAGGTTAGAGTGGTGCTGCACTTTGTATCACTCTTGAGGTTGAGAATATGTGGCAAGTTGTGTGTTCTCACTCAGCCACTGGAGTGGGTTGTTTGTCACAGAAGGCTCAGGACCACAGTACTTCGTATAATGGCTCATCTTGTAATAAAGGTACTACTTTTTTTAGTAGCATAATCAGCATATCACCAATTAATGATAGTAAAATTTCTTTGCCTTTTTAGTAAACCCTTTGCTGTCAAATGGATCATGAATTTCATCTGGTTTTAGAAAAAATCTCTGTAAAGCTTGTCCCCTGTCTTCTTCCATCCTCCTCCCAAAACTGAACCAATATGGGGTGCTTTTGGGGCTGGGGTTCCTCTCTGTCTTGATTTGCTGAGCAGCTGGCACAGGTAAAGATGCCAAGGTGCAGAGGTAGGGTGAACAAAGGTGGCAGGAGTGCTTTATGGAGGCTTTCCTAGTGTAGGTTTCCACCTCAGAGTGCAAAAGCAGAATTTGAAGTGCTTTGGTAGGCAGCAAATGAAACAGATAAGACTTTTTCAAGAAGTTTCAGGAGCTTTTTGTCACCGGATGCTCTTGAGGATTGACCAGCATCAAAAAGGACTGGGCGCCCATTGTGAAATTAAGTATCACAATTCCTCTAGTGAGATTAAAAATACATACTTTTCGAATGTAAACTGCATTACACTGGATCATGAATCAGTTTCTAATAGAGAAGAATTAAGAAAATTTATCCATAAGGAGCTTATTCTGTTTCTGCCTGTGTCTGGACTTTTACATGTCTTTGAAATGGGATATAGGACTAGATGGGTTCTTTGATCTGATTTCTTATCTGGTATAGTTATAAATGCCCCTACTTACAGCTTGTGAGAGACTGTTAGTATGTCAGTGCAGTGAAATGGTCTTTCATGGTTGAGGCAGGCCAGATATGCCTTGAAGAAAAGTTCAAGTTTTCTGAGCCTTTTTTGTCTGTTCTTGCCTTCAGGATATACAGCATGGCCCAAACAGAGAAGAAAGGTGGGCTGCTCCGGAAATCTTCAGCCTCGAAGAAGCCATTGAAAGAGAAAGTGGTGTTGATGTATGATGAGATTTTCACGGTAAGGAGTTGAGCATCTCTTCTTTCTAAAATGTTGTGTTAAATTTTCTTGGTTTAGTTTATGCTGAGGGTTCTTTACAGTGGATTTTTTTTCCTAAGGTAGGGCCAGCACAATGTGGGCACATGCTCCGGGCTCTCCTACTGTCATGCAGAGCTCTGTATTCTGCTCTCTTCTGTAATGTCTCCTTGTCCTGTTTACCAGAACTGTACCATCTATGGGAAGTCATGGCTTTCCCAGTATTTCTCAGAGAACAATTAAGAAAATAAACAGAGGTATCCCAACAGAGAGCTTCTTCCGTTCGTCCTTCTTTTTTTGGAAATCTGTGTAGCCAGAATTCTGCACTGTGAGACCGCTTGGCTATCCAACTGATGCTGACTCTGAGCTACCCATGATACAGACTTTGTTTATATTCTGCCTGAATGATTTATTTGCTCTCATGCCTATTTCTTTTCCTTTTCCTTTCAGACAGAGGACCCCAGTAAATGCAACCCTAGATTTTGGGAGGAGCTATTTCTCATGAAGGTAACAGAATGTGAACACCCTGTTGCTGTTCTGCCTACGAAGTGGCAGACTTTGTAGACAGAACAGACTTGTCAGTGCAAGGACTTCTGTTTCTAAGGTGTCGGTGGTGGTGTAATGTGCATGAACTGCTTCTTAACCTGACAGGTCAACCTGGAGTATCTAGAAGGCAAGCTGGAGGCTCTGGATGGGGAAGAATTAATGAAGATAAAAGATAACATGAACTGCTTGTTTCAGCACTGCATCCAGGCCCTGGGTGAGGAGCACCCAATCAGAGTGGTGAATGCGTTACAGGTACCGTGCTGGGAGACAGGGAATGCTCTCTTCTGCTTCTGATGAGGCAAAATATTTGTTGCTGGTATCAAACACCTTGTACTCGTTTCTTTGCTACTGAGGAGAAGTGATGTCTACAGAGCAGTTGCTACTTATTGTTTGTGGAAGTTCCAAGCATTCATAGTCTCTTTACTCTTGGCAGAGCAATAGATGGTTTCAGAATTCAAGAGGATCTGATAATGGAAGATGAAGTGGATGGCAATGAGGAGACAAAGGGACTTGTTCACACTGCAGGCTGTCAATTTGGTGTCTCAAGAGTACTTAGGCTGTGTAGCTTTGTGTTTTACTTTACCTGTTCTCCCTCATTTCAGCTGCCTTTTTGAATTTCCCTATGGGTCGAGAAAGAAGTAAAGCTGTGGAGAAGTGAGTGTAAAATTTATGCAGGAAATTGCCTCAGCTGGACACTTCCTAATTGGAAGCTGTCAAGAATTATCACCCAGAATTAATAGACATTTTCCTGCAGGTTGTTCCTTACCAAAGCTTTGCTGTCCCATATCTTGTATGGGAGATTCCCCTCCTCAGTCTTGATACTTGATGTTACTAGCTCACAAGCTGATTCTTAGAGTTTCATGAATGCATTTGCTTCTCTCAGCTGTAGGAATACAGGATATGAATTTCAGGCTTGAAGAAGTCATCTGTAGGAGACATTGGACCAACAGTGAGCTGGGGAAAAGTTGGTTTAAAACAGAATATTTACATCTCTGACATACAATCTTGTATTGTTTTACTGTTATTTTTAGAATTAGTTTGCAAGGGTGCTATTAAAATTGTAGTAATAGCTACACAGACAGCTTAGACCAGCCCTGAATTTCTGAACTTGTAGCCAGACTCCTGGAAGAAGGGCAGGTCACAAGAATCGTGCTGTGTGCATGTGAATAGGAACCAGGTAACATATCCTGAGCTTGAACTGGGAGAATATTCCCTTAATCAGGCTGTGTTTATGTGGAAAGTGGTCCTGAAGTCAAAACTTACTTAAGCAATCATTTTTTGAGAATGAGCATGGAGACCAAAGGTTTGTTTAGCCCAGTGTCTGTTTCTGACAGTAACCAAAAAAAAAGGATGTCTACCTTACCTTTTTGCTTCTGTATGGTTCTAGAGGTCTGCTAATTCCATCAGGTCTGTTTTATCTCCAGCTTTACTTCTGAAACTAATTATTTCTCACAGGTGAATTTAAGATGGGATTTAAAACTGCAGTGGTTATATTCCTGCTCATTTCCCTCTTCACAGGCTTGAGAGGTGCCTGATGACAAAAGTTACCCCAGACATTTCTCTGTCTTAGGACAAATGAGTCATTTGCTGCCCATAAATTTTCCATAGAGTGTTCTGGAAACATAGTATGCTGATACCTGTGTATTTCTAGTGATCTTCAAGAGCTTGGTATGAAGCAGTAATTAAGCTGCCTAATAGCCTTGGAGCCAATTTTTTTTTGGTGTGTAGGTTGGTTCTTGTTGTTGTTGATAAAGAGACAATTTATTGGTCTGACTTGGTATAGCAGTGTGGTAATGAAACAGAAATTTGTGCTCAAACAGGAAAAATAGAGACAAATGTATTCTTCTCCAATTTTTTATGAGTTTTGAGCATCCAAGATCCTCTTCAGAAATGACAGAGGTGGAGAAGAGGTCAGACAAAATGTGTGGCTTCCAGGCTGGTGGTATTAATTTCAGTATCTGCCAGTGCTAGGAAAGGGTCATGCAGTGGGTTTTGGTATTGAGTTGGAGGTGTTGCCTTACATCTCACCTTCTGTTTTTTCGCTTTGCAGACTTTGTGTGCATTAATTCGAGGTGTCCATCAGAAGAACAAATCCACTTCTGGGTTTGACATCATCAACATGCTTGTGGGTTTTGATAAGGCAGAGCTATGTATGAAGGTAAGATGCTGGCAGTGTAGAGGAGCAGTTTGCACAGCAGCTGTGTTGCAGGGGCAGTGATTAGATAGGTGTGTCTACCAGGGAGCAACTTTGGGGGGAAATATTTGAGCCACTTACTAAAAATAGCTGTCCTGAAGTTCTGTACCTGCCAGCAACACAGACATTTGGGGTCCCTGGGTTGGTTAGTAATATTACAGAGCACTTTCTTTTCCTTTAGTTCCATGCTGTGGATGGAGAGACACTGTGGTTAGGAGACCTTAAAGCCAGAAAAGGCTGTCACAGGCGATTACTACCTAGTATTGAACCTCATACCTTGTGCTTAATCTTTGTTTGAAAGTCAAATCCTGTGTTCTAACATTCCATCAGCACATGTACTGTTTTAAACTCATTTGATGCTCTTCACTGTAAAGATGTTGAGTTTGGGACATGACAAAGTAACCAGTGATAAAACTGAATTCTTGTTGTATCTTTCATCTCTCTACAAGAGTAGCAATTTTTTCTTCTCTATACAAATTGTAGTACATTTGGGGAAAATATTAGGTAGTGATTTGCCTATCAGATTTTTAATCATAACTTATATGTGTATTATTAATTGGAGGTGTGCTGCTGCATCTAGAGAAAACTCATGGAAAATGATCATGATGTTATGCCAGTAGTCATTAAACTGTAGTTAACACAAAAGAGTGTTCAGAAGCAATAGTATGAATATAGCCTGTGTAGCAGTAGTAATGGCTCAGTTATTGATTCTAGAATAACAACTTTGTATTGACGATTCAAATAGAAGAGCATCAGCTCTTAGTTTTTTGTAGTGGGGAAAGCTTTTTATAAAAAACATTTCAAGTAATTTAAAATACTATTTTTAAATAATGTGACTGTTGTTTTTAGAATCTGATGGAGAGTTTGGACTCCCTCCTCTGTGCAGAAGGTTCTGAAAGCCTCAAAAGCTTGTGTCTGAAGCTACTTCTATGCTTGGTGACAGTAAGTAATTAACAGCTGTTTAATAACTTACGGGCTTATATGAGCCACATCTGAGGGATGGATCTGTCTTAAAACTTGAGCAGAATGCTGCAATGGGAAGCTTAAGAAGGGGAAAGAAATTGTGAGTATAAGAGCAAGGGTCAGTCCAGAGTAAGCATGATGGCTCTAACCACTATGCCAACACAGTCTGGCAGATGCTTCTCATCGTGTAAGATAGGTACCAACTGGGGCAAAAAGGGAGAGGCAGGAGGTGTCAGTTGGATTCACAGGTGTGGGTTTTTTTAAGCAAAAGGGTATTTAAGAAGTCTCAGATAAATGGAAGGAAACGGAGAAGGGCTGAAGCTGGACAGAAAGTGTGAAGTAGACCAGAGTGGTGAGGATGTGATGAATGAGGAAGTTGTAATGGCCACTCATCAGCTCTTGGAAGTGGTCAGCTGTGAACTATTTTGACTGTGATAAGAGATAATTGAGAGTGAAGGAGGTCTGCACTGCCCTCTTCATGATGGAAGGTTCTCAGTGGAGCATATGTGCCCTATTTTTCATTCTCTGCCTCCTGTGTAGGGCCTGCAACAGCTGATGGCTGTTGTAATTCATGCAGCTGTGTAAAATACCAACGTGTGGAAGAACGGAGGAGCTCTTAGTCCGTGTGTGGTGCTGCTTGGCAGAGAGAGAGCTGGGAGGCAGAACAGATTTCTTTTACTTTATGTCTGTTAGTCACTACTGTTAGTCACACCTTGACTTGCTAAGTGAGATTCTGGATGAATGTGTCCATCTGGGAGTAGAACTCTCCTGTTTCCAGTATGTGCCAGAGGCAGCTACAGCATCGGTGTAGGCTTCAGATAAGATTTTACAACTTGTGTTTGTACTCAGGTGACAGATAACATTAGCCAGAACACCATCCTGGAGTATGTGATGATTAACAGCATATTTGAAGCTATTTTACAGGTAAGCGTTCTTCCTTCTGCTGTGGGAACTCTTCTTCTATTGTGAGGACTTTCAGTAATGTGTTTGCTTTTCAGCTTTTTCGGTGCAGGGTAGTTCACTGGCACTGTTGCTGCTTCCATTCATAGCTCAGTCATATATATGTATTTTGTAATGCTGTCTCCTTCTTACTCTAGTCTGCTCTTTTTAGTCACTACTGACTATTTAAAGTATTTTCACTTGTGACATTTCTGCACAGATAGAAGCTGAACAGATTTCTGGGCTAATTTCACACTGAATTCCTGTATTGGAGAAACTTTTTTTCAAAAGGCAGTGTGGATATATCGAGTTTTTTTCTGCTCTTTGATAAACTGTGTTTTTTAGAAGTGGAACTGAGCTTGGGGAAATGCAGAAAACTTGCACTAGTAACATTGGTGATTCACTGAGATACTCTCCAATGCTGTTGAGAAATATATTTGCCCTTTATGCCCTGAAAGCCTATGTGCATCCTCTCTGTGATAAATAAGCTTCTCTGTGTGCAGAACTTCCTCAAGGCATTGACACTCCCTTCACCCTAAATATCCTCTTTCAAATAGGATACCATTTGCTCTTACACATACATTTCATGGCTATGCTCTGAGTCACTGCAAGCTTCCTGAAGCAGGCCTGAACAGAACAGTGTGATTGTTTATTCCAGATCCTGTCCAGCCCTCTCAGTCGCAGGGAACATGGCTATGATGCTGTTGTCCTTCTGGCCTTGCTGGTCAACTACAGAAAGTATGAGGTAGGTGTTGTAGATATCAGAAACATCACTTCTCTCTGCTTTATTAATTTAGAGTGGCCTCTGGATTACGCGGGCAGCACACAGTACAGTTTTTAGCAGTGCACACTGTAGCATCAGGGCATCAGCACAGAGCAGCAGAAACTTTGCAAGGCAGCCCTGTTATGCTCTCTGATGTATGTGTATAATCAAATCTGTATGATATTCCTACAACTTGTTCTGTGCCAGCGTGAAAGAAACTACCTAGGGAATTTGCATTTCCTTTGTGGAAATAGTCTGAGGAAAGTCCTTTTGGAAGAGTTACTGTTGTGCTAAACTGCGTGTCTGCCTCTGTGTGTGTGTGAATGTGTGATTATACATAATCTCCAAAGTAAAATGAGCTATCAGTCATCCTGGGCTTCAGAATGAATTTGTGATTCAGAACCTGACTAGCTGACTGAAAGAGCACAGATCCCCAGAAGAGATGGTAAAGCTGTGACCAAAGAATGAACTGAAACATCTCAGCTAGTATTTCCAAGAGAAATCTCTCTCTGTCTCTTTGATGGATTCTTCTTTGAGGAACTTTATTCACCATCCTCGTTATGTTTATAATGTATTCCCATTTTATTCTGTTACTATCAGCTTGAAAAAGAAACGTTTTGAATGTCAGAACAACACCTAATGTTGACTTTTATTTTTATGAGGCATGATGCTTTAATGATCAGGGTTCTTTTTTTCTTCATGAATAGGAATATCTTAATATACTTCGGTAGGCAGCAAATAGGAAAGTTCTGGAATATCCCCTCTTCAACAGAATTACTAGGAGGGAGCAGGTTTCAAAACCTGCCTGGTTTTATAATAGGTCTAGTTCTGAATTATGAATAGACCTAGGACTGGAACTACACTTGGTGTCAAAGTAATGCCTGTCAATTTATCATTCCTGTCAATGATGTCAGAATCATGAATTACAGATTCTGTTCAGCATTCTGTGCTGTGGTAGCATGGAACAGCAACATGGAGTTTGTTTTCAGTATGTGGCTATGAGAGAAAACTGTTGGGAATCATATGAGTAGGGTTTTTCATGAGGGTGGACTGGGAAGACCAGAGGTCTCATTGCAACATTCAGACATGAATGATGGAGAGCTATGTAACCCATCCCTAAGGCATGGGTTTGTGTGAACTGTAATTTATATCCTTAGTAAGGTAGGATGCTGTGAGTGCATGAGACTTGTCCTTGGCTCTTTGCAGTGGCTTTCTGTGGAGTATTGAGCTGGGGTTGAGTGCTTTGGAGAGCACTGTCCAAGATGTCTTGAAACTGGGCACTCAAAGGAAATTGTGCTGATGTTTGTAAACTACAATCCCTGCAATTCAGCTGAAGCGGACGTGAAGCATGGGGAACTTCGGCTTGAGCGGTTACTCTGGCAAGGCTGAAAGCTACTCCCAGAAAGGTTTTAATGTGACAACTGCCAACACTGCTCTTTGTAGCAGTGCTACAAGCCAAGCCTGTGGTAATGCAGCCATAATCTTTGTGCTTGAGTAGCTGCTTTCATTTGCTGTTCTTTGGCCCTTAGAGTCAATATGGCTGTTGTCTGGTTGTCAGTGAGTTGTAGTACACTTTCATGCCTCAGGTGCTTTGGAGTTCTCTTTTTAGTTAACTGTGGCATAGCTGAAAGGTTCTTTTTCGGTCTGAACTCCTTTGGTTGCTAAGTTATGTTTCCAGCTGCTTAAGAAAATCTAATAAGGCTCAAAGTTGATTAGCTGGCTATGATTTTGTGTCTGTTTTTAGTATAAATACCAGTGTGTTTTGCATCAGAATGTTCTTTCATATTTTTGGGATGTGAATTTTGTAATCTTTTCTCAAATTCCTTGGAGAGTATCTCTCCATGTTGTCATTACCAGTGTTGCTGAGATCTTGGCTTGCTTATTAACTTCTGTTTTAGGGATTTACGTGTCTTTATATGGAACCTTAAAAGTGATGTCCCTGATTGAAACCCTAATAATTTTCAGAAGTTGTTCCAACTATGTATTTATTCAAGCCTTCAGCTCCATTTTATGCTTTTTTTTATATACTAGTCCTGATTTCAGAGAAAATATTTTTGCGTTGATTTTATGAGAATGAAAATGCTGTGAGAAAAGGTATTTATTTGATCACTTTCTCAGTGTTTTAAGGGATGGCTGATAGGATAGCAAGGTAAAATATAAAATCAGGTAGTGACTTTTAAATTCTTACTCTTTTATAACATCTAGGCAGAAGTTTATTTGCCTCATGTTCTACCTGCATATTGTGTCTTTTGTTAGACAGAGCTGGAAGAAATTGGTTACAATGTGGGTTTTTCCCTTTGTGTGCTTGTCTGGGAGCATCCAATAGCCCTTCATGTCCAGTTTTGTGCTCTTGCCTCTCCTTGATACAGACAATTACAGGTGCTGAAGAGACACAACTTTGGAGAATCAAAAAGTTATTTTGTTTTTTTTTTTTAAAGATTTTGCATAACTCAAATTATTTTTAAAAAACTCTAACAAAAAAAATAATTATTCAAACTCCAATTCCCCGCAAAATGATCTGCTTGCAGATGAGACTTTTCTTCTGTGTCTTGATTCAAAATCAACTTTTTTAGTTTTACACTGTCACATATAAACCAGGAAAAATGTGCATTGTTAATCTAAAATACTTTCTAAAGTATTAGCATTTGTCTTTCTAGATGCAACCTGTGTGCTTTGTTCACCTAAGTTCAAGGAATTTATATTCTCCAGAGACTTCTAGTGGTGTAAACAAAACGTTGATCTCTAATCCAGCAGCAGATGAGTCTCATAATGTTGTCCTGCTTTCCTGGGTGCTGCTTTAAGTAATCTTTGAAATGTGTTGGAGAAGGGAGATAGCACAGCACTAATGCTCCATCCCATCTTCACTGCCTATTCTTGCTGCAAAACTGTGTGTGTGTCACAGATAACAGGCTTGCTGCTCCACTCTCCAGACTGACAGACGAGATCATGGAGGAAACTCCCTCTTTCCTCAATAAAATCAGACTGCCTGGCTGAGTCAGTAAAGAGAAGGTGTCCCAGGCATAGTGGTCTTAGCATGTGCTATGACTCTTGCTTCTTTGTATGTATTCTGTTTTATGGGTGTGCTGGTTTAGTTTGGCCCAGTTTTTTGTAGTGGGGGGGCCCACAAAGATGGCTCCTAGGTGAAGCTTCTCAAAGCCTTCACCATGTCCAGCTCTGAGATGATGGACATGCTGCTGGCCAAGGCTGGGCCAATTAGAGATGTTGGTTACGCCTCTGTGAAAACATATTTAAGAAGAAACCAAAACAATGGCTGCATGCACTTCTTTTTAGCCAGAGGAGGAGGAGGAGCTGAGACTGTGTGAGGGAAAACAACATGGACCTCCACAAGATCAGTGGAGAAGGTGGGGGACGGGAAGTTCCACGCGCCGGAGCTCTGCAGCCTCTGCAGGCCGTGGTGAGGCCCATGGTGAAGCAGGGGGTGCCCCTGCAGCCCATGGGGGCCCATGGGAAATGCTGAGATCCACTCACAGCCTGTGGGGAGGTGCCCCATGGTGGGGTGGATGCCTGGAGGAGGCTGTGGTCCAGCGGGAGTCCCAGTGGAGAAACAGGCCTTGGCTTGCACCCTGAGACTGAACTGAGTGCCCCACATGGAGTGGGTGGGTGCCTGAGAGAGAGAGAGA
>VZRN01000806.1:102067-210736 GCA_013397935.1 Dasyornis broadbenti
TTTTTTTTTTTTTTTTTTATTTGATGGCACTTGGCTTTGTGTAGTTTGGTGATACTTGAATACTGCTGTTTTAAAGATGTCAGAATTTTCCTCGTTTACTAAGGTCTTGCAGCTCAGCTGTAAAATTGGCCCATGGCTGCCAGTTAGCAAGAGACTTTTTGACTTTGGAATGAAAAGATTGCTTTCTTTTTCCTGCATTAAAAAAGTGTGTAGTTGAATTGTTTTCAGGTTACAGTAACATATAGAAATCCATCTATGAGTTTCAGGTTATTTTCTTTTATGTTGTCTGGGATAAAAAATGGGTTCATATTCTGGTTTGATTTTTCTCTGGCTGTTAACCTACAGTGTGAATTAAGACCTTGTAAAGTTTTAAAATATGTGTTAAAAAAAGGTCTGTATCATGAACCAGGATAAGCAGTGATGTGTTCTTCAGAGTGATTTCTTTGCGTTTTTTTTTTTCCAGAAATGAGGCTTTTGCTAGAAACTGTTTATCCATAATATGTAAATCAAGTGTGCCTGTCACCATAGTTATCTAAATGTCAGTTTGCTTACTGTTGTTAAATATTCATTCACTACGTTCATTGTAACAGCTCAAGAAGGATCCACTGGGGATATAAATACATTTTTCAGACTTTTAGCTAAATCTTTGAGCTATTCATAATATTGGGAGTGAAAAAGCTTCCAGTCTCACTGCACAGACTTTGCCAACAGACCTGGCACATTAGCAATGTGTCACGAGCCCCAGAGCTTCAAGACTGAATGGACTAAACCAGCTCACACTTGGTGATGTGCAACCTTTAGAATCTAAAAGCCCCATTGTGATTTTCTTTTTTTTTTTTCCATGTGATATGAGCAGTGAAGTTACATTGATCTATTTGTTCGGTTGTTTTCAAGGGCTACAGTTTAGTGTTCAAGGTGATCGTATGATCTCAGTTCCACGAGAACCTCTGCTGTACTCTGGTCCTCTCAGTGCTCAGTTTAAAGAATCCTGCATTTTACTGTTGGCCTGTCTCCTTCATCTCTCTGGACCTTCTCTTGCACCAGTTGAAGCCTTACTTGCCTCATTACAGGGTTATGAGATGTGAGCCTTGATTCTGAAAGGTGTTTTATGTTAAAGCAGACGTTTCTCTGAACCAAAATACAGTTGTGTACAGAATCAAATTAGTTCTCTTCAGAGCCCCCAACTAGCCATTCAACAATCAGATGTAGTTCCTCACTTCTTGCAAGGTCTATCTCATGATAAATGTTTTTTCTTTCCTCAACAGTAAGAAAAGGCTTGAGCATTCATGAGGATGGATAGATGGAAAAGAGATGATACAGTATTTAACATGTGTGTGCTAGTGGTCTGCAGATCTGTTTCCATTGCAGAGAGCCCCGTCTTAGGCTGTCTTTATGGCTTGAAAAGAGAGAGAGACTTCTGTCAATTGTAATTCAAGCCACTTATGACCTCCTGAATATGAAAACCAATGAGTTTGACCCCCTAGGCAGCCAGAACAGTCATGTTATTGTCATGTCAGGACAGTTGCACAGAGCTGGAAGAGATCCCCTTGACTCTTGAGCCTAGTGGCCTGTGCTTGCAGGCATATCATCATAGAATCCCTTGAATTCATCAGGCTCTGACTAAATCTGTTAAATTTGTTTCCCAATAATTCCTGTTGGGGGACACTTTGAGCATCTTGTACCTTGGTTAGAAATACTCAACTTTGCAACCTGCATTTCTTGTCAATTCATACCCATTTATCATGCTGTTAATTGTCCCTTGAAATAAAGATGGCTCTTTTTCATGTGTTGTTTTACTTACCTGTGTGTTTTGCTGTCTCACAAGAAAGGTACTTTGTTTTTCTGATCAATATACTGAGCTGATGAGCCCTCAGCTTTTTATGGAAATAAATCCTTGAATTCCTGACCCTATGGTTTGTGTTGTTGAATTTCATCTTGTGTTTATTATCTGTCCTTGTTTTTATGCCGTTCTTTGTGAGCAGTCTGATACTCCTCTGTGTTTACATATCCCAACCTTCTGCTGTTAGCAAATTCATTAGCAAGCAACTGTTTCTTATGTCCAAGTCACACAGAAAAAAGAGAACCATTCTCTAAACTGACGCTTACAGAATTCAAGAGTAATTTTTTTCTTAGGCTAGTAATTTTTCTAGTTGTTTCTTGTTTGCCAGGTCTTTGATGTACATTGAATTTCTTTATGGGTTCCCACCTATATCTTTCACTTTTAATTTTTTTATACATAATTGTGTTATTAAGTGCTCTACTGAAGTCTTCCTAGACTAGCTCCGTCAGTTTTGGGATTTTGTCTAAGCTAATTTATCTTAAATGATATCAGACTTATCTGGCCGGATCTGCAGGTAAATGCGTGATGCATTTTTCCCCACTTATCTTTCTCCTCCTTTTCAATATTTCTTGTAAAGCTTTCCAAATAGAAAACCAGAGAATGACCCTTTAGGACAGGTCAGGCTCAGTCATCAGTAAAAATGTGGCTCAGTCACATGATAGAGGCTTGACAGCTCATAAACTCAGTGCTTCAGATGGTGCAGGGGGAATGAGCGAGGAGGCACATTGTGCAATTAGCTGAGGAAATGAGATAGCTTCTTGTAAAGTCTAAGGCACATGATGTCCACTGTTTAGGTGTCAAAAGTACAACTGGTGTCCTAGAGAAATGCCAATGAACTGCTGTGGATATGGAAAGTACATTTCTGCTTCCTGCTGGGTTGTAATGTATCTAGCACAAGCTGTGACTGCTTTTGCTTCTTGATATTTATAAAGCTGCTCTTTCTGCGTTCCTTTTCTGTCACTTCGGTCATGCAGTAATTGTTACATTATGTCTTATGTGTTGCTTTTGCAAGAGAGACTGTTGTTGGGAAGGAAGAATGGAATTGACATGAACTTTTTGCAACTGAAATTTCAAAATTGCTGAAACAGAGAAGGGCCTTTGCTGGGCACATCTCTTTCCAAATTGAGAATAGTGTGAATATTATCTGTGTTGCTTGTAAGAATTAATTGGATATCAGTGCAAATATCTCGAGCTCCCTAGGCTGGGGATGTTGATGAATGCTAAAACAGTGGGTTCATCTCCCTGGGAGGAGGAGCAGGGGCAGGACAGAGAAGGATATCACTTTGTAGGGTAGATAGCCTGTGCTTAGAACAGGAGAAATGGTCTCTGAGGGGGTAGTACCAGTCTTCGTAACAAAATCTTTCCTGGGTGGTCATGGAGGAGGAGGTCAGGTGCCCCTGCAAGTAGGCTGATCCTAGCCCAGATCTGTGAGTCTCTGTCTTAGTTCTCTTAGTCTTAGTATAGTTATTTCTTGATTTTGCGTAGGATAAATGTGTCTTACCTGCTTTGTTCCAGTTATAAGCTCTGCAGAGCTGCCTTTGGATGCTGATGTGCAAACGAGCAACCTGCTGATAACCTTCTTGAAGTACAGCTCGATTGTGATGCAGGACACAAAAGGTAAGTGAATTCTGTGGATGCAACAAACAGTGCTTCTGCAGTTAGGAGGGCACAGGAACGTGCCTAGTGACTCCAGAAAGAGAAGTGAACTGGAGTCCCTTTAAAAAACTAAAGATTCCACCTTTTGGAAAATTTAAGTAATTTCTTACTGTGAGGTAAGACTTAATGAAACTAGCAGAGGCCTGATGCTGGCAGGAGAGATGTCAGGTATGGAAAGAGTGTAATAATAAATGGTAATACCCAATAACCAAGCCTGTTTATATGCAGAAGGTGTGAGCATATCTGATTCACAACTGTCTGTCAGAGAGGGGAAGTCTGAGACCAGAGAACTGTATTTTTAGGAACACTTAGAAACTGACGCAGGGGGCAAAGCTCAGCATTAGAAGAAAGTACTTCCTTTGGTACTCGATGGTTAAACTGTAATTATAAATAGGACAGCAGTAACTTAGACTACACTGGCTGTAATTTGCTTGAGAAAGGATCTTTCTGTATTGTGCTTTTTGTTTCTCCTGTAGTTCAGTGGGGGTTATTTTCAGCTTGCTGGAGTTGAGGTATTGCTTAATCTCCTGCTCAGGGTACCCAAGGGTGCTATTTTGCCCAGCGGTTATACGGGCAGGACCATAGTGTGAACATAACAAGTGATCTTTGCACCGTATTTCAGCCTGTTACTGACTTTTGCTGTTAAGTTAGATATAGTAACAGAAATAGGAAGCTATTGTTGTTACAGCTATTTCAGCTATGTACATAGCTATGGTACGTAGTCAATTACTGAACTTCGTGAATGCTTAGCATTGAATAAGAGAGCAGGCAGTTTCCTTTTACCTACTAGCTTGCAGTGAAATTGTATTTGGCTGTCGGCTCTTGTTCAGTAAACAAGCTAGTTGAAGAAAAAGTAATAATTGAAGTTAGGACCAAAAGGAACTTCACAAAAATATCTGGTGTACCTGTGTGATTTTGTCTGGGACGGAGTTCATTTTCTTCTTAATATGTGGATTCAGTGTGGGAATGATGTTGATAACACATTGATATTTTGGCTCTGGCTAAGTAGTTATAACCCTACATCAAGGACTTTTCAGTGTCTCGTGCTCTGTCAGTGAGAAGGTGCACAAAAAGCAGGGAGAGAGCATGGCCCAATAGGTGACCTGAACTGGCCAAAGGGATATTCCACATCATAGAATGTCATGCCCAGTACATAAACTGTGGGAGTTACCTGGAAGGGGCTGGTTGCTGTTTGGGGATGGGGTGGGCAGCTGGCAGCGAACAATTTTATTGTGAATTGCATCATGCAGCACTTGTTTCTCTTCGGTTCTGTTACCCTCTCTCACTCTGCTTATGATTAGTAATGATTATCGTGATTATGATGATACGGTTTCAATTATTAAATTGTTCTGATCTCAAGCCATATGATTTACCTTTTCTTCCCAATTTTTCTCACCACTGCAGGGAGAGGAGAAGCATTGAGAGTGAGTGAGCAGCTGCATTGTACTTAGTTGCTTTCTGGGGTTAAACCATGACTCCTCAGAACCAAGGCAGAATCAGATTTACCTGTATACCTTTCTCAGAGCTGTTGCTGCCAGGTTGGATGAAGACACTGTGATACTGGAGCGTCATTTTCAAACTATCCATTCCAGTGTTTAACTATCCTTATTGTGAGAAAGCTTTGTGTGCTTCCTAAATTCTTTGCTGTGATTTAAATTAATTGCTAGTTATCTGCTCCAAGATAGATACTGAGAATGGATTCTTTCTTTTTCCTTTGTGTCAGTATTTGAAGTCTGCTTTCATGTTTGCTCTTGCTTTTGTCTTTTGAATTAAACCACATCAATCTTGGCTCAGTCATTTTAATAGAGTGCACACATGAGGAGGGCTTACCAGCTCTCTAATCATTCTCATTTGCTTTTCTCGGGATCTGTCTTGCTGATCCAAGTCTCTGATGGAACAATTTTATGTTTTTCCATTTAACTTCTGCACTTATTAGTCACTGTAATGTGGAAAGTCTGCACAGGGCCTTGGAAACTGCCACACTGGATTAGTTTCAGATGGAGTGAAATCTGATGGAGGGGATTCCTTACTATACAAGCCAGCGAGAGATGAGTTTATTATATTATGAGACAGGAGTTGATGTTTCTTTCTCTCTTTACTTTGGCTCTAGCTTGTATAAGGTTTGAAATTTGTGCAGCTGATAGACCTAATCTCCTTCCCACCATTGTAGTTCATGGCAATGAGCTGCACTGATTGATCGTTTTAAAAACTGTGCCTTCCAAACCAATACTTATTAATTCTAGTGGGTATATTCTAGTCCTTACATTTTGATTATAGATGGAACATGGCCTAATTTTTTTTTTTTTTGACTGCCCAGGGAAGTGCTTGAGTCACAATCCCTGAAGGTATTTAAAAGACATGTAGATGTGGCAGTTAGGGACATGGTTTACTGGTGGATTGGTAGTGCTGGATTAACAATTGGACTCCATGATCTTAAAGGTCTTTTCTAACCGAAACGATTCTATGGTTTTATGTGACACCAATATAGCAAGAAGAATGAATAATTCTAATTTATTCAGTGTGTCTTGAGACAGTGGGAATAGTTAGAGTGGAAACTGGTTTGTTTCACATCCAAGACTAGACAGTTATTTTGGTCCTATCCCAGAGAGCATAATTTAATTGATTGTGTTTGCTAGATCCTTCTCTTGTCATCCTCTCTTGTGTCAGTCAGAGGCAGCTGCCTTGGGAGAAACTAAACTTCTGTGTTTTTTTTCTCCCATCTGTGAAACGGTCTTCATACTGATACACCTCCCTGTAGAAAGTGGTCTGCTTTGTCCCTTTAATGAAGGATGCTGTGAAGGTATGAAGTGTGTGTGCAAGTAACTGCTTGCATAGCTGCCCCATAGCTCCCAAAAATGGTCTGATGTTCAAAATACATCAGCGGAAGGCAGAGTTCGTGGTGTGAAAAACAGGAGCCTTTACAGTGTGGTCCCCAGAGAGGCAACAGCACCTACAGAAATATACAAGGAGGCCTTACAATATGAAAATAACAAGACTCTTGTGTATCAGTGCTATTCTAGGCCATTTCTCCTGTTTGCTGGAGAACAAAACTTAAACATTTTAGCTGAGGTAAGGAGATAGGAGAGACTTTTAATTCTCCTGTTCCAAAATTCCTCTTCATCTTAGTGCTACAAGATGAAATCAGCACACTTCAGGGCACATCTTGTTAGTAAATATCTGTCCCTGAGCAGCATAGAAAAGAAAACAAAAGAGGTGTCAAACTAGACAGAACAGCTAGCTAAGCCCATTCTATCTGTTTTTATAATTACCATCTACACACCAGCTAGAAAAGTGTTCATACAAGTCACCTGCTAAGAAGGAATTTGGCTGATGCTCTCTTCTGATTTATGTGAAAGTGGGTCTGACTGTTTCAGATTTCCCTCTCCTTTGAGTTTGACTCTAAGGCAGATGTCTGGAATGGTGTGTTTAGTAGTCCTATGCTTTAGAGGAGCTGTTGGAAATCTCAGGAATGTGCAATTTGGAGCTTTTTCAGAATTAAGTTATCAGTATGTTTTTGGTTTGTTTTTGTGGGTTTGGGGGTGTGTGGTCCAAATGCGTTGTGTTTTAGAACAAAGACTTTTAAATGTGCTTGATTGGACAGTGCCTTCTACAAGCTGATCTTACCTGGCCCTGCTTTGAGCAAGGATTGAACCAGAGGTTTGTTCTATCCTATGTTACTCTCACACAATATTTATCTTGGGTTTTTTTAATATTCAAGGTTAAAACTGAGAAGTGTTTTAAATAATCAAAATAAAAATTGCATTATTCTACCTTAGTCCCTCTTTAATTTGCTCCAGCTATCATTCAGGGCAAAAGCTGTTTGAAGTTGTGAGATGAATAAGAAGTTGTGGAACACGATCAGGGTGAAACTCTTGGCTTAAAATGCCACGTCTTTGCAGACTGACTTCTTTCATGGTTTTGCACAGAGCAAAGTAGGTTGTGTTTCTCAGTACTGGGGTTAAAACTTGGAACTTAGAGCATAATGTCAGCAGTCGTTCTACACAATGCTGTGCCTCTGTAAAAGCTTTGCTGCTTGTTTCATAACCTAAAACAAAGGTAATGTTTTGCTTTCCACCTTGTCGAAGAGAGGGAACGGTGTGTCTCTGCTGTGACAGAAAGACAGTGTTTAGAATATCTGTGAAAGTAAAACTGAATGAGACAGAAGCCCAGCGAATAGTTACAGTGCTATTGGAAGTTCAAATCTGAGCCTTTGTTGTTGGTCCAGGCTGGTGACAAGTGGGTGAGATTTAGTGACCAGGCTGGAGGGTGAGTGCTTAATGAAAGTAGACTATTAGCCATCATGGAGGAAGTAGGACTATGAAGTATCTCCAAGCTGGGCTTTTCTTTTGCTGCAACAGCTGTCTTGCTCTTCAGCCTTGCTAGGTTTGTGTGGCTCACAGAGGACTTGTTTTTTCTCCTTTGCAGATGAGCACCGGCTGCACAGTGGCAAGCTGTGCCTCATTATCCTGACATGCATAGCAGAGGTAGGTATCTCGTGTGAAGCTTCTGTGCAGATGGTGTATTAGAGGGCTCTATCCCTCTGCCTCCTGTGAAGCAGGAGCTGAATATCCACAGTGGTACTGAGTGGTGAGGTCCTCAGGCACTTAATGTTTGCTAATATACTTGATGCAGTACTGTTAAAGTTGACTTGAAACTTGAAAATTGGATCATCATATTTGAGTTAGCCAACTCCTGGGGATGAAGAGAAAAAAGAGTGAACCTGAGCCTTTCCTGTCTTAGCTGTTGAGTGACCTTGTGGTTGGCTTTTAGATGAGTAATGTGCTAATGGCTTGCAGCTCTGTGCTGTTCGTGGTAAACATGGGCTGTGCCATATCCCTTCTGCCAAAGAAGGATACAAGTCTGAAAGTAAGTCACGTGGTTGTAGGTCTCTATAAGCAAGGCAAGTAGCAAATGTGGTAGTGCAGTGAGAAAGCATCACAGAGTTATGTCAGCAGTCCTGGCTGAATGTGCCCTGTCTCGTGGGGAGTATGTACTAATGGCTGACTGATGTCCTGAAAGGTGGTTGTGTTTGTGTGACATTTACATTTTGCTTGCAAGTAAAGACCTTTCATTCTTGAAGAATAAAAAGCAGTGAGGTCGATAGCCAGTGTAAGGATTCTGTAATAAGTTTTCTTCAGGGTGCAGCCTGAAAACAAATCTGCATTTCAGATTTTTCTAATTAAATGGTTTTGGCTCTTGTTCTTCAGGTGGATGCATAGATAATACAAGATAAGAAATTCTGTTTCTATATAACAAGGGGTTTCTTTGGTGCTGGTATTAAAGGGAGGGTATATTTATTACCTGTTCTGGCTGTTCATTATCTGGAGAAGCCTCTTTAATTTAGAGATGGTCTTGGAATGAGATTTGCCTGAGCAATGGCACAGCTCATAAACCTATCTGCTAGTACTGCAGTAGCTTCTGGCATCAAAATGCCAATTTAAACCTTTATCCACACGGTCACAGGAACTGGTGTGCTGGAGAACCACCTCATACATTATACAGCTGGAGCACTTGTTAAACTTGTGACACTGTGGTGTGTGCAGCCCAGAGTCTGAATAAGCAAAGGGGGAGAACGTTAAAGACTGAACTACTGCTTGTTTTGTTAGCAATTTGTTTTCCTAAAGGGAAGTTGGGATCATGAGGGGTTTACTCTTGTGTGGCTGGAACCATGGGTGGGACAAGAGGAAATGCGCATATGGCTTTTTAACTGTTACGGCTGTATCTTGGGAGTTTTACACTGAAACGCGTGTGGTTTGAAAGGCAGCTGTAGGGTGTTGGGCTTTTCATATCTCCTCCCTTTTCTTGCCCTTTTCAATAGGATCAATATGCTAACGCTTTTCTTCATGATGACAATATGAATTTTCGTGTAAACCTACACAGAATGGTGAGTCTTTTCCTCCACATTTTGTCTTTAAGATGCAAACACAGAGGATTTGAGTATGTATAAAAAGTATATGTTGGAAACTGTGTCACAGATATCTAACCTATATTGCTAAGGCATATGGAAATACTGTCAGAAAAGCAGTAGTCGGGGAATGATTTTGAAATTGCTCTCAGAATGTCTCCCTTCTTCAAAGAACAAAGAGCTACTTGCCCTGTCAGTGAATTCAGAGGCCTGTGTAGCTGAGGAAGAGCTTTGTGTTATGAGGTCTCTGAGGAAATCAGTGGTAGAGAGAATGTTCTGCCTTAATCTTTAGCAAGCACTAGCCTTCATGTGATATATCATAGCCAGCTGGACTTACACTGAGTGCTCTCATTTGGCTTGCGCTTCATCCTGGGTGGAGTGAGTCACGTTCAACGAGGAAAGTTTTTCTAGAGCTTTTTCCTATAGGTATCTGTGGAGGAAGTGTCCTTACCTGGTTTATGAAGCTCTGTAGTTACAAGTAGCTTGGATGGTTATCCTAACTTGATGCATTCTGTCTTTGTGGTACTGGCAAGTTCCACCTCATCTGACAGTGAAGCAGCACTTGGAAGAGTCACTGTTCAAGAAAGAAACAAACGTCTTACTTTATGGAGATAATATTCCAAGAATGCCAGTCATTACCACTTAACAACAAATTTGCTATCCAGTTAGCCTTTCTGATCTGTTACAATGAACACTAAAGCCATTGACTGTTGCACACACTGTTAAGAATGCCAATCAGAGTCCTGGGTCAGAAACAAATCAGTATGTTAACCAAGGGGGAGGAATTACTGTGTGAATTGTTTTTGTCTTGTGGTCCCATCCCTCAGTATAATAGTACACTCCAGTTACACAGCTAGAGAAATAAAGCCCCACTTATCAGCATGCTGGAAAGCAGGCACAATTTTGCTCCAGCTGTGGCCTTTAGGATTAATATGTGTAAGATGGCAGTTGGAGAAAAAGACAAAGGGGGAAGCCTGTCTTGATGGTGTTATTTGCTTGAAAAAGACAGTAATACACAGACTGTCACTTCAGACTGCTGCTGACTTCTTTTCATCTCTGTATTTTTGAAGCCAATGAGACATCGGAAGAAAGCAGCAGACAAGAACCTGCCTTGTCGCCCGCTGGTGTGTGCGGTGCTTGGTGAGTGTTAACAGCACATGTGTGCTTGTGGCTCCTGCAGCATCTCTTGTTGTGCAATGGAAATATGAGATTTGAGGATTAAATGGAGCAGTGGATCGACTTGAAAGAAGGACAGTTACATACTAAAGATGTTTCCAGCAATCCATGCCCATCTCCATATATGGCTGCTTTGCAGACAAATCCAAGATTGCAGCTCTGTAGCAAGAAATCCTGTATACATTTACAGAAAGTTTTGCAGAAGCTGCTTGGCCCATTTGACCTGGGTTAGTAACAAGAGGGAGGGCAGTTGATTAATAAATTCAGTGTTTACGTGAGTGTGGTAACAGCCACAAGTACTTTGTAGATGATAGTGGCAAACCTATGGAAGGTACACATATTTGTGAACGTGTTTGCTGGGCATTGAGCCTTTTCTGAGCAGAAAAACAACAGAAATGTCAGTAGCTAGGATTGGTTTTGCCTGTGGTTATGGAGGCGTAGTTGCAAGCTTTTCGTGCAGCACATGATTAAGTTGTGATTCTCATTACTGTGGAGGCCAAGAGCGTATATAGGTTCAGAAGTGGATGGAGTCTGGATCCCTGAATGGCTGTTCAGCTTGATGGTGTAGAAGCAGTCTTAGACTTCAACATTTTCAAATATAATTGTTGAAGCCTAGACACAGCAGCTGCATGAACAATCTTTCTAGACTTACCAGATCTCATGCGCTCTTCACCTACACTGTTTTTAGTCACTATTGAATCACACTGCTGGGGTGTTACTGCCCTAGGAGGTTACAGCTCATGATTGTTACCACTGGTACGGGATAAGCATTTCATGCTGAAGTTGAGTTGAACACACCCACACACACATTCAGTTATCATTTATTAGCTATATAAAAAAAAAAATTGTATACTCTTTGCTTCTAATGTTCACACTGGAAGCCCTTAAATGTTAGACACATTTTCCTTTTTTCTTTTTTTTTTCCCTCTGAATTAGTCTTAAGCCGAAGCTAGCCTATGCTGAGATCAAACTAGCGTTACTTGCTTCAGAATTTGTTTTAGGAAAAGTAGGTGTTAATGACAATGTCTCTTTAAGTAACATCTAGGTTGTGCATTGTTTCTGGCAAGAAAAAAATGTCTAAAATGTGCTTCTTAATGGAATTTTCTGTTAGTGACAGAGCTTGAAATATGAGAGGAATTCTAAACATGAGAAGTCATTGTATAGTCTTTATTTGACTAATAGTGGGGGAAAGCATATGGGGAAGCAGTGCCTCAAAGCAAATTACAGTACGTACCATCAGTTTCTAGTAGTTTCTTTTCTAATTCTAGCAAATATCTAATGTTCTTTAGAGCAAACAAAGAAAGAAGTGAAATTCCTTTCATCTAAGCAGGGTTATTGTCTGGTAGAGATAGGTAGGTGGGGCAGTTTGACTTCCTTGTTATCTACTGGACGTTAACAGTAGCCAGCTCAATACTTACTTTATCATTTTATTTTCTGTCAGATTTGATGGTGGAATTCATTGTAACACACATGATGAAAGAATTTCCTATGGATCTCTATGTGTAAGTATCTCTGGGGTAACTCATTGTGATTTCATTTGAAGTTTGAATTTAGGTGGAGTCCTGCTCATAGAGCAATCTTCTGGCTGAAATAACACTTTGTGGCGGTGGGGAGCAGGATGGCTTTTCATGAACTCTTCCAGTAACTTTTTCTACTTCAAAAATCCTCTGTGCTCCTGAAAATTGAAAGCAATTCAATTTCAGACTGTTTTCCTAATCTACTTGATCTAACACAAAGAGCTTTTCAGTCTAAAAGAAGTTTCATAACACAGAGTCATTGCAAAAATCCCCACTTCCCAGAAGATGAATCTTGGTCTAGAAACAGAAGAGACAGTTTTGAAAAAGTGAGGATGACTGACATGAGGCCTGGAAGGCAGTGGGGGGAGGGAGGGAGGTTTAAGCCTGAAACAGCCTGCTAGGCAGCAAGGGGTAAAACTTAGCAATGTGCAAAAGGAGACAAGAGGACCGAGTTACTCATGAGCACTCCATGTGTCCCACAGGGGCCTCTCCAATGCTTTGTACTGCTTCAGCCTAGAGGGCAGAAGTAGGATTTAAACAGTTAGTTGGCTTTGCTTTGACTGTTTGTGCAGTGCTGAATTTCCCCAAGGCATGAACAGCACTGCATTCTGTAGAAAAGATAAAGGCACATTTGATGTTTTCCCTTAATAAGGTAACTTTTCGGCATGTTCTGATTTTGCCCAAATAACCTTGCAATTACAGTGCCTTTTCAAGGGTTGTACAGTTCAAGTGAGTTTGTGAGAAATGTTTTGGGTTTTCTTTAATGACAGTTGCAGAACTATTTGTAGATGGGTGTAATGCTCTGGAATTTCACTAGAAGGGTGCGAAATGCTTGGACTCAGAAGCAGCGTCACATCTACAAGCTCCATAACACTAAAAATAATGGGCAGTAGCAACCATCAGTGGACATTTGTATCCGTTAATTTTGGCATGTTTGTGCAGTCCTTTCACTGTGCTCCTGTCTGAAACCATCCCATAGCAGACGCAGTTATTGCAGACAAAGTGGATGTTCTGAATGCACAAGTGTCATATTTCTCTGCAGTACATTTAAAAGGTGAGAATATGAAACTGTTCAAGGCTGGGCATGTTACTGTTTAAAAGAGAAGTTGGTTAGATTAAGGGTGCTTTTTGTCCATTATGTATGTTATGAATCCTCAGCACAAAATGAAAAAACAGGGATACACCACTAGGATGCATAACTTCATAACTTGACTTACAGCCAAGCAGATACAGAGGTGAAAAGGTGCTGGGCGTTTTCTGGTACCAGTAACATCAGAAATAGGAGGTTTCTCCCCAGAGTGATTGCTGTTCGTGATCTGAAGACAGCTGTCTATCCTAGCTGATTTGCTTCCTTTTCTTGGTTGAATTTATGAGAAACCAATTTGAAATACAGCACTTAATGTCATGCTCAGCGATTATAAATACTTTTACCTTTATTCTAAGTTAGTTTCAGTTCCTATCTCATTGTGGTATTTTTGGGATTATATATGGGTCTGAAAAGAATAATGTATACCTTCTGCATATTTTTTCCTACAGTCTTACTTTTAAAGCCTTATCTTGATCTTTCCACTTCATTCTGAATAAATTCCATGCAAATTTTTAGAATTTGATTTTTCCATGTTTGTCTAATGTGCAGTGTCTTTCCAGAAAAATGTGGATTTTAATGAGACAATGTGTTTTTGAGAAATAGGGATTTTTTTCCTTTTGTAATCTTCTTTCTATTTTTTCTACATGTCAATAGTTAAAAATAGCTTGGCCTAAGAAATTCAGCTTTGTATATACTTTTTGTCTTATCCTTAATGATAGTATTAGAGAATTTACTCATTGTACTGTATTTTTAATTTGGATTTTGTGTAGAATGTTTGTGCATCTACAAGTTTGTATGAGCACTAGGAGCTGTAGAGACCTACAGAACCTGGAGATTTGACAAGTGCGCTACCTGTATGCTGGGGGATTGCAGAGCTTGTATGTGTAGGGCATGGTCATTCCAAAACTCATACTTAAATTATTTTTTAAGGAGAGTGGAAAATTTGACAGAAATACATATTTTTTAAAGGTAATTAAACCGCACACCTCAGTCAAACTGAAAATCCTATAGTTTTTTTGACACCGTCATTTCCATTAGCCTCATCAAGGCCAGAGAAACTGAGAAGCTCTATTGTGTCCATATTTTACAATAACTTACAGTTTTTCACGTATACGGAGCCTACAAGTTAAGAAACTAATTTTGTAGAGCTTATGAGGCCCTTAGGTAAGGGTAGCAGAAAGTGAAAAGTACTTATTAAACACCATGCATTTGTGGTCAGTCCAATTCTGGTGAGCTTAAATTAGCATACAGGCCCCTTTCTTCCGTTTTGTCATATTCTCTTTTTTTATGGGAGTTTGTTCCGTTTAGGAGAAACCAAAGCCAAAACTCCCATCCTGCTCTGATGGTCTTTGAGTTTGTCTATTTCCCTGTTACTGATTTTGGAAGTATTTCCAGGTTTGATGTAGAATTGCTGGAAATGTGATGTCATTAATCCTTTCCCTCTCTTTTCCAGACGGTGCATTCAGATTGTGCACAAGTTGCTGTGCTACCAGAAGAAATGCAGAGTGAGGCTTCATTACACTTGGAGGGAGCTCTGGTCAGGTACTTGGCCTCTGCAGAAACACTCAAACAGGAAAAACCCAGAGTGGTGGTTGTTTGGTGGCTGTGACTGTTTCTTCCACTGCTACAGGGTTGAAAAGCAAGCAGTAGTTCTGTTAAAGCATCTTTGTGTTGCTTCTTAGTTGCTACATGCAAATCGCCTCCTTTGGAAAGCCAGTTCATTATCATAATGGTAGCTAATTTACTTTCTTGTCTGCCCATGGTCACCATGGTATCCAAACGTCTTTGTTTTACTGTTCCATTACCTGAGTCCCTCTTTACCTGATTGGAGAAAATGGAGTCATGTTTTATGGAGTAGTGTTTCTCTCTCAGATATTTGTGAGAAGAAAGGAGGTAAGCTCTTGGGTAAAGGGAAATGGACCTTGCCTTTCCTTTTACTGTAAGAGAAACACACACATAAATAGTCTGTGCAGCTCCTGAAGAGAGCAGCCTTGAAATGTCAGTGTGAGGGAAGAGAGGCTTTTAACTCTGACCTTTGAGTTGATGGTAGGTAGTCTAGTTCGTGCCTCTTGCATCCCGAGATAGATAAATAAGTATTATGGGGTTTGACATAATCTAGTGGATAGCTTTGTTAGGACTCTTTTATGATGGAATCATTGTGTGGGAGGTCTGAGGAAGGGAGTAGCAGAATGGATGAGACCTAACAGGCGTCTTTGGTGGATATGGTATGTGCTTCACTTCTTATCTAGCAAGCAGTGAAGTAGCTCAGCCAGGAAAGTACAGTTAATCCCTTTGCTGTTATGGCTTAAACAAGAGCTTTATGAAAATTCAAGGGAACATGGCCCTAATTGTGTATTTCTGGAGCTATGCTTGAGACCTAGGATCAGCAACTTGCCTGATGTAATGCAACTCCCATCAGAAATTTGAGAGAGGATGGCTTTAAAAAGAGGCAATGATGAGTGGTTTTTGAAGCTGTTCTCAGTTGACACTGAATATGTTCCTTCAGTTGCCTTGCCCAGCTGAGATGTAGGTACAGAGAAATGAACCAACAACCTGAGTCTTTCTCAGTTACTAAATTTTCACCTTGTGTGTCATGTGGCCCATTCAGGCTTTCTAATTTATTCCTGCAGAAGGTGAAGCGGGTGCCACTAATTAAGGGATTAGCAGTTCCTTTTCAGTTGTTTTCCTCCGAACAGAGCCCCTAGAGGCATGGCTGCAGTGCAGTGCCAGTTCAGGAGATGAGTGTGTACAATGTGGATGTCTATTGTGAATGGAAATTGCATCTGACAATGTGTGTGATATCTTCTCAGCAGTTACAGTGAACCAGAGCCATTTCTATTTGGCCAGGCTGGCCTGGGTCTTTTCTACACACACTGGCAGAATGGAAGTTTCAAATATAATACCTTTTGCTTGAAAGTATTGTTCCACAGTTCAGGGAGCACACTGTTAGGTGTCTTTCAATCCTTAACTTTTCCTTATTTTAGGCAAGGGGGAAAAATAAAAATCCTTAATACACATCAAGATTGAGCATCTTGGTATATTCTTGTTAGCTGCTTCTGATTAGCTTGTGTTTGTATAGAGCTTTGGAAACTTAAAGTGCCTCAGAAATGTTAAGTACTGCACATGCTTTGAAAGCAAAGCAGTAACATACAAGCTCGGGTTGGTCAGGTTTCTGTGAAGGACCTGGAATGTCTGCACACCTCATGTAGCTGAAGAGCTCTATGCTCACTGTAGATTTCTGTGTATTTAAGGAGATCCTCTCATGGGAGGAAACTACTGTAAGAATGTTTCAAAATTACTTTTTTTAAAAGGATGTTGAGGTGAACAGAGAGATTCTTCTGTAGCTGCTAAGTGGTTTATACAGGCTGGAATGTCCTGGGTGAAATGGTACATACACCTGTAAAAGGGCAGGCCCTGGCTGCTCCAGGGGGCCTTCTACAATTCTATATATGTTGCAGAATAAATGCTAATTGCCGGCCCTATCTTGATACCTGTTTCGTAATTAACTTTTACCCTGTCAAGGTTGTTCTTTGATTACTCAGAATGCTGCCTTTGATGTGAAAGAATGGCTCTTTCTGTAGTCGTGATCTGTGTGACAGACAATTCCAAACCAGAGCACTAGACTTCTGAATTAATTTCTATCCTTCATATACCACTGGGCTTTTATTTTGAATCGAAGAATTAGTTATCACTGCTAGATGAACAGCTGAAAGAGAGCAGCTATTCACTGTAAGGTCTGAGATATCAGGCTGTCCCATCAGGTGTGCTTTACAGAAGGTCTTCAAGCCCACACTTGTCTTCTGAAATGACAAAATGTGTGATGACTGAAGCAATGCCCTTGTGGTGCAGTATGGATAATAGCAATGGAGGCCCCCCAACAGAGCTGAGCTTGAGAAACAAAGAAGCTGGAGGGAATTTGTGTAAGGAAGTATTGAAAGAAAGGGAGAGGGTTCTACCTTGCACATGAAAGGAGGAGAGTTTTTTCAGGCAGAAAATTGAGTGGGAGAAGAAGACAAAGAGAATACTGTGGGGTAGGTAGTCGGTATAGGGTGCGGAGGAACTGAGATAAAGGTTGTAGGTGGAAGCACTAGCAGTGTATGGAGCCTTCTGTTCACTTGCCAATTCTAATGTTAGCTAATCTCTAATTAAAGAAAGCCACTTGTGTGTCATCTGATGGATTGATGCCCTTCCTTTGTGGATGCTTTGTCTTCAGTATGGATGGCCAGCAGCACTTGGAGAAAGTTTCTGCATTTGCTTTTCTTGATTTTAAATTGCAATGACGGCAGAGAAAAGTACTGGAGCCAGGTGCTTTGGCATTTCTCAGGGCACATGTCAGGTTGTTTATGCAGTCTGTAATACTTTATACTTTTTTGTGTATGCCACTAGTTGGCACATTCTTTCCATATGATCTTATTTCTGTTGAACTTCCTTTTGCAACATCTGAGCTTAAAGAAGAACAATATTGTTACAGAGCCTTTGGATGTGATCCAGCCTTAACTTTTCTATTGGAATATTTTTTTCATATTAAGTCAATGAACCAGGACCATGGCACTCAAAGCAGTATAAATCTCTAGCTGTGCTGACCAGATGACCAAAAATGTTTAGCTGACAGAGAAAGATGCAGGGATTTGAGAGTTGGAAACAGGATTGACAGAAAGGATAATCTGTGGGTCGCAAAAGTAGTGTCTAGAAGCTGGCTCTAGCTACAAGCAGTGTGAAAATAAATCAGATCACTAGGGGAGCTAAATTCTGGAACATCATAAAAAGAGGGCCTGGAGAGTGAAGGCAACTGTAATTTGATTAACCTGTGAAAGTGATTGGCAAATGTACAGTTACTGGTAGGTAGACCAGACATTCAGATCCAGAGATATCTGTTGATTTTGGTTCTTTTTTAATAGCCCTTTCCAGTAGTCTGTTCACTTCAATTCCAGCTCTGGTTAGTGTGCATCTCTTCCCTTTGGCCACCTTCAGGTTTTTCACCACTGACAATGTACGATTGCTGGTGCCTAGCCTGGAAATTTGGCCAAGGTCAGAAAATCTAAGTAGGTGCGACTCTGTTGATCTGTTTGCTTGCAGACATTTTGGCCAACTGGAAATTTCCTGGACTTATTCCAGGTACCTTATACGTTTTAAACACTGATTAATTGAATGTCAAGTGTAAGGTACTTCACAGAGCCGATTAGGAAACTTGGGAACAGCCAGTTCCCTTTTCTCAGAAACAGCCTGTTAGGCCCAATGTTCTTGGCTAGTTTGTACAGCGCTTGAGTGATGGACAGTGCTATATATGTTGTTGTTGTTGTCAAGCATGTATAAGCTATGCCAGAAGAGTTTTCATGAGTCATTTAAGCCTTTTATGTAAAAAGGACCTAATTTCTTCAACTCCTCCCACCTCAAAATTAGCAATGCTTGAGCAATTTACTCTGATCTTAGGGGGTGCCGGTAACTTCTTTGCAGTTACTTTAAGCAAAAGCTAGGTTTAAAGAAACAGAAAAGGAATTTTAATAAAGACTTTTAATAGCAAGAGTAGAGCCTAAAAAAATCTGAACTATAATAATAATAACGGTGAAATATTTATTGGGGCAACTGAATGCAAAGTAGGATTAAAAGTGGGTATTGCCATTAGTAAGTGTTGAAGATGAGTTTCCAAGTTGTTTTAACATAAGGCTATAGTTCCTTATCTTGTCACTTAGTTAATTTGGTAGATGAAGAATGCACTGTTAAAATAAAAGTGCTTCAGATATGTAGCATTATCAAGAAGTTAATTTTTCTCCTTTTTCATTTTAAGGTTATCATACCAGACTTTTACAGTGCTACTAGACAAAGTATACTTTTTTCCCCCTTTTTTCCCTATGCTCTTCAGATATTTTTGTCATGTTCTGTATTTACAGCAAGGATAGTACTGCATTCAAAATCTTTCTGGGTGAATACTGAAGATGTGAAAGGTTACTCTGTGGGAGATTTTAAATAAAGAAGCAATTTTTTGCAGGGGAGAATCTCCCCCCCAACTTTCAGTATATAGAACACTGCCCTTATGCAGTGCATATTTAAAATGTATTGTTTAATCACTTTGCTTTATTATTTCTGTGACTGAAACGTTAATAACAGTGTATTTGTTATTTGTGTCATTTCTGGTTCTACAACTGTTGATCAGGTCTGCTTCAGCTCTCTGATTTATGTTGCTTAACAGACTGGAAGTCAGATGATGTTGTGTCTTCCCTTCATCTCTAATCCCGCTGTCACTGTCACATTCTGCAGCAGCTACCTGGCAAGGGAAGCTTATCGTTCCGCTTTTGTGGAGGCAGGATTCATACACTGGTGTGGCACACAGTCTAGTTCACTGGCAAAGTTCCTGGTCGCTAGATGCTGTGAGAGTTTGGAAAGCCATAGAGCTGCTTGGCCAGTTAGCAAAAGGCTTAGTTTCTCACACAAACTAAAGGCTGTTATGTGCCATGGAACACGTACTGGGAGTTTGCAGCCCCTAGGGGGTCTTGTTTTCTTTACTCATAGGAATGCTGGTGCTTGGGATATGTGGTACTATGTTGGCACAAGCTGGGTTCAGGGATGCAACTGTTAATCCTGTGATCTCTTTCAGGGAATTCAGGAAAGGATTGAAACTGAAAGATGGTTTTATAAAATAAGTTTTGTTTATAGTTGTGGTGTGTGTTATGGGTGTGTTATGGTTGATATTCATTGATTTATTTAATCTGTACTCCTGGCAGCACTCCATGTTACCACAAAGAAAACCCCAGTCCCATCTTACAAAGCTCACTTACAGGCAGAAAGATGGGACGATCAGAAGGAAGATGTCTGCAAATGTCTGCTATCATTCTCAACTGGTGGGACAATTTTATGTTCACCTTTCTACATTACCTCCTTCAAACAAAGCCAGGATATTTTCATGAGAGCATGCAGCCGTTTGGTGAACGTCCCGGTATTAAACTCTTAAACAAGATAATGTAAGAAATGCAGAAACTCAGTTGCTTTCTTTGTGAAAGAGGATGTTCTAAATTCTCTGCATGGATAATTTTTAGGAAGCATCTGCTTTTACTTAATTCTTACCTTTACTTTCTATTAACATGTTTTAATACTGATGATAAAGAGTTTGACCCTGATAGCCGATGGACAGAAAAAGAATAATACAAGATTTGTGGCTGTTATTGATCAGCTGGTGAGATCAGGATGGGAGTTCTTCAACAGAGCTTGCTCAGATGAGCACAAAGGGAGTTTAGTAATTTACATGGACAAAATTCTGGCAACCTTTTGGTCATCCTGCCTCAGCCTGGCAGGTCTCATCCACATGTGTTGCTCTGTGCAGTAAATCCCATTTTAAAGCTGGCAAATACTGGAGAATTTGATTGTGAACCCCTAACAGTTTGCAGATCATAGTGACCTGTTGAAGATAGTGTGATAATTTCTTCTGGGAAATGGTCCCATTGATGATAGAAGTGTTACAGTCAGCTGTAACAGCTGTTTCTTTCTCTGCACGAAGGGGCTGCAGCATTCAGAATACAGTGATTTATCCCTGCCCTCTTTTGGTTATCAAGCAACAGCACTCCTGGATTCCTTACTTTTCTGTCTTTCCATGTTCTCACACAAGATTTCTGCTCTTTCTCCAGATTCTCCACCTTTTCTATTTTAAAATCCCGGAAAAAATGTGCAACCTTAACTCCAAAGACTACTTTTTAACAGTGTGAACCTACACTGTCAAACAAAACAGAATTGAGGTCAATACCACCCTTTCCTCTAAAGAGGGATGAAGTTTGTGGGTGTGTGCTTTTTTTTTTTAAGAAAAAAGCTTGTTGTTCATCTGAGCTTTAGCTGAAGTTGGAAAATATGTGTTCTTTCTTATTGCTTGCTGGATTGCCATCAAGCAGCATTGCTCTGACATCAGCAATCAGCATTTCCATTAAGCTTGCAATTTCACACTGTTGGCTTCATTTAGGTAGGAACAGTGAGTACCGGGGATGGGGGCTATATAAGGAAAGTAAAGGGTTGGAAGTGAAGTAGCCTGCTTGACTGATCCTAGGAGTGATGGGTTATGCCAGCATGTGCTTCAGCCCTGTGGCAAGCTGTTGATTTTCATTAAGAAAACAGCCTGCTTTCATGGATGTACCCTTGCGAGCGAGTCATGGGGAGAAGAGGGAACAGCTGTAGAGTGCTGATGATGGGGAGCCTGCCAGTTGCCAGCTGCTTTTTGCCACAGAGCTGTGGTGGCAGGGAGGAGGAATTCAGCAGTGTCTGTGGCAGCAAGGAGCGAGGGTGGGGAAGTGTCCAGCCAGGTAATTGTCACAGCAGTGAGCAGGGTGCTCACTCCTGATCAGAGCAGAGCAAAGGAGCTGGAACATGTTGACTAGTGGTGTTGACAGAGCTTTTATTGCTTCCCCTGCTCCCCCTGAGAGGGGACTGCATCATTTGTGCAACAGTCTTGTTTTCTAGTGCTGTGGCTGATGGACAGGAAGCTGCAAGTGCTGTCCCTGAGTAATTGGTTCACTTGTCCAAGAATGTGGGGATAGTTTGTGCCTCAGGGAGTTCTGGTGCATTAGTTTGTAATAGCAATGTAACCATTTCTCAGACACGCTTCCTATTCCTACAACTGTATCTGGAAAATACCTCTCTTGGTTCTTTCCTGTCAAACCTAATATGTAGGTGCCCATCTCCTGCTGAGTTTGTTTGATCACTGTTCTTCTGAGTGCCTACCAATGCTAAATGTGGCCAGATTTGCACCCTCTTAACACTTAGGTTGTCCTAGAATGTCATATTTGAGCCTTTTGCTTCCCTAATTCTGAACTGCCTTTCAGGTATAGCATTTTCTAGAGGCGATGAGTCTGTTCCAGGGTCTTTTCTCCTTATAGCTGTGCAGGGGGTTATATGGTTATCCTAGCTTAGCCCTTGTGACTTCCAGTCTGGAACAAGAGAGTGAACTGGTTTGTGGTTATGGTGTTTATGGTGTTGTCATGTTGTGGGAATCTGGTTTTTTTTTTTGGTTTTTTTTTTTTTTTTCCACATTGTGTGTTGTAGTTTTCCTCACATAAGGGAATCATGGTGAATTTTGGAATCTGGAAGAACATCTAAGAAAGTATTGTTTGGCCTATTATTTTTCAACAGGATTTTGATGATGACCCTTTAGAGACAGAACACTAAGTGTAGTGTTTGATCTGGCCAGGTACAGCCAGGGCTTTTCGTGTTGCTCTGTTTATGCTTTCAGTGTTGTTGCAAATAGAATGGTCCTGATTTCTCTTGTATGTTGGAAGAACTGAAGCACAGAAGGATCAGTACTGCTTTCTGAAGAATCTAATCCACTTTATTTGTAGTTGCAGCCTACTGCACTAAGCCTTACCATATCTGGCTTACCATATGCTACCGTGAATAGTGTGGACCTCGCCTTGAGAGTATGTACATGTGAACAGGGTGGCTATAGGAGGTCCAAGGTGATTACTGTGCTGCTGAAGCACTTGTAGGCAGAGGACTTGTCTGCAGCATGGAAGTGTTGCCCACTTTCTTCTAGAAAGCCCTCCAGTGATATGTGGGTGGGGAGCCTTCTAAGGGGGTTGTGATTTGAGACACTGAATAGAGGACACTGAATATACTGCTGGTTCCATGGTAACTTCTAGAGGGAATGGGAAAACCACTGTTCTTCCCAGTGTGCTCTGAAAGTTGAAGGGTAGAAAACTGGAGAATTTAATAAAGCACTAGATCCTGTTAATGGATGTTACAGTGCAGCTGAGGAGCCCTCACACCTCTCTCTCCCTTGCTCCTTTCTTGAGTGCCGTTATATGCACCATTAGAAGATTTTTGACCCGTGAGCTTAGCAGATGCAGTGACAGAGACTTCTATACTGTGATCAACCCATCCAAGCTCTCATTGATGAGCGTCTCAGGGCTATTCTCTTCTGCTCCATTGTGCAGTAATACAACAGAGGCTTCTGATGCTCCTGGCAGAGTCTGCACTACATTCTGACTTGTCCAAGGGGTGACATTGCTATTTCTGCACCCCCCCGCCCCCCGTTTTTCTTGGTCTGCTTCCGTGGTCCTGTTGCATTACACATGATTCAAACAGAGAATGCTGAGACACTAAATAAAACAAAAACTTTGTGTAAATCCCAATTCAGCTGGGGCTGAATATACTTCTGTTTGAAACAAGGCTTACAGGGACAGAAGGTAAGTCTGCTGTGGGAGTAGTAATAGGGGAAGGGAGAGAGTGAAGGGCATCTGTAACAGGAATTACCTCGTTCCTGCTAGAAGAAAAGGAGAGAGGGTGGCTGCCCAGACTCTTCTCACAGAGGATTGGCTTGGGGGAGGGCAGCAAATAACTGAGCAGGAATACTGCTGGTCCTTGGCAGACAGAGTGGCTACAAGAGCTGATAAGAGAAAATGTCTGTCTTCTTCAAAGCAGCTGTGCAGCGAACAAGCTAAGAGGTTCTTTCACTGCAGTCATTTCAGTTTAAAAAGTAGGGAGGGTATCTAAAAGCTGGTGATGTCACTTTTCATCCTTTCACTGTCATAATCCTTTGGAGAGGAAATTGCCTAAGAACCAACCTGCTTTATACCACTTTCACATACAGCCAATCAAATGGTTCTGTGTCCACTCAGCATACTTGTCTGCTTGGGTTTGAGGCTGTAAACATGGGTGTCCAAAGCTGTGTGCTCTTCTTGTCAATTTAAGAAACATAGCCAGTGCACCCAGCTCAGGTAATTTACATGGAAATACTGATGGTTGCTTGTTTACTTACAGCCTCTTCCCTTTGTTGCTAAAGAAATTCTAGTGACACTGTTGTACTGTGAAACTGTGGATGTTTCAAGATGCACTGTAGTGGGTGTATTGGGTCCTGCTAATGAATGCCAAAGACAGATGTCTTTAGGGAGGAAAAAAAGGCTCTAGAGGCTATTGCAGAAATGGTGCTGTTTTCCAGTTAATGTTGAAATAGATCTCATGCCCAAACCATCCATTCCTGTTAAATTCTGGAGCACAATTTGGGATAAGGTGGCTGAGCCCAAGCAGGGATCACATTGGTGTCTGCCTGTGCAGCTCAGAGACTGAACTGCTCCTCTGTTGGGAAAAAAAAAAAAGGGATAATTTCCTGGCTAGTGTGAGAGGGCAGCCTGCAGGTGGGATATGAGAGATGAACAGTTGATTGCAGCAGGAAAAAAGTGACACATCTAGTTTGGCTTCAGATTGCTCTGGAATAGTAGCATCAATGCTTTGTTGGAGCTCAAGGGCAGAGGGGTGTTCAGACAGTTGGACTTTCCTCTAAAGGTTGATTTTCTGTGTGTAGTTGTTGCTGAAGGGCATTAGGCATATGAAGCCAGAACTAAAAGTTGTTAGTTCTGAAACTTCAGGGCATAGCTGCCCTCATTTTCAGTACAGGGTCTGCCTTGCAAACAAACTACAGAGACATGACCAAGGGATTTAAAGGTTCCGCAGCACTCCTGTTCCTTAGAGTCATTTGAGTAGAGGCTATTGCAGAATATGCTGGCATGGAAAAAGGTTGGTTGGTCTTTTAGCTTCGATATAGTGTATACCCCACTTAGGAATACTGCAACTTTTTTAGGAATGTGTGGTTTCCTAGTAGCTGATAAATTTGTCGGTGCAGGGCACACAGTGACTGTAAACCTCTGATGGGTTAGTTCTTCTGACCAGGCTCTGAGCCCAGCACTCAGTTTCTTATTCTTGTGAAGCATGTCCCTCTCCTTCCTAGTTTCCTTCCGCTGAAGGAACAGCACAGATAGTTTTGAGTGGGCCATGATGCAGTGCAATTCAGGTATAAATACTGATTTCAAGCAGTGGTAATCTCTTGTGTTCTTTCTAACTGAAACAGGAAAATTAAACATAGATTCATCACAATGGCTGAAAAAAATGTAGGGATAGAACAGAGCAAGTTTTCCTTTAAATGTTGTCACCAATATAGAGCAGTACAAATGCTTCCCGGTGGTCTGTGAGAAATACAGCAGCTTGTCATTTGGTGAGTGCTTGTGCCCTGGACAAATGCACTTTTTCTTTTAAAAACAGTGTCTCCTCATCATGGGCAGCTTTCATGTTCACTGTGTTTGGATGTTCAGTGGTGACTTCTCGTCACACTGTGCCATGACCTGCTGACAAAGGCCATTCAGCAGGGCTCTTGTGGGAGAGCAAGAAGTAAAGGGACGAACAAGAGGCTTCTCACCACTTGTTATAGGAAATCCAGAGCTCTGCTACACTCCTTCCATGAACCCAAGCTGCTGGTAGTTGAACAGGAGCACCTGGTCATGAGCTGTGGCCCTGTGGACTTTCATGGCTGGGAAGGAGGTAAAGCCGATGAGAAATGGCCGATGAGCTTCTGTAATAGAGATGCAGAGCAGCTGTCTGCAGTCCAAGGCACTGACTGCAGGAGACTTTTTTGTTATGGAGGTTTGGTTACCTTGGCAACCGTTTTTAGCTGGATCTTTGCTCCAGTGGCGAGCCCATCTATATCTGCTACTTTGTTTTGAAATGTTTGTTTTGCAAAAAAGTAACTGACTGGGCTATTTCCAGAGCTGTGTTATTGTGGAATCCAGGCTCTGCTTTTGGTCCCAGGAGTTTGTCTGATGATAGGGTGATGATGGTATGGAGAGTTATGTGGCTGGATTGAAAAGGTGTTAATGCTTCATGAAGTGAGCTGCTGACATAGAAGGGAGAAATGCTATTGCTGATGGCTGAATCCTAGAATAGCTCTGAAAGATACATTGCTTGCATGTTTGGAGTTTGCAGAGAACTTTGTTCATTCCTGGTTTGCAGTTCAGCATCAGCCACCTGCTGGAAGATTAAACTGAAGTAGCTTCTGCCTGTGATGAGTAAATACCCACCTTGCAGTAGGCTTCTCTTTTGGTGAGCATATATAAATTTTGATAGTCATGGTGAACTTGTAATATTGTAAAATAGAGGTTGCAAGACTACATTCAGAATCTGACAGTTTTGTTTCATTTAAGATCTGACCAGTGCATTCACATCTTTGTGCTGTAGGTTTTTTTTGATTTTGCCTTTTGTGAATACTTTGTAATCTTGAAGGGGATGGGTATCTATATTCTGCCCTTACCTCATTCCTGTTCCCTGTGGTTTCTCTTCCTCTTTCATGACCTGTACCTTTGGGCTGAGATGAATTGTCTTTTCTACATTCACTGTGGAGTAGTCCCAAACCACAATTTGTTTTCTCACAGCTTACTAGGCAGTGTGTGACACTTGTGTAATGCTTGGGGGAAAAATGGATTAACAAATTTTACTTGTGCCTGTAAGAAATTGGAGTAATGCCTGGTGTTGTTCTGTTTGATGAAGTTACCAATTAGTAGATAATTAAGAGCCTTGTTAAAAAATGTGTATAGGATTCCTGCTTGACTTTTCAGGACATCTGAATTCAGATGATTTAAGTCTTGAAATCTGCTGACTTCAGAGCAGAGAGTATATTAGAAACCTCTTCTAGTCAGGCACCAGTTTTCACTCCTGAACAGCTATAATGCAGAAGAAACTAGATTTCTGAAAATTTCAACAACTAGAAAAAAAAAAGATAAAGAACTTTACATTTTATTCAAGCACATAGAATGCAGTTGTTTATTGTAAAGTCTGTTTGATTAAAGCATGTTTAGCCAACCTTTTTGTTAATTATCACTGTTGCTAACTGATACTGGGTAGTTACAGTAGGAGCTTTTGTTGTTTTACTATTCAAGACAAGTGTGAACCAGATCTGTAATCTTTATGGCACAGCCCCGGATAACTGACAGAATAAAGTACTACATTCTTCTTTTTACCGGTGCAGCAGCATTGACACAGAGCTACAGAAAAGCTGTGCTGTGGGGGTTTTCTTCCCTTTTTTTTAAACTGCATATATCAACAAGAGTGACAGTTTGGGGCTGACTATGCATACATCATGTTGGTGATATATGAAGCAGAAACAAGAGAGTTGGATTCTCCAACACTAAAGCTCACTCCAGGATCTAACAGATAGAAAAATCTCCATGAACTGACTGAGCCAACAAGAGACTTATCTTGAGCCTGAGTAGATTTGATTGGGAAGTCAGCGAAGGAGAATAAATGTGGGAAGGTAAAACAGCTGTCACAGTACCTGTTCAGCAGAGTAATTTAGCAAATCCTACATGTAAATTGATTTCTGAGGTGAATAGCTGGGATTTAGGTTAGTTTATGCTAGATAATGTAAATGCATATTTTTAAGTGACTTGTTGAGAATGGCTTTGTTTTTTATAGTATTTTAAAAGTACTTATTATTTTCTCCTAGCTTTGATCAACTTGTTGAAGTTCCTCATGTCTAATGAGACTGTGTTACTGGCCAAGCACAACATATTTACCCTTGCTCTTATGGTGAGTACACACAAATCCTCTTATTTTTAACAACTTAATTGTGAATGAATCTTAGGAAAGAACTGTAATCCTGAAAGGATTCCAGAAAGGATTTCTGGCCTGTTAAGGAGATGTGAGAGCAAGGCCGCGAAGCAGAGAAATACCATTGTGGTTGGTTTCGCCAGGCATTTGTAAAAGGTCATGCTTGGACTTGCTGTAGGGTTGAAGAAACAAAGAAGTCTATGTGAAGAAAGGCCTAGTTTAATTTTCCAGATCTGATAATGTTTTTTCTTGTTCTGTGGCCCTTTGTATGCAAAATAGAAACATGTTTTTGTCACCCTAGATAAAATAGTATTTAAGCTTCTTACTGTCTCTTTGGTACTATAATGAAAATAATAGATAAAGCAATGAAGCAATGTAATACTGTCTGCTGAAACTGCAAGCTATTTCTTTGAAGGTTTGGGACATAGTTTGTATTGTTTCTATTGCAGAATATATTTGGGATAAATATTCCTGTTGCAACTTCCTTTCACTTGTATAGGTTGTGAACCTGTTCAACATGTTCATCACTTACGGAGACACCTTTCTGCCCACTCCCAGCAGCTATGATGAGCTGTATTATGAAATCATTCGGATGCACCAGAATTTTGACAACCTTTATTCTATGGGTGAGTACCTCCTGACTCGTCAGGACTGCTGCTGCCTGGAAGTGAGGGTGGTGGAAGAGGGGTGTTTGTGTCAGGTGTTTCCTGTCTTCCTGCTACTGATGTGTGCCGTGCTGGATGAACATGTTTTGTACTAGGGCATGTTGGTAAATTAAGAATTGAGAGAAGGATAAACTTGTTAAAAAGATAGTTGGTTTTTTTTTTTAGCAGAGAAAAATATTAACAGAATCCTTGCCCCTGTCTCTGTCACTTAATGTTGGAAATAAAAATTTTTTTGTCACAATGGTGACAAAATGTGGTATTTCATGCGTTTTTGTGTAGTTTGCCTCTACTACATTTGACACTTTAAGTTAAAAGGCAGGTACATCCTGCAGAACCACCCAGAGTAGAGAAATGCTGAACACAAATCAGAATTTGGAAAAGAATTTGAGAAACTTACAGCAAGAAGCTTGCTGTGCTAGACAAATCACATCTAATCCACTCATTGTCAAAGCAACCAAGAAAACAGCCCTCACAAACCTGCTTGCTGTGACAAGTGAATCACTGGACTAAAGAATGTGCCCACTGGCAAAACAGGGAGAAGCTGCCATCCTTCAAACGAGAGAGGGAAGGGAGCCAAGTGACACCCAGCAGGGAAAAGAGGAACAAAGAAGAGCAAGGAATGCATGGAGGCGTAATCAAACAGTGTTACACAGAGGAACCTGCAGCCCAGGGAAGCTGCAGCAGTGCTGGTGTGTTGCATACTTGAAGCTGTGAAAAAAAGAATATAGCTGTGTCCTTTGTTTGCTTTATTCCAGAAGGACCTTCCTTTCCTTCACCCTCTGCTCCCTTCTCAGCGTGATCACCCAATGAACAACAGGAATTAATATAAGCATATAAGTAGAGTTAAAGGGCAGACAGTTGGCCACAGCCCTCTTCTGACATGGGAGAGAGACATCTTTCCCTAAATAAAAGTAGCTGACTACCCCCTGTAACTGCAAGCAGAAACAAAATGCCTTTTTGTATAAATTTCCCAGAGTTTTCAGCCATTACATAAGGGATCACTTGGCCATTTTTGTACCCTCTTGAGTGCATAAGATTTTTTGCTAACCCATTTTCTATTCCCAAGAGTTGCAGTAGTAAGACAAGGTGCTTTTACTAGGTAATTTTCTCAAACCCATCCCTTGTGGAAGCTGAAGGTAAGTGGAATAGAAGAATAATGCACTCAAATATTGCCTCACTTGGGTTGCAAAGGGCACACCTGACCTGTTGAAACAATTAATTTGTCACGAGTGTTTGCCGTCCTGCTACATAGAGTAAACCCCATTGAATTACTCTTGTAGATGCCTGAATTGGAACCCTCTCTGAATGTATTACTTCAGATATTCAAGTACAGTACCTGCTGTTTGACCAAATAATGTTACTCAGAGCTGACAACTTTTTGCTGTAGATGGCATGCAGTGGTAGAATAGAAAGTGAGAAGGTAGTGCTGTCTCAAGCTGATGAAAGCCGCCTGGTGTCCTGGTAGCTTCCCTTTGCTTGTCAGCCCATCTCTGAGACTACAGTGACCCTTCTGTCCCCTAGCCTTGGGGTATTTGTTAGCACAAATGTGAAAGCTACTCTGTCTTTTAGTTTTTCTGTTAATGTGGTTGAAGCTTTCTATGTTGGAAGTGGAGGTGAAATCTAATTGACTTGGGTTTTTTCCTCTTGGTCTGAAACTGAACCTTATCCAGATCTGCAGGACTGAAAGGTTCTGTCCTGCAATTATAGGCATAAGTATGTGGCCACTGTGCTTATGCATTCAGTTGTAGCACCCATGTTTTCGGATGATGAGCTGTTCCTTCACTTCGAAATTGACAATGAACCTTTCTTGTGGAATCTAACCTCCAGAAAACTCTGTATGTACAAATTCGTAGAAAATTCCCTCTGTTCAGGCAATATGGAAATTAATCAAAACATCTGCTACAGGATCTGTTATTGTTTTGATGCTTACCAAGAGATGTGCAGGTAACTGCTACCATAAAAACACTACATATTTTGACCTAAATAAATATTTTTGGTACTCCGACAGAAAAAAATTGGATTCCCTAGAAGTTCTTCTTGTTGCAGAATGTTTTCAGATCTGCTCCTAAGTCTGTCAGAGACCATCTGTGCAGGAGAACACCACCCTTCTTCCTACACGAAGTGTTTTTCCTTAGTCTGGTGTGTAATTTCTCTCTGCAACTCTGGAAATGATAAATGGACATGTAAAGAATTCATCATTGCTGGAGAGGGTTTAAATTGCATTATGTAGTCCAGTTCAGGTGAAACCTTGCATAATGAGGAGCTGGAGGAGAACAGCTGTGTGTGGAATAAAAGCTATTCTAGACTTGGGACGCTGCCCTGCTTGTGGGGAAAATGACCTGTATGTGTGATAATGAAAGCAGTTAGGAGGACCCAGGTTCTTCTGTCGCCTCTGCCTCTGAGTCATTATTCTGTTCTGCTCATCCCTTTCATGTTCGTCATGTTTCTTAGATCAGTTTTGAAGGGAACTTGTGCCCTGGATCACAGACCATCTCAAAGATGACCTTTGTTTTGATGTTGTTCCTAGACTGCCATCTTGCCAAAGCAGATTTTCTTTTTTTTTTTTTTCCTGTTTTGAATTATGGAATTGGCAGTTCTTTGCCAGCACTGTTTACTGTCTTCTCCTTTCAGTTCTGAGGCTGTCTACCAATGCTGGTCAATGGAAAGAGCCTGCAAGCAAGGTGACCCATGCATTAATCAATATTAGGTAAGGAGTACAAGTTAATTACTCTTTTAAAGCTTCTCATTTCCTGTGTGACTACATTTTTATCATGATGCTTTCACGCTTGTTTTGATGAATTTTGTTTTGAGTTTGTTCTACATGTGCTAAATTGTTGCTCTAAACAGGGCCCACAAGAATAAAGGAAGGATCCACCAGGTTTGGTTGTCCTCTAAGAATTCTCTTAGCTCTTCTGTAGACTGAGTGCTTTCAAAGCATGGCAGAAACTGTAATGAATTAATCCTCACATCATTTTTGGGAGAAGTTATACAGTAGAGAATAAAGCTGTGCTGGCACAGCAGTTGTGAACCTAATGGATTTCTGTTTCGTGATTCTGTTGCAATTCATGAAGCTATGAAGGGGACTGTAAGCCTGCTGTAATAAGCAGATTCGAGGCCTCTTAACATTACAAGATTTTTGTGTGTGTTTAAAACTGATTGTTTAAGGACATTTCAATGTTCTCTTAAACCTCTTCTTCCTGTTCAAAGGCAGAAGGGGAGAAGTTATGCTTTGCTTGTAAGGCTAAGAAGTGTAAATCTAGGTATATATTCTTTCACAATGGCAATAATTAATTTTTCTGGCACCTGAAGCAGCTACTACTGACCAAACTGGGTACTGAGCAAGAGGATCATGGATCTGATTGATGGGAAAGTGGAGGAATGCTGAAAGGGAAAATTTACTGCTTAGCTCTGGCTTGTAAACAAGCCATAAAAGATATAAGTATTTATACTGAAAAAAAGAATTTGTCTATCACTTCCCTGGTCACCCCAGACCCTTGGAGTCTGTGCAACACGAAGTAGCTCGGTGGTGTTGGTTGCATTGCTAGTACTTGTTGTTATGCTCACTACAAAAGACACTACAGGACAAGCTCTCGGAGGGCATCTTTCAGGTGAATGTACCTCTTACATGTCTATAAACTACCTTAAAGGTTCCCTTAATAAATCTGTAAGCTTGATAACATGTATGATTCTAGACTTATTTTGCTACTCTCCTTATTTTTGTTTTTATTTTAAACAGATGTAAGTGAACACTTGTGGGTAGGTAGTGCACTTGGAGTGAGGCAGCAGAACAGGTTAACCAATGTCACTTAATGTGACACAAAGTGTCTGCCCTGGGAATGTTCGGTATACCCAGAGCGAGAAGTCTAAACTGGGAAGAGAGAAAAGTGATCACAGAGGGTTTGCACTCACCTCTGGTTTGCGGAACCAAGACTTTGCACGGGCTTATTTCCTGTTGGCTTCACAACTGATTGTGTGAAGATCAAAGTGCAATTGAGACAAGATGCAACCAAAAAACTGGCACCGTGATACCCCTCCAAGGATAGCCTGTATCAGACATGTTCAGAACATGGTTATGGCTGGAATCAGTGAAGCCTCTAATCTGTTTCTCTTCTGGATTTCTGGTAGCTTTCCCCTGCTCCACCCAACTGCTCATCTCTGTTGAAATTTTATGAATGGCTGCTTTTCATTCAGTGAAATTAGAAAAGGTCAAAATTACAGATGATTCAAGGCCTTAAGAGGGATTAGAATTCTGCAAAGTTAGCCTGTTTGATTTATCCTATTTCCTCACTTTCAAATAAAAAAGGGGGGTGAGGGAAGAATTTTGTGTTCTGGTTTGTTTTCTTCTGATGATAAAAATACTACATTTGAACGGTTCTTTAGCTGAATAGATTTCAGAGCAGGCAGAGAAATCCAAAAGTAGTGTGCTTTTATGAAGGTGTTTGACAGTGTGATGTTTCAAAGTGATGACTGGGACTAGAACCTGCCTTACCTCCCCATTATCTGGGTTTCCTGTTTGGTTGTACCCCTTTGGTTTTCCCTTGGAGTGTCTTAGTGTACTGCATCTTATTTGGATGCTTTTGCCATGAAGGGAAGGAATTTAGAGAAATCCACACTGGATTTTTCCCTCACCTTGCTTCATCATCCTGCAAAATTTTTATGAGCAGTGATTACTTGCTTTTTTCCTGTAACTCTGCAGTGCAAAGTCATGCTTTGGTTTAAATCTTCGTCTCATTACACAAGCTATTTAAAAATGAATAAACATTGCAATTTCCTTATTCCAGGGCTTTTAATGGGTTTTATAAATGTAAAAGCATCTGCCTGTGCATGCATGCAGTGAGCTTTAACAAGTGTCCTAAATTCTAGTGTACAATTTAATGTGTATTTCTGCTGGAGAGGAGTGGTGAGTTGTTTACAATGTTTCAAGGCTGCGATGCATTTGTGTTACAGGGGTAGCTGTTGAGGAGACACCAGAACAGTCCTACTTGTACCCCACAGTGCTGGACTGATGAGCTCAGCTGATTAATTGCTTTAATAGAGAGTTGGGATGAGTAATACCTAGAGAATCTTTGACATGTTCTTCTTTAAACTCAGCCACGAAGAGAGATCCCGCTTTGTTTATCCTATTATGGTAGGAACTGTACCTTTTAGCCGGACTAAAAGTTCTCCACTAGACAGTTTGAGTTTTGTTGTTGCTGATTATTTGATTTTTCTTGTCCTTACTCCAGTGAAAAAAGCAGTCATGAATATTCTTTTTGAGTATTGAGAGATAGGGAGGCTATTCCTGCCTTCTCTCCTTTCTACAGATATTTCATAATTTCTTTCCAACCCAAAGAAAATGAAAAATTGAAGAAGAAAGAATAATAATATCCTTATCTGTCTGAAAATCTTACATACTAAACCAGAATGAGTGACTCTGATTACTGTCCTATCTTATAATAGTCATTATAACTTCTGTCTGTGGATTTGTCTCTGTAGTTTTCATAAATAATTGAGATGTGATAGACTGCAAGCTATAGCTGCAGCACCAATAGGGTTGAAATAGGAAGGTACAGCAGTTGGTTTCAAAACTCACCTTCTCACCTATGAGGAAATAAACATATTTTGAGACAAGTTTTTTTTTTTAAACTAATGAGCCTTGTCGAGATAACATTGTGCAGGTTTGCATTTAATGAGAATTTTATTAACACAGGGTTCAAAGGGGCATCTTCTGATTGCCTGCCTATTCAGTGAGAAAGGTGGCAGCTGAATCCCTGTATTCTTTTGATAGACTTTCTCCTGATCAGGATTTCTCCAAGGTGAATAAATAGATTAACTCAGTGATTAATAGACTGAATTTCTCTGTTGTCTGAAATTCAGTCTCCTTATAATTTTTAAAGTAATTTTATTTTTCTCACTGAAATACTTTTAATAAGCAGAGAGTAAGTTTGTAGCATGGAACTAGGTGATAGGATTATTTTTTTTAGGGTGTTTTCTATGCTGCAATAAAATCTGTAGCTGCAATCCTCGCTTGGCTGCTTTCATTCACTTTTCCATCTTGCAGCTACTTGTTCCACTTGAGCCACCCTCTGTGAAGCTCTTTCCTTGTATGGAAGGTGCTGCTTCTCCCAGGGCTACTTTTGGGATTTTGAAGGAGAGACTGGGATTTGGGAGGAGCACTTAGAGCATTGCATGGATGTGTATAAAATGGTTATGCTTGCTGCCATTCTACACAGGAGCACTCTGAAGGAACATTTGCAATTTTACTTGGGCCAAATTGGGCTGTGCTTATTTGTTGTAGGACACTTGGCATCCTGGCCCTGAAGCTGTAGCTCCTGATTAATTACCAGCACTCACAGAACTGCACTTATTGAAAACCTTGACAGAGGAGGAGGCTTCATTCAGATGTTTGTTAGAAAGTGGGTGGGTGCAAGCAATCCACAAAGTACCTTCAGCATTGTTCCACCAGACTGCAAGGAATTTAGCTTCTGTTTAAGGGGAGAGAAGACCAAACTGCTGCTGATGTAGTCGTGTTGCCATGGCTTTTATGCAGGATATGTGAAAGCGGACCTGCTGATAGAGAAATGCATCTGTGTGGAATTTTGGAATTTTGTGCATGGATTACAGTCAGCTGAGAGTGTTTACAAAATACGTATTTATATCTGTACACACACGCGCTATCTTCCTTCCCTCTTTGTACAGACATAATGGAGACACACACACATTTCTTGCTAATATGAATAAAAGAGAGAAAAGGGGAGGGCAAGCTTAAGGCCTGTTTATGAGGAGAAATGGTCAAGAAAATCTATGTGTGTATCTATAAAATATGGGTATCTGTGTGCATATTATAGGTATATGCATATATATAAATGTGTATATCCATATCTGGCTATGTGAATATCTGTGTGTATATAAATACATATACAGCCATACACACTTTTTTACACTTAAATTATATATATTTATTTACATATAGAACACACACACAAACATGTTGCCTTTGACAATGGGTTTATTAAAGCCATAATCTCCCAGATGAAAATTCCAAGCACCTGCTTGTTTTCAGCTTCTCTGAGATGAAACACAAGTGTGGGCTAAGGATGGTCAGGTGTCGTTCCTTCCAGCAGTGCTGTTGTACTGGGTGGTCCCCTGGGACTGTGGGACAATGTGGAACTACTCAGGGCCAGCCAGTGCAGAGCAGCAGAGGGTGCTCAGGCATGCAGGTTACAGCTCACAGTGATCTGGAGTTCATTCTCTGCAATTCTTAAAACCACCTGTGAGGACTACACTGATGGAATAACAACTCCATTGAATTGTTCACTGAGGTGTGTTTCATGGTAATGACCTCTGACATGCTGTCACTGCTAATCAGCCTGACTGAGCTCAGATCACAGGATAGTACAAGACAGTCAACAATTATTTTTTTAATAAGAAAAAAGCAACAAAGACCAATGAGCAACTCAGAAATGTATTTCATTGGTACTTTTAAATCGTAACACAAGCTTGATAAAATTATGGATCAAATTCTTAATAAAATGCTGTAAGAAAACTTCTGAGCTTTATGCACCCAAGCTATTTGAAGAATTAGTTCATTGCAGTTTTCAGGTGGTAGCCTGAAAAAATCCTGATGCTGAAAAACTGAAAGCAGACTCTAGATGAGGATTCTGACTTTGTTCTGGTTCTTTTTTAGTGATCTGTGGTCACTGCTCACTGAAGTAGCAAAATTAGCTGACCCTGCTTGTCATTTCATGTGTTTCTTTTTGTGTGCTTTTCTGATTGTGTAGGGACTCTGGCACAGCAGAACAGTTCCAGAAATGCCACAGTGGTTATAACAGAGTTATAACCTGGTTACTAAGAGTTTACCTGCTACCACTGCTTGTTTTTCACTTGACCTTGCAGAACTGTGGGAGGTAAAGTTCCTTTGCTAGGAGCAACAGATCTTGATGTGAACTGATTCTGGCATTAGCTGGCACCTGAACAAAGGAAGCAGGTGGATTGAAAGGGAAAGACCTTATGATCAGCAACATATTAACAGAAGAATCAGAAAAGAAGGAAAGAAGCATTCCTGTCTTGGGTTGCAATGTTTCATCTTCTCACAGCAGTCTAACCCATGTTTCAATTATTTTTATTAGCATTTAAGGCTTTCATCTAGTCGTGTAACTTTAGCGCTTCATTTCTTGTACAGTATCTGATTTCTTCTTCAGACAGCAGTGTTAGTTTTCGGTTATTGCGCTTTATTTACTAGCTGATTCATCTTGGTGTGTTTCTTTTACAAAGTCATAGCCAAATTAATTCTGCTGTAATTTTCTTTTCATTCTTTCTCGTTCATGCAGTGGCTTAATTAAATGATGTCTCTGCCACTGCGCAAATCCAGAGAGCAAGTCTGTTGGTTGAGTGGTGTTGTATGGACCAGTTCCACAAACACAGCAGCATGGTTCAGCAAGTCAGGTGCATCCCAGGTCACCTTCCTTCTTTCTGCCAGCTACTTCCATTTCAGTACCATGGCTGCCTGGGAAGGGACTCTGACAATGTCAAGCCTGTTCTCTCTTTAATGAACTTTTTTTTTCAGTAGGATTTTGGGAGGATTGATTTCTTTCTTTGTTTGATTGTTTTGTTTTGGTTTTTTTTGTAATGAGGTTTCTGGAGCTGATGCTGATTTTAAGCAGAGCTGTTTGTATGGCAAAGGAGTGCCTCTGTGTGAGATGCCATAGCTTGCTTTCTTCAATGCACATGGATGTCATTCTGCAGAGATCACTTTTGCTCTAAAATTTCATCCTCAAACAAGGCTTTTTGGATTGTATTGGGGAGGATCTTGAAGTGATTTATTCCTAGGATGGCAGTCTCACTTAACTGGCTTTCTTAGGTTTTTTCCAATGTCTGCAATTGTATCGGCCGCTTTGACCTCCTTTCCTCATGTCTCAAAGGTGACAGGCTGGCCTTCGCGAGGGGACTGGGAGCAGGATCCACTTTTATACTTCAGGTGCTCCTTGGGTTTGCTGCGGAGGTGAGGCTTCTGTACAAAGGAGAATTGTTTGCTGGTCAGATAGGAAACTCATCTGCAGCACAGCCGCTGCTTGGCAGTGTGTTCTGAAGTTCAACAGGTCTCTTCTTTCATGTGATTCTTGCAAGGTGAACATGTCACTATAGTCTGCCCACTTGTGAGCTTTTGTCCTCCTGGATGTTTTATTGGAAGCATTTCTTTCTTGAGATCTGAAAGTTTTGGAAAGTTAGGCAGGATCTGTAGGCTACTTAGTGAAAGCTGTGGAGAAATGTTGCCGCCATTACTGATGTGTTAGAACCCAGATTTTATTTGCTTTGTGTCAAATGCAACTGCTCTGTGAATAGGGAATTCCTGTTCCAGCAGATCTCTGCTGGACTCATGGGTGCAGAGTGAAGGCTTACAAGGTGGAGTTAGTTAAGCTGCTAGCAGTTTTTATTTTTTTTTGAAAGCTGTGTATGCAGCCTTGGAAGTGTAATGTTGGCACATAATTTCAGCTTTTGTGCTGATGAATTTGGGGTATGAGGCTTTGGGAAAACAGACAGTAGAGGAGAGAAGTCAGAGACTTCTCAGTGCAATTGTGGTCTCCTATTTGATTTATGTGAGTGACTGTGCACTGTCTGGTCTGAAGAAGTGTGGCACCAGGCAAGAAATTCTTTTTTGTTTTGCTTGCCAAATACCTTTCTCTGTAGAAACAAAAAAGTAGTGGAGAATATATGTCAGCGTAGGGAGTGCTGGTTTATTTCAGAAGTAGATAAAGTATTTATTGGTCAGAAGTTATTTTTCTGTCTCATTTGCCAATATTTTGGTCTTGAATCCCATTGCTGGACACAGGTAAGTTATGTCTGAGCTCAGCAATGCATTAAAGCATGTGCTGCAAAGCTAGGGTGCAGACTTGTAAACATCTTGGGTTTTTTGTTGAAGCTCAAAATCCAGAGAGCTCTGCCGTTTCTCACTCTGAATTCTTGTATTGTTTCCTCCTCTTCATGAGAACAATCTTAATTATTTCTCTGGTACTGTGGCTGCCATGAGTTCAGATCCTAACTGATAGATTTCAACCTTACAGTCAAAGTCTTTGTTGGTAGCTCTATTGCATCCAGGAAGCAACCAGATTCTCTTGGCCCCAAGAACTGGCTCTACTGGAACGTGATTGAAGCACAGTTTGAAACAGCTCTTTATAGCTTGTTGAAACTTTGTCCATGCTGGTTTTATTCTTTGGGTAAATATGAGGGAGTCTGTTCTCTGCTGGTCTCAAATCTAGCTTGCAAGATTCGCTTTAGTGGAGAAAGAACATAAAGCAACTTTCTACATAACACAAACAATGTAAAAATTGTTGTGAGCTTAAATAACACCTTTTTCCCTTGAAAAGTGGTATAGTATAATGCTGTTTTGCTCTTTCTGTTTAAAAGAAAGCTGTTGCTCACAGCAGCAGCCAGAATTATTATTCCCTCTGAAAGTCTGGGCTGTGGGATGTGTACTTAAAAAAAAGATTTTCAAAAACCAGTAACATGTATTCTGGCTTATCTTACATTAGTGGGGGGGCCTAAAATTTGGGATTGCTCTACGGAATGTAAATGCCCTGTTCTCTTAATTCTTCCTTTAGGTCTAAACTGACAAAGTACCCACTCATTAACTACATCTGCTCATTAAGGTAATGAAATACCTACCTTATCTTGAACTGAAAGCAAGGATAACACATTGTTAGCATGAGTGCAGAACTGCAGTCTGGTTTTTTTTCTGGTGCAGTCCAGATTGGATGAGAATCTGGAGCTCGGTTCCTAGGGAACTGTGAGAGGAAGACATCTTGTTTGCAAGATGTCGTTCATTAAAAGAAATACCCAGTCTAGCTTTCAAAGTTAAGGTGCTGAAGTTTTTAGGAACTTTAGCCATGAAGGCAGAGAAGGTTGTCTCACCCTACCAGCACAGGGGCTAGCTCTGCAACTCCCAGTAACTACCAGTTGGCTAAGGTGAGAGTAAAATGCTGCTTGGACAGGAACGGAAAACCAGAGCTTGAGTGAGTGTTATTACCTCTCTGCCCCTTCCAAAATGTGAAATCTATGGACTCTAATATCTCTGAGTACAGACAGAAACACTAAGATACATCAGAGTTTCTGTTGGCCTGAATTAAGTTGACTGCTTGGGAATCCCAGAATGCAAACCTTTTATTACTACTCTATGTAGTCTTTAAATTTTTTTCCTAACCCTTGCAGTTAGAAGAAAATTCAGAAAATGATGACATAACACTCAAACAGTAGCAATTTCTCTCTTAGCTCTGAGGTCAGACTTCTGTTGCCTGTTTCAAGGGATGCTGAGTGAAGGTTCAGCAGTCAGAAATGCCCATATGCTTGGCTGCTTCTCAGCAGTGAAAGCCAACCAGGTTAAGGTAACAGCGATCTCATGAAGAATTCATCTGTGTTTGGTACCAGATTCTGATATCTCTTGCTGGTAAGGATTTGCTTTAAGGATTTTCTTCTGGCAAAACTGCCCTAAGTGTGCTTCCTCAGCCTGTGCTGTGCTCACTTGGAGCAGGTATAAAGTGATACGGTTGCTGAGCAGGAGGGTTCACCTGCTGTGTATTCCTACCTTCTCTTCTGTGGGAGCAGCCTGCATTGTGCAGCTGCATGTAAAGGAGGAGACTGGGGACCTGATGGGACCTGACCCAGGATAAAACTCTCTAGGCAGGACCAAAAAGAACAAAACAATGTGTTTTTAATGTAGGTCTGTTCTCAAGCCTTCATTGCATACACTTATGTGACTGACTGTGTCAGCCTGTGGAGGGTGGGGGTACAAACGGCTTAGTGTTAGGGACAGGAAGACAGTCTCAGCACTGACCTGTTAAACTAGTTTTAAGCTAAAAGCTACAAAGTGTTTTTTATGGTTATGTCCAGAGTTGTCAGTGGTCACTGGTGTGACTCTTTGCAGGGTGTCGTGTTGGGGGAGGGTTTGGAGCTGGCCAGTGCTGGGATGCCGTGACCTTCCTAGATAGAGCGTCCTGCGGGGAACAGCCTTTCTAAGGGTATTGGCAAAGGCCTCCTTGAGCGACAGTGATTTCAGCAAGTGTAGCAATTTCTTCGCTACAAGTGATCAGCTCTTTCGTGAAATCACCCAAGGCACACTCAGGGATAGAGAGAGCTCGTATGGCTGTTCCACAGAAGCAGCTTTTATTGTCCAGCACCCTGCAAAAGGGAGGCCAGGGACAACACCTGCCTAATGTCAGAGATGGATACACGGGTTTATATAGGGAAACCAGGGGGTGGAGTGAAAACCAATTAGCCAACAGGAAACGGGCTATTAGCATGGGAGAAACAAGGCATGTTGGGATGACTCAAAGGTCTCACCATGACCTAAAGAGAGTTGCTTATCTCTGACTTCTCCAGGGGAGAACAAACAACTCCTGACTTGAGGGCTCCCAGCCCTCCACAACTCTCCCTTCTTTGTTTACTAAGAAGGCTTCCCCAACAGCCTTTCTAAAGCAGCGTAAAAGGCATGAGAACATAAGCGATACAATAAGAATTACCATGAAAATCCACAAAATACCCTTAACTAAAGACAGTGCCCACCCTTGGAGTCCCCATTGTCTGAAAAAGTTGTTGAAACTGTCAGTCTTGATTTGGTGGACTTGATCTTTTAGGAGCTGGATGTTCTTGGAGATGGAGTCACTACGTGATGTTAAATCAAAACAGCACATGCCTTCAAAATCTTGACAGCCATGTCCATGGGCTAAGAGCAGGAAGTCGATGGCTGCCCAGTTTTGCAGTGTCGTATGTCTGGTAGTTTCTTCATCTCGGAGGAGATCGCTAAGGGCAGCAGATGTTACATTGGCCTGCTTGCTAAGCCAGCACCCCAGGTGATTTAGCTCACCAAGGGCTTTAGCAGAGGCTACCCAAGGTAGAAGCAGGGAGACTGCTACCCTTTTCCCTTTACTCCAATTAATAACTTGAGAATCACAATTTTTGTCAAATTCTGTATATGATTGTTTTTGGCGTGCCAATTTGTGTGCTGAATTATTCTTTAAACTTTGGAGTTAGACAGGGATGGGGCTTCTGATAGGGAATACAAACAAAAATTTGTTAGCTTTGTGGTGAAGGGGAGGGGTTATCTTCACTTTTCCTCCCTCCTCCCTTTCCAGCAGGGGTCTAAAGACATGTTGTCTTGCTTGTGCTGGTGTAGTGCAGGGTGGTTTTTGCAAACGGTTCTTGCTGTTAATGTCAACATAACCATTGCCTAAAGCTTTGCTTTAAGTACTGGGCTTGAGACAATAGTACTATGAGTCCCAAAAGTGAGAACTTGAGTGTTACTCTGCTGGGAGTCTGAAGTAGGAGATAACTGACACACTGGAGGTGTCTCACTGCAGTGGAGTCCTGTTTGATAGTATATAAAAGCATGGTCTCAAATGTATCTTATGTTGAGGGTGACCAAAAGTGGAATGACTTTAAAAAGTCCCTGGCAATCCTTTTACCTGACTTTGCTAGAAAACTTTGAAAGCCTAAAGCTTTTTCATGTTGCTGCTTTAGTGATTAATTAGGTCATCACTTCGTGTGTTAATTACAGTAACATTTTTCTTCTCATTAGCTGCATTATGGAAAGTTTTTGAATCTGTGTAGGATGGGAAGTAATGCAACCTTTGTGACCAAGGGAAGGATGATTTCAAACTTCAGAACATTGAATTTCAATGATGGCTATGGTTACTGTAAAAAAAATGCTGCAGTCCGCTATACAAAATGTGGCTGGTAAATGCTTTGAAGGCAGGATAAATGCCTTTTATTCTAAACAAACCTGTGATGTTGCCCACATTTTGGATGAGGAATTTTAAACTGTATCCTTCTTCCAGAAGGTTGTGTATTGTGTTAATTAATGTAAAGGTCTTGCATCTGACAGAGGGGTGTGAATATGATATACTTCATATAATGTCCTTCATGGTGTGTCTGAAATGGCTTTACTGAGTTGTTAAGCAAGGCGGTTTACATGAACAAAGGCCGATTGCTTTTACTTATACGTTTTTGTAATTATTTAATGTCTTCCCTATAATTTTGCAATACTGTTTGTTTGCTTTGAAATCTGAGCTTGGCATTAATTTTTTATGGATATTTGAGATGAGCTTGTTTGAGGCAGACGTTCCCTTGTAAACTTAGAAAGCAATGGGTCTGCCAGACGTTGTTCTTGGTTCCTTAGTTTGAAAGCGGTGGTTACTTTGAGGTTAAGCCCTTGTGTGATATGCTGAACCTTGCTGAAGACAAGCAATTCTCACTGGGTAGCACCTATTTTTCTTCCTTGTTTGGTGACTTTTACTCTCACCATGAGCTAATGTCAGAAATGAAGAGTCACAAACGAGACTGTCCAGGACCTTAAGTTTGACTGGGAAATAAAGTAAGTCAAGTTGCAATAAGGGAGGTTGTTCTCAGCATGAGTGATCCAGTACCGGAACAGATAGCTCAGTGCCGTCTCCATCCTTGGGAGTTATTCATATCTTGCCTGAGCATAGCTGTGAGTTCACTGGCCCAGTGCTGAGTACAAAGTTGGACCATGGAACCTCTAAGGTTCTTTCTAACCTAACCCATTTGATTTAGAGAGCAGTCTCTTCACTGCATGGTCAAATGGTAAAAGAAGCAAGAAAGCTTGTTTCCATGGAGTGTGTTGTGCTATATGTTAACTCTGGGCCTGTCTGCTAGACAGGCAGAGTAGAGCACATACTTAAATCAGTAGGAGCTTGTGGTGCTTGGCATCTATTTTCTTTCCCTGAAAGATCAGAAAAGGGTAAAAACTAGAGGACTCACAGTATGTGTTGTTGCACATGCCCGGTATAGTCTGCTGTCTGTGATCTGACCATTAAATTGCATCCTGCTGATGAGATCCAACTACACAACTCAATCATTTGTGAGGAGAAACTGTTGTCAGTGTGATTAATGCTGTGGTTGATGATGGGCACAGAAAGCACTGCTTTGAATAATGCCCATAATGGCATATTCCCCTGTGTGTGTGTGTTTAAAGGAAGAGTCTATGGGTTATATGAGATTGAGGGCATTTTAGAGGCAGCTAATGACAAGTGAAAATGATAGCTTGGGTAGATTAATTGTTAAATGAATTGTGCCTGCCCTTGCTGTCATTTTAATGGGCTATTGGTCTAAGTATGATGTTATATAGTAGGATGCCATCAGGGAACAATACCGTGCACTTAGGTTCAGGTCAGAGGAGTTTAAAGGCTTAGCCATCAGGAGTTTTTCTCTAGTTTAAACATTTTTTTTTTTTACAGTGTGGGGTTTTCTTCTTCCACTCTGGGAGTACAAAAATCTTTGTTTTGATTAATTTTGGTTTAATAAGTTTTTTTCCCCATGCTTTTTTTGACAGTGGAGTAAAGCAGTATTTTCTCATAATCAGTTTAATATAAGCTTTTCATTAACTGTTTCTGGAATGAGATGATACTAACTGAACTTGGTCTGGAGCGTAGCTCAGGGATTTTTTTTTCTTACTCTTTTTAATTGTACTCTATTGTCTAGGACTACATATTTAACTTTGATTTGTCATGGGGCTAATTTATATTCATGCCTTCTGTCTGAGCGGAGCATAAGGGAAATTAAGGTGGAAGAGGACTGAAAGCAGCCAGGCATAGGTCTCATCCTGTCCTTACGGTGAAGAAATCTGTCCTTTGAATTGATTTAGAGTGACAGTGGGGCAGGAAGGCACTGGCAGAAACTGTATATCTCTTGCAAGCTTTTGTTCACATGTGGCCAATAGCCTCATTTGCGTGAATTTTATGTGCTTTATAGATGAAATGTTACCACAAACGTTTCAGTAAAGTTTAGTGGTCCCTGTTAAGACTTAACTGTACTGAGGGGTTTTTTTAGGGCCCTTTTTTCTGTCTGCTCATGCTTTATCTTTAAAGCATTTGCTGTGTTTGGAGGGGAATCAGTTCGGGCCAAGGGCACTTGGAGGATGAGAGCTTTGATTGCTTTCAGCCTGCTGATCTTCGTGATCTGAACTGTGCGCTCAGGCAGAAGAAAAATAATGCCGTCTACACAGGAAGGTAGACCTTCTGTTAAGTATTTTGCTTTCCTAGGAAGAGAGGAGGCCTTCAGCTTCATCTTATAGAAAGATAAACTTGTGTGGGGACAGATGCAGACAAGCATCAGGAATCATGATTTCCTTCCAAAGGACACTTGGCTCATGCTTTGCCCAATCCAGCAAAGAGAAAACTAGTGGATACTGCTAATGTAGGGGAAAACAAAAGTGATGTACAACAGCTTCTGAAGCTGAAATGTAGTTTGTAATGGGAACAAATGGATAGGGAGGGAGTGTCATGAATAAATAAAAGTTGGAAGTGAAAGCTTTTCTAAAATTAAAAGCACTGAGAGTCTGGGGCACTCCTGTAATCAGTTAGAATGATGCAATCTAAACAGGGGAGGATTATTTTGAAGCTGAGAGAATGGGGAGAGCCAGAATCCCAGACTTGCACCACGAGGAGCCTAGGTGAAAGATACCTGGTGAGGTGCTCAGTGAGCAAGGAAGGGGTGGAGATTTTTTGTGGGTTTGGCTTTTTTTTGTAAATTCCCCCTCCGACCATCAGTAATGCTATTAGCCCCAAAGTGTTACAGAGATGGACCAGATCATGTTGGTCCATGGCTTAAGATGTGATTCAATAGTGTGGTAAATACTATTTTAGTGTTTTGTACAGTATAAGGCCTGTAAAAAAAAATGTAGTTGCTATTATATTAAATGTAGGTTATTTGCTCCCTGCATCAGTGATTGAGAACCTGTTAGTGTTAATAGGGTAGCCACTGCAAAAAGACTGATGCCACTCTCTCCTGTCAGTCAGGAATCACTTTTCCACTGAAGGAAGACTGAAAATGTCTTCAGTAAAATTCTGGGGCTGGCTAACAAATTGTAGTTTAGAATACATTACAGATAATGAATGTGATCTCCTTAAAGGGAAATCTGTTCATTTGACTTAGTGCTCTTACGATTAATTGCTTGCCAGATTAAATTGCTCCATAAAACGTGTGCTACTTTATTCAATCTCTTCATGATGAGATTAGCTAGGCCATGCTGGTTCTTGGTATGTTAATTACAGTGGTATTTTCCTCTTCAATTTAATTATTAAGTTGTTTAGCACAGCATGCTTTCTCCTAGCCTTAGGAAAGTTGTGTGTATTTTTCTTTTGACCACCATTTTATAATCATACTGCCCTTTTTCCAGAAGTATTCTGGGTTCCTTTATAGAAGTATCATACACTGTGGAGGATACAGCCTGATATTTTTCTTTGGTGTGCTGCTGAAACACAGAAATGGTGCTAATCTTGCACAGGTTCATCATGTGACAGTCTAGGATGAGAAGTGTCTGAACTGAGGCTGTGGAGGCAAGTTTCCAGGGTTGCTACACAAACAGGAATTTATCCAGATAAACTCAGCTTTCTGTTTCTGTTGAGAAGTGTAAAGCTCACTGAGTGGCAAGGATGTTTGCTTTTTGTCTCACCTGGAAAATCAATGCTATAGCAATTCTGTGTTCTCTATGCTGTTGATGTTTCAGAGCAAATTTGGAGGGAAGGACCATGTATGCTTTCCTTGTTCTCGGAGGACTTCTCTGTACTCAGTCACCATACCCAAGACACATTTTTTCCTGACAACCTGCAAAAGGGAAACACAAGAAGCTGAACAGCACTAGAATTGCAGTGACAGCCTACTATTGCTGAAGCAGGCCAGCAGTAAAAAATTAAGGGAAAATTTAAGAAAAAAAGAATTTAAGTTGTCATTACCAGACTTGCCCTAGCCTTTGGGATATTAGTTCATGCTCCCTTCATTAGTCCAGGACCTGGCTATATGTACAACTACCCCCCACATGCACGCACAATATAACCTCCTATTCTTTTGCAGCGCTAAGCCTGGGACTTGAGCATAACCTAATGTTCCCACAGCAGCGTTACAGAGGCTCTATTGAAAACCTGTTAGTTTTCTTTACTTTTTAATTTTTTTAATGTTTATTCTGCTATACCATTCTAGATAAAATATGTAATACGCATCAACTAAAGTGTTAGTTGCGGTGTTTAAAGACATTCAGACCTGTGCGTCTAAAATGGAGCTTCTGTCTTACCTAACTGCAATAACTTCTTTTAAAATTTGCTTCTTAATTTAACCCCTTTCCCTCAGAAAATAGTGTGTTATCTTCTATTAGAATTGATTCCCAAAGGCAAGGCAAATTTTTGTATTTATTAACCTAGTCTTTCATTTCCCGTGTATCCAGAACTTAGAAGTTTCAAAAGGATGTAGGAGGCCTAGGAAAGTTTCAGAATGGGGCATCAAGAGTTACTGAAGGCATGGAACCAGATGTGTTATGAAGAACATTTATATACATGACAAGTCTTCAGACTGGAGACATGGCAGAGAATATATAAAAGAGTAAAAGTTACCAAATGTCAGAGAGAAGGTGAAGGGGAGCTATAAGAAGAGGGTGCATCAGAAGATCAGATAAGCTTGAAACAAAGAGATCCTGCTTCATGCAATACTTAGTTAAGCTGTGGAATGTATAAGAGGTTATGTGAATTTAAAGCAATGATTATACAAATTAATGGAACAGAATTTAATCATGGCTTACTGAATCATGCAGATGTCACCTCTGCTTCACATATCATCTTGAAGTGTATGTGGCTGGAAGTAAGGGCTCTTTCTGCGGCAGTATAATTTTATTCTTGTTTGCTTTTATACTGTTACCTGAGGTCCAAATTCTAGACAGTTTTGAAGTAGGGACACAGAACTGGCCTTTGCTGCCTCGGTATGGCACTTTTTAATGTTTACATAAATTTTATCTGTCAGCAGTTTCTCAGGAATAAGTTACTTGCTTCGAAGCCTTTGGCCAAGGGTAGATCAACATCTCAGCATCCCCATCCCACTGCTTTCAAGATGGAGGTGTTGCAGTTCACTTACGTATATAACTTACTTATGTAACTTATATACACGTATATATACACATACGTAACTTAAATAATACGTCTGGGTTATATACATGGTTTGTTCAATCTGTCACGGCTTTCAAGTTGAAGGCTGAATTCCCATGTTAGGTGTCTGTAAGGCTTCATTGTTAGGTGAAGGAGTCTCTTACCTACACTTTTACCCACACGCTCATTGTATACAGGAGAGAAGGCCTCCAAGCCTTTCTATGGCTTTCTGCTGTTACTTGTCTGCACAGGAAATACTGTCTGTGGTAATTTAGAAGAGAGATGCCTAAGGAAAAATGTGAGCTGGTCGCCTTTTTTGCAGCCTTTTGCTCTTTTCTGAGAGTGACAGAGAAGTGTGTGATTTTCCAGAGCATTGGTGAAGAGAAGAGTAGAATGTTTAACCATGGAAGATTTTTCTTCCCTCGTGATTTGACTTTAAGATTTCAGTCATCTTCACTGTTGCTTTTTTCTCCAGAAAGAGCTCATGGAAAGCTGTCAGAATCATAAGTCACATGAAAGTAAAACTTGTGCCAGCTGAGCAAGACATGATTTTAATTAAGACTAACAGGATTTTTTGTACTTTTTCTTTCTTGCTACCCCCGACCCAAATACAAAAGTCTTCTAATTCCGGTAGCCTCTTGTTTGTTAGCTAAAAACCAGCTGAGTTGATGGAACCTTTTGAGACTTCTTTGAGTAAAAATAGAAGTTAAAGGCCCTGTGAGTTATTTTTATTTGGTTAAGTGGATAAATCCTTTTACTGCATCTGTAGAGCAAGGAATTGAACAGGTATATAATCAGGTTTTTTCTGTTGCAGGTTACTGTTCTAAAGAAAGTTTGTGTTGGATAATTTATCATTCATTCCTTTTTCCTTCTGGCTACTGTAGATCCCAATGCACTGTTCTATAAATAGATGTATAAAAGGTTCTTTTGCTGACATCTCCAAAGACAACTTTTGATTTCAGTAAATCCAAAGGAAAAAAACTGTCTTGAATTCTCAATGCACAAGTTAGATGAGTTAGGAAAAGAAAGGGATCAGGGTAGTCTGATCTCTGCTGTAAGTGCTTCAAATAATCTGTTCTTTGTGATGAGGGTTTATCTATGAAGACCAGCCAAGGTGAGTTAAAGGAGCATTATCTGAAAACAGTTCTGCATCCCTACCTGTGCTCCCTACAACAAGCATCAACACAGCAGAGGCTGAGAAGGGTCTCCTTGGGAGCACAGTGCTGACCTGACTGAGTGCCAGGCTGAATTTGCCTCCCATCCGTTTCTTCCCCAGTCCATGGTACCTCTGACAGGGAAAGCCATCTGTGTTACAGCCTTTTTATTTTAGCTTGGGGAGGGAAATGAAACAGAGCTATTGTCATGCATGTGGACTGATGTTCTGAAGCAGTTCAAGCTGCCTACTGCATACAAACCTAGTCCTGACTGTCGAGGCTCTGAATGAGGCAGGTAGAGTTCTCTGGAAAGGCTGAGTGCTGACGGTGTCTCTAATTCCTGACTTTCTGGACAAACTTTTCCTTCTGTGTTACCAGTTATTGAGTTGAAAGAGTTTGCGTGGTGTGGAACGATGCTGCTATGAAACCTTACTAAGACCTCGTCTGCTAAGAGCTTGTATTGATTTGTCTTAGTTTATAAAAACCTTCAATTCACCTTGTGTAAATGCCATAAATAATTCAGATGTACCAGATGAAAAGTGCTGTGGGAGCATCCCAAAAATTGTTTTGGTCTGGGTTGAGCAGAGCTAATCTAATCATGGTTAGGAGCTTCTCAATAGCTGTGAAGCAAAAAGTATATTGTCTTATTCTAGCTTAATGTATTAATCAATACACAGGGGCAGGAAGATAGGTGTTTGAAAGTGGTAATCAGCTTTAATGAAAAGAAGAGTTTTTAATGTTAAAATATTACAAAACTTCAGCTGAAACTATTTGTGGATTATATATGTACACACACAGTGGAAGTATAGTCAAGTGCAGTCCTGCGTGTGTGATTTATCTGCATAATCCTCACATTTGTATGCCTCTTTGTCACCAGGACTGCAGTGCTTCAGAGGCTATATGTATATATACTAAATAAATCATTTTGCCTACTCATAACAAACAGTCACTTTGTGCCAGCAACATTGCAGAATGTGTTTTAGTACGTAGGGGACATTGATGAATAATTTGTCCTTTTGAAATTCCATGGGCTTTAGGGCACCAAAATGTATTTCAGGTTGGACTAGGTCCAGATATGTATGAGAACTCCTTGGCAGTCTTGTAGAAAGCATATGGAAGTTTTAGAGGTGACCTCTTTTTAGAAATTTATTTGGATTTTTGTTCTTTTCAATTTCAATTATGTGTAAAGAAAGAAAAAGATAAGGGGGTGTAGTATTTGATAGATTGTTCCATTAGAAATATTCATCATAACGAGGCTGATTTTTCATCAAAGTGGTCTGTGGTCATGGCATCTTGAGTTCTCTGCATTGGAGAGATCAACTGATGGACAGTGGTTCCTGTAGAGGAAAGAGAATGTATTTTTATGCTCGTAAATTCATTCTAGTCAATGTTTCCCTGGTAATTACCACAATTGCAAGATGAAGAATGTGTCTATGTGCTATTAGCATTGTTAATTGAGAGGAAACATGGATGCAGCCCATTGTCAGAGCTGAGACTTGTTTTCCTGTCACTTTTCTGCACTTGATGGCCCCAAAACTGCTGATGTGATCAAATAGCACATTGCAGGGGACAACAATACGACAAGTCCAGAACTCACTAATTCTGCTTCAAAGTGTTTATCATCAAGCACTTTGTCTTGGCTAAAGCAGACAAACCATACAAACAGTTGGCCATTGGCAAAGAGTTTTTAGGAATTTGGGGTCCTATGTCAGCATTCGTTAGTGAAGGAGCTCCAGGTGCCTGGAGGAGCTTGGAGAGCTCCTCTTGAATGTCAGCACAGGGCAAGACTTCAGAACTCCTTGAGGTTGCTGCTGGTGAGACTTGGCTCGATGTTGGTTCTTCAGGTATTATTTACCAACAATCGTAGCTCATCTGCACAACTGGAAAACTCACAGTAGAGAGAAGTAGTATTTAAGAGCCTTTGTGTGTCTGTTTTTATAGCAAAGATTACTGAGGTTCTGTGGACACATGAAATTCCGAGTGTTTGCCTTGGAGCCAGCAGTGGGCATCAGTAATAATGCTGGAGATTCTAAGAGTGAGTGATGTGACAAAGTACTTGTTGTGGAGCATCCCCAGAAAACAAGAATGTTGAGGGTGCCTTTAAGTGATGTGCATGAAAACAGTGCTACATGGTAAGTTTTTCAGTGATCAGAAGGGATATTAAGTATTTCTGATGAATTTTGCAAGTTCCTGGAAGACTGGCAGAAGGTTAAATCGTGAAGTAGATGAAGCATGTGATCTGAATTGCTTTTTAACCTGTCAGTGCAGTTCTTGAAAAAGCACGTGCCACTTTGCAAAAAGGGGCTGTATCTTGAAAGCAGTGTTCCAAGAAGCGTTGACTGACAGCTTTACTCTAGGTCTTTCGTGAAATGGTCAGCTAAAAAGGTTTATTTGACCCTCGAAATACTAACAAGAGACAGAAACTGGTTTTACATGTATTTTGCAATTTTTTCCTGGTGTCTGTTTCAAAAAAGAATATTGAAAAATTGGAGAAAGGACAGAGGAGCGTCAGATGAGAGACTAGTGAGAATGCTTTCAAGATTTCAGTATCATAATCTCTTTAAAACAAAAGCTGTGGTACACTCTTTGGAGTGTTCAAGCATCTTTGATGAGATAAAATACCAAACCAGAAAAGGAATGTAAGGCTAGACACTGAAACAGAATTGCAGCTGCAAATTACATACCTGATTTCTTCTTAATAGGTAATTAACTGCTGTAGTAAATGACAGAAAGAATAAGTTTTCTTCTCCTGTTCCTATCTGAATAGAATGCCTTGGCGAAAGGTACTCTAGCTAGCTACTGCCATGGGAGTAATGGTATAAGGGTAATATTGAAAAATGTCATATACAGAAGTTCAGATAAGCTGATCTACTAATTTGTAGTGTCATGAATGAGGTAGACTGGGTCAACGATACCATTTTTTATTTAAAACCTAACATTTACTCTGGATTCTTGTGCTTTGGGCTTTTATCTTTGCAATGAGAGATTTCTCCTCCAGTCCATCAATCATAGGCATACTGAAATTTATCCATGGAGCAATTAAACAGAAGGGCAGCCTTAATAATTATTTTGAGGCATTTTTGCTCTTAAGCGCACAAGACAGAGGTGAGATTCAAGGAGATGTCAGTAGGCCACAAGCTTTCATTTTTCTGCAGTTTGCAGTCACTGTGATGGCTGTGCTGAGAGAGTAGGGGCCAGGATAGAGGAGATATGCTGCAAGGAAGTGGAGAAATTATTCACTAGCTAAACCTCCAAGCAAAAATATTACATCTGTAATTTAAATTTCCAGCAGTACATGTTTCAGTTTTTTTAAGGGAAGCAGGGATTTTTCCCATTGTGTTTCATAATGGAAAGAGTTTTGTACTCAGTTGTAATAGTGAAAGAAAGCTAGAGTGCTTCAGAGAGACCTTAAAATATAAGATTTTACTGAAGGAGTTTTGCTCAATTTTCCATGTTTAGTTTTGGAATTAATGGACAGGAGCAGCAAATCATGGTAGGAATTGGTCTCAAACCCAAAGAAGGGTGTTAAGTATGTTGATTATTTCAGCAAAGTCTTTTTTTTTTAATTGCATACATATAGAGTAAGCTTAAGTGTTGGTGTTCTTAAACACTATGATCTTGAGAATGCCAAGACACCCCTTGGCAGAAGAGGACCTGTTGATCACCTTCGGTCTGCAGCCTGGCACCTGGGAAAGGTCCCCTGTATCCATGTATCCAGACACTCTGCAATTGGAACACAACTGGCAGTCCTATAGCAATGCTTTGTGTGTAAAGATAGGGCAGGAACTGAATCCTAATGATGCCCACCACCAGGAGAAAGGAAACTCTGCCGAACTGTGCGGTGGTGAATCATGGGGAATCCCAAGTCCTGCCAGAGCTGGAAGAGAACTTCACCTTTAGCAGCTGTCTGACTGCAGTTTTCCTGGAATGGTTAAAAATACTTGAAAGTGATGGTGTGATCGAGTATATGTTAAAAACCATTTAAGGGAACAGGAGAAGCAGTCAATACTTGATACAGATCTGTTGCTGGGTCATGAAGAGCTTCTTTGAGGGAGGGTGTAAAAAAGCCCAGGACAACCTGTTTTGAAGTTTTTAGCAGCTGTCACAGCATGTAATTGCAGAGAATCTGCAAGGGCTGCACGTCTGTCTTTGCTCTTTTCAAGCCAACTCCTAATTCTGCCTGCTGAATAATGGCAGTGGTGTTTTGGGGCACCAAATCAAACACTCAGGTTTGCCATTGCTATTCAGGAGGTTAAGCACTCTATTTATTCCTGCTCTCCTGTGCCACTTGCATTGAGGCAAGAGGTTTTTGTTTCTCTGCTGGCACTCCCTGTTCATCACTATGCAGAATGAAACCTTAGAAATTGCCTGAATATTAATTTTTCAGCCTTTCTGAGTACTGTGGAAAGTAAAAGTCAGGGAAAATATATTGACTTCTAGTAAGGCAGAATGATGAACACACTGAGCAGTGAGCAGGCATCCCAGCCTAGGGTAATACACCTCAAACTTGGTCCTGCTATCAGTACTTCTGGTCTCCTGCCAGGACCCTGACAGCATCTTGTACAGAGCAGTTGTTCATCTCTGAATGCAGGGATGTTGCGTCTGAAAGCTTAGAAATCCATAGATCTTGAGATGAGCATCCTGGTCCGTGGCAAGAGGAGTCCTCGTAGTAAAGAGGTCAACCATTAGTCATTGGTAGGTCTGTTTTGTGTACATGTGCAGTGTGCAAGGACATACTCTGTTCTGGAGTCAGTGGATTTATTTTAGAGATTGCTTGGAAGGAACTTGGATGTAATCATTTTCCACTGTACAGCTGAAATCAAAACATTTGTCAATATTTGCCAATTCGTATTTTGAAATATCACCTCATGTTTTAAAATAGCTGAATGCTTTTCAACATGCAGGTTTGTCACAACTTTTATCCCAAACCTCATGTTTCAAAATTGAACTGAAATCTTGAATTTTGTCCAAAGTTTTGAATCAACTGAAATTAAGGACAAATATTGAGGGGGAAAAAAAAAGTTCTAAATTTTGTTCAGCTTTCTTGTTGAGGTATTTTGTGGGTTGTCTGTGAATCCAAATACAGTTCTGCCCTTTAGATAGCATTCTTGTTTTTGTTTATTTGTTTGGGGGTATATCCTTTTTTTGCTTTCCGCATTGTATTTTTTCCAGAAAGAGGTTTATGCAGTTTTAGCTTTCTGGAATAATGAGCACACTGCCAAGCCTTGGCTCTTGCAAACTGCAAAGTGCTGTTGCTCATTAACATCAAATGCCACAGCCCATATCACTTTGCTCAGTTGCTTAGCGAGCACATGCTGGCTGTTGTATTGGGTTTACATGGCAAGGGTTTGGTAGTGGAGGGGCTATAGGGGTGGCTTCTGTGAGGAGCTGCCAGAAGCTTCCCCTGCGTCTAATGGAGGCAGTGCCAGCTGGCTCCAAGGTGGATCTGCTGCTGGCCACGGCTGAGCCCATCAGTGGCAGTGCTGCTGAGATAATTAAGAAGGGAGAAAGTTGCTGCACCAGCAGCATCTGGAGAGAGGAACAGCTCTGCAGACCCCCAGATCAGTGAAGAAGGAGGGGGAGGAGGTGTTACAGGTGCCAGAGCTGAGATTCCTCTACAGCCTGTGGGGAAGACCACAGTGAGGCAGCTGTGCTCCTGCAGCTTATGGAGGTCCATGGTGGAACAGAGATCCACCTGCAGTTTGTGGAGGATCCCATGCTGGATCCAAGGGGGGCTGTGAGCCCATGGGAAGCCCTCTCTGGAGCAGACTTCTGAAAGGACCTGTGGCCTCATGGAGAGAGGAGCCCATGCTGGAGCAGGCTTTTTTGCAGGAACTGTGATCCTGCAGAAGGGACTCATGCTGGTGCTGTCTGTTCATGAAGGACTACACCCTGTGAAGGGACCCACAGTGGTGCAGTTTGTGAAGATCTGCAGGCTATGGAAAGGACTCACTGGAGTTCCTGGAGAGCTGGCTCCCATTGGAGGCACCCTAAACTGGAGCAGGGGAAGAGTGTGAGGAGTCTCATTACCTTTCTCAGATTTTGTGATTTGGCAATGAATTAAACTAACTTTCTCAAGCTGAGTCTCTTTTGCCAATGTTGGTAACTGGTAAGTAATCTCTCCCTATCCTTACATCAACCTATAACGTTTTCATTATATATTCTCTTCCCTGTCCTGCTGAGAAAGGGAATGACAGAGCAGCTTTGGTGGGCATCTGACATCCAGCCAGGGCTAACCCACCCCAGCTGTTAAAGCAGCAATTAATCCCTTTGATACTGAATGGGTTCTGTAATCATCTGACCTGTTATTTCAAATAATAATCAAAGTTCTCTAATGACTTGCATGATTTAATTTCTTTAGGAGTCTTGCAACAGACAAGAAAATTTTGCCATGCAAGCTAACTTACATTAGTTGGAGAGCTGCTGGCAAGGAATGCTTTATAAATAGAGTCAGGAAAATGATGTTTTAAGCAAGAACAGTGTGGGTGAAGGGAAAACTGGGTTTGGTAGGTGAACAGTGAACAGCCTGATTGCTTTTGGTTGCTCTAATACGTTTTTTGCTGCAAGTTTGACTGTTGTTTTTGGAGCAGGATTTTTACAGGATTTTACCTGGCAGTAAATGCTATTATCAGTCAGGCTAGAGCAGTGTTGGATCTGGGTTAAGTTGTCAGAAATTTCTAAGTGTGTGCCTATCAATAGTAAGTATATGCATATGCTCATAAGGAATGCTAGCCAAGGGAAAGAAGGCATGCACATTTTTTTTCCTCTCTAAATGTGGTAGAATATGCAGTATCACATGCAGAGCAGTAAAGCATGCAGTAATCATTGATGGTTTAAAACTTTGTAATAGTGACCTGTGTATGTGCTGGGTGCCTTTTTGAAAAGATATTCCTGTTTCTCCATGTTTTCTAAAATGCTTAAATTGGGCAGCTTTCCCTGCATGGTGTATGACAGCACTCCTATGTCAAACGTTTCAAGTGCTGGGCTAATCTTGCTAATGCTGGTTCACAAACAGCACCAGGAAAAATATTCTGGCCCCTTGCCTGCAGACAGAAGAGTGGTTAGGTGGGACAGGAGTAGGAATCAGCCTGCTGCTGTGGGTGGACCACCAGAGAAGTTGTTGCCTTCAGTCCTTGAATCGAAGAGCTAAAAGGAACTGAGGAAAATCAAATAGCTGACAAGTAGTCAACACTACATTTTTGACAATGTGAAATGACAAGTCAGGATTTCAACAGCCTTTTAATGCTTAGATTGTTTTGCTGCTCACTAGAGCAATTCTGAATCAAATAGAGCTTAGCGAAATAAATGCAACCAAGTGTGGTGACTTGTTTTTCAGTATTATTTTTCAGATAATTAATTTGCCACACGTGGCTTTTTTCCTCAAGTTTGCTGTTTTTTCCTTGCATTTTCACTTGATTATGGGTAGCATTTATTTGTGTGGCCCCAGTTGTGATTGCTGAATCGGGAAATTGTGTGGTCTTACCCAACTGCTGAGTGTCTACAAACCTTTTCAGCAACAACTGAATACACAGATGCTTTGTGTTTCAGAAAGGAAAAGAAGGGGGGGATAGAACAGACTGTGTTACACAACTCAGAGGTTTGCCCAAGGTCTGACATGTTGAATTAAAACTGTTGGTGTAAGAATTGTGCAGCTTGAGCTTCACAAAGAAACTGGCTTGAGTTATCCAAAGCTACTGTACCTCCCCAGTGTGTAGTTGTGTATTAGCAATTATAAGGAAAAAGCAGAGGCAAACCTTTAGCTCTCTTTCTATAGAGAAAATCCAGGGCCCCTTCCTTATGTCTTGCAGATCCTCTGTCACCTGTGTTAAGTCACATGTAACTCATTAAAAATAATGTGGCCTTTTTTTGCATTATGTTTTTGTAAGAGTCTAGGAAAACACTTAAATTCTAAAGCATGAAAGACATATCAGTAGCAGAGCACTGTATGAGTTGGGCTTTTTGTTTGACATGATGGATAGGAAAACATCAGCAGTTAACTTTGAAATGTTCGGTGTGCTGCTGTTTCTAGGATTGGAGAACCATACTTCACTTTTGAAATAGAAAATGCACTTCATTGGCCTTGCTTTTGCTGACACCCGTAAAAAGAACAGAGCAGGAAAAAAGCGTGTATCTGAATTACAAACCCAAAACTTTGAGGGAGAGGTGAGTATGTGTAGGTATGTTAGGGATGATGGTGGGTGATTTGAAAAGAAATAAATTTCTGTTCTCCTGGGACATGGGAAAGTCTCTTCTCAGAGATCTGTACTTCAATGGCCGATTCAACTGAATGGGTTTTGTCAACTTGTGCCTGAAATCTGTTGCAGGATAAGGATGTGTAAAATAAAAGCAAAACCCAGAAAACCCCAATAACATTGAATTGATTCTGGAAACCCTTGGTGAGGCAGGTGATTGAAAAAAAGTTGCCCCTTGTCCTCTGAGCTGTGATGAGTTGACCCCCAATCTTGCTTTTGTCCGGTGAACTGGGGAGTGTGTGGGCACAGCCGAGTTTATCTAACAGCATCCTACTCTGCAGTCACAGTGGATTTACTGCTGCTTGTTGTCATTAACTCAGCTAATAACTTGATCAACTTCAATAAATCACTTGCTTCTGATCATCACCTCTTAGTGAGAGTGGAGATCTCAATAAGTGTAGGTATTTGTGAGATGTGTGGATGTTGGGATGGAGGGAGCTTGGCTTTCAGGAAGACAGGTTAGGTTCCGGGAATTAAATGGGGAACAAGATGGGTACACATGAAATACAGCCAAGGAGATGAGATGAAGCTCTCCACTGGTCCATAAACCAGGCACCCTGTCTCAGGGAAACAGAATCTTAATCAACTACAGGTCTTCCAGCCTTTCAGACCTGAAATAAATATCATAAAGAGTACCATGCATCCAGCTGTAATGTTGTTTTGTTCTAGCTTCCCTTGGCATTGAAAACTAGCTTCACCTTGTCCCAGGTGATGTGTGGTGACATATTTATTGAGAATGTGGTATTCACTTGGGATGTGTGTTTGGGGGTGTCAACTGAATCCATGCTTCAGTCTTGGTCCCGGATTTTGGAAGGACCTGAATTCCACTAGGCATTTTTCAACAAATGTGATTCTTTTTTGCACCTGCCTGACAAGAAAATATTGTGAGGTTTGCAGCATCTTGTATTTTCAGAGGATTGGACTGTAAATAATGGGTTTTGGTTGGCATGGTGGCTGGTAGTGTTTCAAAAGTTGGTATTGTGAACTGTCAGATTTACGTGGCTGTGCAGGTACAGCCATAGCTGACACTTGGTGTAATTAAGTTAAATAGCCTTGTGGGACTCGTCTTAATTTCCTGTGCAAAGTAAGTTTGACTGTAGCTGATTCTTGTTTTAGACAATGTTCCTTCCCCTCCTCTCTCTGTAATTTAACATCCAGCTACTTCACAAATCGACTGCATTGTTCTAACCCTTTACTTATTCAATCCTGACAACTGCGGATGCTTCACTGCCTTGCTTTCCCTCTGGGACTTCAGTTGCAGGCACAGGTTTTACTTGAGTCTAAAATAAGGTTGTGCTCCATGACCTAAAGAGAGAGATTTCTGTCTTGCTGTCACAGCCTGCAAACAGGGTGTTCAGGGCCTCATGCAATACCTGCTGGCTCACACCTGACCAAATGAGGTAGTTGGAGTTGTTTCCAGTGCACTCTAGATAATACAGGGTTGATGGCAAGTTTTCACTAAGTCAATTAAACTAGCAGCCTACTCAGTGCCTTTCTCAGAGAGCTTTAAAAGGTCCCACTGGGATGGTTTATTAACTTTAAGTTTCACTCTTAGCTTGGCATGTTTGGAAGGTGGTGTGTGTATCCGTATGGTGTTCCTCACTAGATGCGACATCCAATAATCCAGGCTTTCCTCTAAGTTAAACATCCTGATTAAATACTAATGAAGATACAAATTTAATACTAATTTTAAAAACTTCGAGTTTTGATTCTGTTTGAGGTTTTGCAATGTGTCTTGTGTCTCAGGAGGCTTAGATGCCATCCTGTAATGTGAATTATGAAGTAATGGGTAGGTGCTGACCCACTTACAGTACTTGCAGAGAATAAATATTTGCCAAAATGCTTTCCTTCAGGTCCTAACCTGAGAGGGTATCCATGCAAACATGTATGGTAACCCAATGCCAAATGTGCTTTTTTTCCATTTTTTTACCTTCTTGTTTTATACTTTTTTCCTCCCCTTCTGGATTAGTTGTTTCTTCATACCTTGCTGTTTGTTTTTGAGAGCAGGTTGCCTTGTACATGGGAGTTAAAAGCAGGTGTAGCTGAAGGGCTGTATTTGGTGTTAAGGCAGTGTTCTGTAACCCATTTCATTGCTCTACACCATCTGGCTACAAGAAACAGTCAACGCTATTTGCATCGCAGGGTGCTTGGATACTAAAGGAACCGCAGCCTATTTGGCCTGTGGGCTGTACTTGTTTGGTACACCTGAAGAACTTTGGACAAAGGAATGTATATGAGGTAAGAGAACTTGGAAATGGGTATTAAAGCTCTGAAAAAGTTAATTCCATATTAATATTGCTTGTTATGGCTCTGTGCAGATATTAAGCCAGGACCACAGCTCTAGGGCAGTAGGTACTTTTTAAAAGCATATATTAAGAAAGTTTCAAAGAAGGACTTCTCATTTTAAAAGTTGGCTGAATCTTCAAAATTGGTAACACAGATGTGGAAGAAGCATAGACATTGTGCCTAAAATCCCATAGCCTCACATATGTATCACAGTTGGCTCTCACACCCTGAACATGTTAGATTGAGCTGCAGGTTTTAGAGCTCAGCAGCCCAAGCCTAGAGGGCAGGGTTCCTATCTGTCATATTTCTCTGTTTCATCACACAGCTCTAGCTCTGTTTGTAGTTAGAAATGAGCAGGTATAGTTAACTGCTGCTTTCTGGAATTGAGGTGTAATGGAGGGTTGGCTTTTTAATGTTTTTACTTTGGTAAAAGTAAACTCTTGCCACACTCTCACCACCACCAAAAAACCATGTCTGTTTCAGAGCAATGAAATGTGCTATATAATGTTTCATTTGATCTCTCATAAATTACAGGTTTGAGATGAGAACTGTATCCTTTATCAAGTTATAGCTTTGTTGTAGAACAGTGAATTACAGATTGGCAGATAAGCAGGAGCACAGATCAGGCTGGTGCCCTGTACTTCAATAGATGTTTTCACTCCCAGTGTCCAGGTAATATTTTCTACTTTGTCATTCATTCCACTCAAACTACCTGTGCCACTGGTTATGTATACTTAATAATTCTGATGCTTACTTACTGAGAAAAGGGAATAGAAATGCTTCTAGATTAGTTTCCAGTGATGCACTGGCTGTATGAAAATAGGTGAGTGGATAAATTCCCTAAGTTGTAGTCTCAAGTGAGCTTGGGCAGCTATTCCAAGAGATGAGTAAATTGCTCACCCATGAGGACTTCCTTAGTTAAGAAGACAAATAGAAGATAAGTGAGGTATTTGGTTTGCTTGGCTTAAATGTATAGATATGGACTGTAAAAAGAGAAACACAGCATATCCTGCACGCTGTGGTAAGTATCCAGCAAATGCCGAAGTGTCAAGACGCAGTGTGTAGCTGCCTGGTGGTTAAGAAAGCACATCCTTGTGCTTCTGCCCTTGCAGAATTGAGCTTGGTAAAACTGTATCGAGAAATGTGAGAAGCTCAGTTGCTGTGTGTGCACTCTTTTGTCCCCTCCATACTAAATAAATAGACCATGTATCTCCCTCTGCCATGGAGCCTGTCATCGCGATCAATAGGTTTCAGTATGGCAGAATTGAACAGGTGTAGCAGTTGCTTCTCCTGTGAAATTGCTGCAGTGCTGACTCAGATATTTTCAGTGAGCTGCAAAGCAAGTGCTTTTGACTAAAATATCCTTTTGTCTTGAATTCTTCCCTGCAGTTTATTATTGTGTTTCGAAGATGCCTCCCATTGTGAGTTGTGGACTTCCAGCTTAATGTCAGTACCATTAAATTGTAGGAGCAAAAGAAATTTAACATACTGGAGTTAAACCACAATAAAAGGAAGAATTTGGTGCACAGTTCCAGGGAGTTTGCTTGCCTTTAATTAGTGTAGACAGCTTAGGTATGATAGGTATGTGTACTTTATAGCAGTGCTTCATGGATGTGTGTTAAAATAATCTAAACCCTCTCACCTCCTGCCAGGTGGGGTTTTACATATGGAACAACTCAGTCTAAGTGTTTCAGGCATGAAACAGATGGGGTTTTATTGTCTGGAGTGCAGGCAGTGCCTATGAGAGCAATGTCAGCAGGATCCTTGTCCTGAACAGCACTTGCTGAGACACAGCTTGCTGCAGGAAGATTGGCTTGGAAGCTTTACACAAGTCTCCAGCAACCATGATTGTGATGGCATGCATGGGAGCCAAGGATAGAGGGTTTGTGTTCATTTTGGTCTCTGTATTATGTGTAATTTACTTGCTGCCTTGTGCTTGAGCAATTTCCAACATACCACGCAGAGGAACACTGAGCTCTTACCACCTTGTTGGTTTAAAACACTTCGTGGAAGTGATTGCTCTTACTTCCATTTCATAAAGGAGGAACTAAGGTGTATGAGAGGGAACTGCTGTAGCAAATCACACAAACTGGTTACTTACTGATTCCTGTTCCTGAACAATAACTGCTTTATCTCAGTTGTCCTTTTTGTAGTAAAGCAGCTTTATGGAGTGTGATGACAGACAACTGTGCCCTTTCCTGCTTGCCTGTTCCTAGCTTTCATCATGGATGAAGCTTAGTGCTTTCTGGAGTATTTGTCCATCTCACATAGATAGTGCCAGTTTTTATTGCAGAGGGAAAGTGAACTGGCTGCCTTTGCCATGCATTCAGTTTTACTCACTGAAGACTGAGATGTATTCTCTGCTGCCCAGTGCACTTTGCTGGCACGAGCACATGAGAAGATGAATGTCTGCAGTGAGTATAAAGTCACCCTCGACTTCCTGTGAAGGGGTAAATAACCAGCCAAGAGCTGCAGCTTTTCTGTTCCATTCTAACGCAATGTAGGAAGAAGCGAACTTGAGATGTTGCTTTTATTGTGCAAGAAATGTTTGGGAATCCACAATACTCTATGTCAGGCACTGCATGCTGGACCTGTGAAGTAGGTGCGAAGGCCAGGTTCATGCAGGGAATTATGGCTCAGTATTGCCATTACTGTAATAAGCTTTGCAGCCTTTCTATTCTTCCCTTAGCCTACTTTCAGCGCCTCCACAGTGCTTCATTTTGCTGCTCAGGACAAGAGGACAGTGCTGTCTTATGGGACTCTGGAAATGTAGCTGCTGTAAGGCAGGAGAGGGTATTAGACAGCTCATCTGCAATAACTTGATGGAGAGAGTCTGCAGGTCAGAGAAAACATGCTGAAGAAATGCTGCCTGCCTGAGCGTAGTGATTTTGCTTTCCCTGCGCATTGGACCCAGACCAGCTTGTTGTGAGGTTAAGGAGGGCGAGGTATGTTCCTTGCCATGGTGGGTCATCTGGGCTGGAAGAGGCTGTGAATTGTGGGACCAATACCTTTGTGTTGCTGGTGTGTTTCACTTCTCACATCTGATGTTACAACTAGTGGCAAATTAAATTGAGGAATTAATTAAACCTTTTCTTCAATACATGTGATATTGGTTTTCATAGGAACCCTTTCCTGTCAGCAGACTTTACATCTTCAGAAGTTCCTTTACTCTGGGCCCCTCTGCAGGGCAGCACTGGTTGTTTCTGTTTATCAGGGACTAACTCTATGCAGTTTTTAAAGACTATAAACTCAAGTTTTTAAATGTTACTGTGTGGAGAGCTACTACAGCCACTGTTGGAAGCACGTCCTATTGAAGTGAACACTGCCGTGAGGGGAGGGGAATACAACTCGCCTGGGGGTATTCCTTCTCTCACCATAGCACTAGGTGAGAGCCACAGTCCCTAGGGATGTCCCTATTTGGGGAATAAAAAAACCCAGTAGGGTTCACACGGAGATTCTTCTGCTTCTCACCTTTCAGCACATGTGTTTTTGAGGGGAAAAAGGGCAAGTAACAGTCATTTGAGGACTGGCCAATTTTTGCAGCCTCAAGAATAGCCAAAGTAGAAACTTTCCACCAGCTGGAGCTTTGCAGTTTGCAGAGGACAGACTGCCATGGGATCAGTTGCTGTTTCTCTGATCCTCCCTGTTCTGCAGTTTTTCACCTCTGTTTCTCTTGATCCTATCTGCCCTTCTATCTCCTTTTTCATATCTCTCTGGCACTTTCTTCAGTATTCTTTCTGGTTTTTTTCTATCCATGGTTTATCTCTCAAACTGAAGTCTTTCATGACTCTCAGTAAGTAGCAGCACTGTTATGTATTCTGTTGCCAATGTGCTTTTCTATGCTTTCCTTGTTCCCTTGCATTTGAGATCCTTAGCCCCTGAGACACAGGCTTTCCACCACTCTGAATTGGTACAATACCTGTTACAGCAGGACCCACTTTTACTGTTTAATAACATGATTAATACAGCTAGTACAAATAAATGATTCATTTGCACTTTGAGATTCCTAAATCAGGGTGATTTTTCCTGCAATCATTCCCTTTTCCTTGAAGAATTAAATGAAGGCAATAAATATGCTATAAATGCAAATGTACATAAATGCAAGTGCCCTAGGTTGTTCATCCTGTGAAATATGCAGGTTCGTTCATATGTGGCTCTACATTCTCCTGGCATCATGGTGTGTAGGTTGCGTGAAGAGCTGCAGGAAGAAGTGATGTATGTGTTTTTTGGAGACCACTGGTATAGCTCATGTATTTACTGGGAGATCAAGATCTTTCTGTAGGAGATTGAGGAATAAAAAATGTGGAGATGGCTTGTGATCTGCCTTAGAGCACTAAAGATTAACCTTAAGGCACTGGGAGCCAGTTTTTTAATTCCCAAGCTTTCTGCCTGTTCAGCATCCTTCCTTTGTCCAGTGACAGTCTCCTCTTGTCAGTTCACTGCTGAACTGTGGATCTCGCAAAGGAGGCAGTGTTGCTGAAGTGGCATCTCTCAGTCCCTGGAGCACTGTGTCCCAGAAGTGCTGTGAAATTTGTATGACAAATGGCAGCCAGTCTCACTGAGGGGCTTGGCAGTGTGGAAACATGTAAGTGCACATACTGGGGAAGGCTATGTCGGAGCTGCAGTGTTTTGTCTTTCAGCTGACACTTCACCATTTCCTTGCTTTACAAATGTGTTGAAGATGCTCATGCTTCTGGAATACGACACACAAGGGTTTGTTTTTTCCCCCCATGATCAATATGAAGATCACAAATGTTTTCTAAGTGCTTTAATCACTCCCTTCCCCCTCTCCAGAGCCTACTGGCTGGTATGGCAGTGATTGAGGCAATCACAATGTGAAAATAAATCATTGCCAAGGATCAGCTGTTACGTGCTGTTGTGTGAACTAATGTGGCAGAAGCACTGGTCTGTTGCCCATAACGGGGAGACTGTGTTTAAAAGCTCTGATTTCCTGTTGTCTCCAGGATCAAATGCTGGTGAAGAGGTATCTTTGCAAAGTGAAATTCCAGCTGTTACTCAGTGAATATCCCAGGAGGCTAGTTGCTAAAAAACATGCCCCAGGGACAAGATCTGTTTTGCAAAATGGAAGAATAGCAGAGGAGTATCAGAGTAGCTAATGCAGAAAGGTGCTGTTTGGGCTGGATAGCAATGGAATTTCTCATAGCAGATGAGTGAGAAGGAACTGCATCATGTGCAAAGCCTGGCCCTAATTGGGTATGTTGGGCAGTAAGAACCTGGCTACACAGAACCAGGCTTGAATCCAAGTTCTTCATACTTCTCTGCCCCAGGCTGCCTGTGGGTTCAGGAAAACAGTTCTGCGGACAGTCAGGCTGGGGAGGAATTCTTCGTAGTTAAGTTAAACGGCTGAACTTCATCTAGTCACTGAGGAGCTGTCCATTCACCTTCAGGGAAATGAGGAAGGAGACTTGAATTATTTCCTTTCCTTAATGTCTATTGATTCTTACTGCAGTGGCAGCTGGTTGCTGGTTTTGCTTTCACTGGTGAATCCCAGCTGTGATTGCAGGTGCCGCTCCACTAGCTCAGATCCAAGCAGGGACTTGTGAGCAGGCGGCCCATGTTGAAGTGCTTCACAGCAGTGGGTACAAATGAATGCTAAATCTGTTCCCTGGTAAATGTTGGAACCATGTGAGTGCACTGAACCCCTCTGAGCTGCCAAACCTTCTGTCAAGCCAGAAGTGAAGTTGTTGTAAGTCTGTGTTCCATTTTCTTTCAATAACTTGTAGTGTCCTCTAGGGGTATAAATATGACTCCAGCCAGGCATGAAACATGCAGCTTGAAAGCCAGAGCGTTGGACATGGCTGGGTAATGGGCAGTGTGATCATGACTAACAGGAGCTGCTTCTCTGGTCACATTGACATGGGAACAGTCTGGGCATGTCTCTACCTGCCTGTTTGTCCTTCTCCAGCGGGAAGGGGGTTATGGGGAACCTGGCAGGGGCCCTGCTGAATTTGTTTTCTGGATGTAACTGTCAAGGCTGGTGAGAGGGCAGAAACCCCCCTGTGCCAAGAGTGTGTGGATGCTATAGGAGCAGCTGCTGGAGAGACTGGCCCTGAGTGCTGACTGGCACCTGATCTATTGATAAGGTGTGGCTGGGAATGTTGCAGTGAATGTAGCACAGCCAGGAGGGTGAGGGAGATGATTCTGTCCCTCTGCACTACTCTGGTGAGATCCCACCTGGAGTGCAGTGTCCAGCTCTGGTGCCCTCAGCACAGGAAAGACATGGACATGTTGGAGCCAGTGCAGGGGAGGCCATGACAATGTTCAGAGGGATGTACTCTTCTGTGAAGAAATGCTGAGAGAGCTGGAGAAGAGAAGGCTGTGGGTAGACCTTACTGCAGCCTTTCAGTACTTAAAGGGGTCTTATAGGAAAGCTGAGGAAAAACTTTTTAACAGAGCTTGTTGCAACAGGACGAGGGATAATGGTTTTAGCTAGGAGGGTTGATTTAGATTATAAATGAGAAATGAGTTTTAAACAATGAGGGTGGTAAGGCATTGGAACAGGTTGCCCAGAGAGGTGGTAAATGACCCATCCCTGGAGACATTCAAGGTCAGGTTGAATGGGGCTCTGAGCAACCTGATCTTGTTGAAGGTGTGTCTGTTCATGGCAGGGGAGTTGTTCTAGATGACCTTTAAAGGTCCCCTTACAACTGAAACAATTCTGTGAACCTATGAATTGCATATTCTGTTTGGGTTGGGTTTTTTTGGGGTTGGTTTTGGTTTTATTTCCTGCTCCCACTCCCCGCTCCTTCCACACTGTTTAGCTGTATATTTAAAGAAGTAAGGATTTTTATGCAGGTTTTTATCCCCTGGCTCTGATTGGCACCACTGAATATGACATATTCCTAGACTGGGGCACAAGCTCTTAGCTGTGATGAGGTCTGGAGAAAGCAGCTGAAAGTCCTTCTGCAGGGGAAGGTGTGGGGAGGAGGGAACCCATTAGAGTACAACAGAGAGAATTGGAGTGAATTTTCATGCTGATGAATATGAGAGTGGAAACCCTGGCTGCTGCTGCAGTGTAATCTGGCTGAGCAAGTATTCTCCAGGCAAAGTCAGAACTCATCTGTGCCAAGCACTGACATGGCCTGTTCCCATGATGAATATTGGCCTTAGCAGTGGGTCTCATGAGTAATATCCCAACTAGAGCAGTTGCAAACTCTATCCCAGGGAGTCTTAACTGTCCTGCCATTTATCTTCTCAGCTGTAGCTGACAAGCAGAGGGAAGGCTGAGGAAATGTTACAGCTGCAGTTTGGTGGGGTGTTTTCCCCAGTTGTTAATTTGCTTTCAATTTTAGATATTTCACATCTGCTTCTAGATCCACCTAGAAGGGAATGGGATTGGTGCAGGTAGTGAGAGAAATGAGGCAGAGGTGCAGGAGTGACCAGAATTTGCTGTTGTGTTTGGGACACGGGCATAAGTTATCTCTAATGATCTAAACTGGGGATGAGGACTGAAGTCATTTTGGTAAGAATTCAAAATATAGTGGTTGTAGTGATGGATGGCCACAAGTAAGAGCCAGCTACAACATTTTAAATGGAATGAAAATCTAAAGTAGTAAACCATCAGCTTCATCACATCAGGCAGCAAACTTCCACAATGCAAAAGGTCAGGTGACACTGATTTTGGAAGGGATGAGGAGCTGCAGTTCCTGAGCAGGATGGGGCAGTGATGGCAAGTTTGCTGCCTCTCTGCTAGAACACAGAGCAATTTGCAGCCTGTTTCCAGCAATTGCCTCTGGCAGAGCAGCAAGCACAGTCCAGTATCTGCTGGGATAAATGCACCCATGTGTAGGACAGTGTCTGTGCTTGCAATCTCCAGTGAGCTCGTTGTCAGGATCTGCATTGGCCTCAGCAGGGAGCTTGCCTTCAGCAGAGCAAACAGTACTGTGTGGTACTGTGAGGGAGGAATTTCTTGCAGGACTGGCTCCATGTGCACCTACTCAGACTGGCAGAGAATTTCTGCTGCATCTCTAAGCTGTTCTGAGACCTCTGAAAATTTCCTTCCTTTGTTTCAGAGCCATCATCAATCACTTCAACCCGAAGATAGAGTCTTACGCTGCAGTGAATCATATATCACAGCTCTCCGAGGATCAGGTAAACCAGGCATGCCATAGCCTTTTTTCATGTTGTCCTCTGGACTATAGGTGTTCCGGAGTACCTTGTGCTCACTGGGACTGATGATGTGGCAGCAGTAAGAGAGATGCAAGCAGGACTCTCTTGTTCCTTGTTCGGATGTGGGAAAGAGAAAGAAAAGCAAGAATTGCTTTAGCCAATTTTACCACCTCATGCAGAGATTTTGGTTGTGCAAATGTAGAAGGATGGGTATGAACGAGGAAAATATGCAGCATTGTCAGCAAGTGTGTTTGGAGACTGTGAGGATGCTGGCATTTAAAATGGGACAGCAAGTTTTTGGCAGTGACCTTAGTTATCAGAGAACTGCTGAGTGTAGTTTGACTTTTTTTTTTTAATTTTTTTTTTTCTTTTGATGATATTGGGGACCTAGAACTCTGGCAACAGTTGGTAGAAATTTTCTAGGGTAATTGAATTCAGTTGGATTAGATTTTAAAAAGGAGAGGTTTTTAATAAAGAGGGTATTCGGATTAAAGTTTCCCTTCCTTAATTTGGCCTGGTTAATTCTCTTTGTGTTCTGATTGTATTGCATAAATTTGTAAACGTGGTTTTTTGAAAATAGGCTGCTATGAGTGGTCTCAGGGAGGGAAGAGATGGCCTGTTTCCCAAAATAAAATATTGGAATTATACATTAATCACTCTTGGAGAAATAAATGACTCTGCAGGAGCGTGTGGTGAACAAAATGCAGAGCTGGCATGCGAGCTTGGGGAATCGTCCCAGGCACAGCTGCATCAACACCTCTGGACCTTCTGGAGACAAAATTATTTATTCAGTCTAGGACAGACCTCATTTAAGTCACTTTGGGTTGTCCCTTCCACTGGATGGGATCCCATGCTTGTGCTTGCTAAAAGGTCCAGACTGTATCCTGCTCTGCAATTCATTTCTCTTTTTGTCTGTGATATTTTTACTATTTCTTGATTATAGCCTTCTGTGTTTCCCACTAACCTTTTCATTTATTAACCTATTTGATCTGTAATATGTAACACACCAAAGACTTGGGATGAATGTTGTACTGATGCAGGCGGGGAAATAAGGTGGCCCTTACTGTTTTTTATTCTCTTCTTGGTATAGCTGGATAGAAGAACATTGGTTTTAATTTACTCAATTTTCCTTATTGTTCTGCCTCTGAGAGCCACTGTATCCACAGCTATGCTTTGTGATGGTTTGTGTTATCAATCCTCATTCATTGATGATACAGTGATTACATCATCCCAGGCCTCTAAAAACGAAAAGTCTTTAATAGCCCAATTTAAAACTGGAGGCTTGGATGGGGGAAATTTTGCATCGTCTTTGAGTTAGTCTGAGAAAGGGAATGAGCTTTTCACTGTCAGCTCTGTGTAGTATTCATCCCCCAGCAGTTCAGGGAGGTCAGGTTAAATCCTTTCTTCCTTGTGTGTTACTCTTTAAATAAAATCCCTAGCAGTAGGCAGATAATGAAATCAGTGCTGATGCATGAAGCATTTTGAGGAAGGTGATTAGGAAGTTGAAAGACAGACAGATTTTTCTTTTTTCTCCCTTCATGCTTTCTCTCAACACAGGGAGAACATCAAACAAAATAAAGCAATAATAGCCCCAGATGAACTGCAGAGAAATAAGGGAGATGTCACTGTGGTGAGGGAGTGTGTGGTCTCACTGAGGGTGTTTAATCAGCACTCTGCAATTTACTGCACAAGGAGGAGAGGGATGGAGTCTTCTTGCCTCCACTTTCAGTTATGCCAGTGAGCTCAGGTCTGTGTGTTGGACTGTGGTTTCCCCGCTGTCGGATGCCATAAGTACAGTACTTGAGAGGAATTGGTAATTGGCCCAGATCAAGCCCAGGGTCTGGCTTTTGTGGGCTAACAGAATTTGCTGTTTTCATTGTGTGAGCTGTTCTGCATGTGTGTGGGAAGCAGAGGGATCAAGTTTGCCTTTTGGCTGCTGTAGTCTTTTTCCTTTTTTGTTTTTCCTTCCAGCTGTATCTTTTGTTTTAACTTGTGTGTTCACTTAATTATCAATTTCTCTGCTCTCCATAAATATTTTCTACACAGAATCTACCATCCTTTACAGCCTTGTCTTTTGAAATGTACCACATTGAAATATTTAATGCTGATGCTTAACTTTTGTGTCCACACACAGATACTACATTTGGGACTACTCATTTTCTCCTTTGAGTTATTCAATAGTTTCAGGATACTGGCAGTTCTTTACTGAAAACACTTGTTTTTATAATTTTAAGGGTCAAACTTCTCTTTTAATGAAGATTTCCTTCTCAGATACTACTAGTCTTTGGACAGATTCTCATGTGGCTGCTTACACTCCTCTGTGGTATCTGAGAAGCTCCTGTTAATCAGGCAGGCATGGCTTTGACATAGCTTTGTCTGTAGGGGAATTTCCAGCTGCTCTGATTTGTTTCAAATTCACTTGAACCTAAGTTCTGGCACCCTGTTGGTGTGTTAGGTTATTTTATTTATTTATTTTTGTATTTTAATATCTTTAAAAGTAGCTAAGTAATCAACTGAAAGAGATTTTGCTCTATCTTCTTCTTTTCCTAATCCTATTGAAACCTTTATTACCTCATTAATCACTAATGTCCATTTATTAGCATTCTAAGTCTGTCATTTCAGTGCTTTCTCCTTTTTTATTTACAGGCATTAATTTTAACAATATTACATGCTGGGGGGATTTTTAGGCCCTTGAAAATGATGGGCATGTGATTGTTTTAAGCATAGGCTGTTAATACACAGTATGTTCTCAGCCCCAGAGATTTCCAGGAACCATAGTCTGAATATACAGGTCTCTGGTCAAAGCGGGTGTATTTGTAAGACTTCCTGGTACTGCTTTGCTTTCTGTTCTGGGGTTTATCCAGTGTTAAGGGGTTTATCCAATGTTCCAATCAGAAATACAGGGAAGAGATCTTTTCTGTCCCATATTTTCTCCAGCAAAGAGTGGGAGATTCCCAGGGACAAGCAAATGATGAGCCACTTCAGTCTATAAACATCATGGGATTCTCAGTTCCTTTCTGCAAAGCATTTCCTTGCCAAGGCAAACTCAGAATCCTTCCTTGTCATTAGTTGTTTTGACCTTGCTGTAGTTCCTCACCATGAAGCAGGGAAATGTCTTAGCCAGTTGTTGGCATCTTTCCTCACTTGCTAATCTGTTAAACCTGACTTCAGTGTTAATTTGTTGTTTTGTGGTATTCTCTCTCTCAACACATTTGGCTCCTCCCTGTGCATCCTTTAAGGGACTGAAAGATGGTGCATGGTCAAAAAAATCGGGTTGGCCATTAACTGCCAATGTAATTTTAGCTCTTCCATGTAAGTGATTATTTCCATGTCTTCAAAGAGGTTTTGGTACATTCTTGAGTCAAAGGGCAAAATAGCCTTTTATGAAATGAATTCATAGGCTTATCTGTACTTTCCAGATGATTGGACTGCCTTGTACTTAATATGTTGGAGGCAGTGGACTTTCTCGGTGCCATATCTGATCTGAGAAGCTCCCAAAATATTTTCTAGCATAACCAGTTGTAGAGAACAGAGTCAAGGCAGTGAGGAAACAGCAACACAAGAATTGCTCTGGAAGAGCAAACACAGACAAACGGCAAGGATGAAAACACAGCATGAATGATCTGGTGATCACATCTGCCTTTTCTGGATGTGAAGGAGAAGCTGTTTGTAAGAAGGAAGCTCTCTACCTGTTAGCAATGTAGCACAGCTTTCAAGAGGGGCTAAAGTGTGAGGAACCTAGTAGTTTTGGTTGAATTTTCTCTGAGCAGGAATGTGTTGTGGTGCCTTGCATGTCAATCAAGTCTTGTGCCAGTTAGAAAATTGCTCACTAAGGTCTCATTTTCTCTTTGGCACTTTTTCCCTCCATGATTTCCTCTCTAAGGGGAGGAAATTGAGATGGCAGACATACTGATAATGCTTGTTAGTCAGGAATATCTCTGTGCTTTTTTTAATAGAAGCTCCTCTTTTTTCCAGCCACAGCAGTGACATTATGCCACCTCCAAAATGGAGGCAAAGTTTAGTGTGAGAGACTGCTGTGAACACCTGGTTTATGTCTGGTAGTTGCAGATGGAAGATGCTGGGAGGCAGAACAGATTGTGATGGAAAAACAGGACAACTGTATTACTTTTGAAATTGTGACAAATGAGTGTATATACTTGGGTTATTTCACACTGTAGTACCTTGGTAACTCAGGTAGAATCATAGAATTGTTTTAGGTTGGAAAAGACTTTTAAGATCATCTAGTCCAACCACCAACACAGCACTGCCAGCAGCTGCAATCCAGTGTGGTCAGGCCATCTCACAAAGCCATTTCCCTTTCACTGAGATCATACCCCAGCTGCTGAATGCTACTCCTTGCCACCCAAATCCACATGGCCTTCCTGTTACCTGGTGAGGTTTTGAGGGACTAGCCTCAAGTGCAGCTCCGGGAGGTTCCACAGGTGACTTGCACAGAAAGACACAAAAGGGTGTAGTTGGTTTTAGGTGCCCTGAAGTGTTTTAATTCCGAGCCATTGATGTCAGGGTTTATTCAGCTTGTTCTAGTTTCCATAACTAGTAGCAAAACCACTGGCAGATACCAAATGGTTTGTCTTTTTTTAGCACTGCTGGCAGTGGTGTTAAAAGCCTCTTGGCAATGTCTATGTTCGCTATTTTTTAAATGCCGAGTACCATCAGTGCTAGGTACTACCACAGTAAATCCCCCTAATCTATCACATTAATATAACTTGTCGTGAGGGCTGGCGAAATGCTTTGTAATGGTCTTGGCATAACGGTGCTTTACTTCTGAAATGCAGAGAGCTATGGGGTAGAAAGTCACAAGCCTGTTAGTGTCGTGTTCCACACAGTAGTGGGAACGTGAAACTCCAGCTAAGGAGGGATCACCAAGGCAAGGCCTTAATTTAAAGTCATCGTGTCTTTGCAAATGAGGCAGGGATGTTGGCTTTCATGGTCTCATTACAGACACCTACTTATGACTAATGGCTTGAAACAGATTTTATCGTTTAAATAGAAAGAGCTGAGCTGCACTCAGTGAAATTGGAAAGGATCTGTATAAAAAGGCTTCTGGAGTTGTCAAATTGCTGGTTTGCTTAGCTGATGGGAGTTTTCTGTGGTTTAGCTATCTTCCTTTTTTTTCCTTCTTATTTTCTTTTTTCTCTTTTTTTTTTCTTTTTGTTTTCTGATTTATCAGACAAATATCCCTGCAATTTACTAATGTCTCAGACTGGTTTATGCAGTGTGCCAGACTGAATGGGTCTGAACAGGCTCCAAGGTCTGCTCAGCTTTGCAGCAAGGAGATTTGAAGCTGGAGGTGAGCTTTGGAGCAGTGACTTTGTGCTGTGTAGTGCCTTTTATTAACATGCAGAATGCAGCAAGCAAACTGTGCGTCAGCGGAGGAGGGGGAACAACTGTGGTAGGGCATTAGAGAGACAATGATTTTTAAAAACAGCTGCTACTGGAGAGATATAACCCCATTCCAATATGGAATGGAAGAAGCCCTTCAATTCCCTTCCTTCAGGCTCATCACAAAGGTGCCCCAGCATCCTGCCTCATACTGTTGGTGGCACTTTTAGCTGCTCTGTGCCTCAGAGAGAGTGTGACCCTGAAACACCTTGGCTGTTCCTGGAACAGAGGAGTCTTTCCACCCTTTGTGCACTGCGGATGCTGACGCCTGTCTTGCTTCCCCCACTTCTGTGAACTGTCCTCTTGGGCAGATGAGGGACTGCCTTGAAGTACAAACTAATATCAAAGTAAGTCCATTAAAACTTCAAAGCAAGGCTTGCCTTCAATTCATGTGGCTGTTTTCACATCCTTGCCTGGTTTTGCCACTACCACAGGGTCTGATCAGGGCCTGAAGAGTGCAGTATTACAGGTGACCACTGAATGCTGGGGACTTAGTTTGTAAGAGCTGCCTTGGGGAGCTGTTACTTGCTGCTGGCTGCCGCTGAGTAAACTCTCCTGATGCTAGGTAAGTTTCTGTGCTGGGGCTACAGAAGCAACACTCAGAGGCGTGAGTTAGGAGCACTATCTGATTCACAGCTGGGAGTGTGCTGAGCAAGAACCATAGGTTCAACTTTGTAATAAACTCCCAGTCCACATTGTGGAGACAAGCTGAGGTTGCTGTAGTTCTAGTGCTTGTCCTCTTCACCAGTGAATTTCACAAAACACTTCTCATATGCCTGGCAGATTTGCTTTATATGTGGTACTTAACTAAACCTAGAGAAGGGGCTTTGGGTAGCTAGAGAAAGGGGCTGCAGGGTGGGGTCTGAACACCTTCCTGCTGGCGCTGTGCTGCTTTGAGCAAAACTTGAGCCCTGTATCCTCTGGAGTGAGGTGAGCTGGTGGGGAGCCCTTGGGAAACCCGGCAGCATTTGAAGTGCTGTGTGATTTGCCCAGGGAAGGCTGCTGTGGAAGTCCAGAGCAGTGTTATGGATTCTTGTCACTCTTAAGTGCCGGTATAGAGCAGGGAAAGCTCCACAGAGGATTGCAAGAGAATGATCAAAACTGTCTGCATTTATAAAGATTAAATTACAACTCTGCACATCTGTGATTAAAGGAGAAGCTGTCAATGTCTAGCTTGTGTGAAAGCACAATTCACTTTGCATTTTGTAATACTTCAGATTGAGATGGGTTTTTTAATCCCTGTGAAACAGGAACAATAGGTGTTTGCTGTTGCCATAATGCATATACATACCGTGCAAACTTCTTTGGTCATCCTCTGTAAAGCTGGATTTATACCATTATGATTTGTTGCTCTAGGCCTGTGCTCCACCCTGAGCTTCCTTATACTCAGTCATCGCTCTGCTCAGGAGTCCTAAAAGCAGACGGGCTACAGCCTGCTGTGCCAGCTACAGACAGCAGTGTGGCTGTGAGCAACCACTCCCGGAGTCACATTTTCCTCTCACAAAAGGGGACAGACTTCAGTGACTGCCAGCCCTGATCATTCTGGAGCTTCTTTAGGGTAAAACTCCTGCCTTTAGAAACTGCTACTCTTCCTCCTCTCTGGTAGTATCCTGCTGTTACAGATGATGTTTTTCTGCCTTCATTTTCTGGATCCTCTAGCTGGAGCTGCAGCTGTTTCCCAAAAGTGACAAATTGGGTCATCGCTCTGATTTCAAAGTGGGAAACAAATGGAGCTTTGTGGTCTCCATCCCTCCCAGAGCAGGAAAGTAAATGCTGCGGAGCCAAAAAGTGCCACATCTGAACAGAGCTCCACTCAGCTGGAAGATTAGTTTTTTTGGCTCTCTGACACTTGACATTTGGATGTTAAGACAATATGTAGAAATTTATTGTCCATGGTAGGGACCTCAAAGGCAAACCCTTTAATAGTGGAGAGGGCAACATCCCTGATGTGTGTCACTCTTCCTGTCTTCATGGGAGATCTGAGACAGTCAGTGGGATTACTCAGGGAGCCAAGATGTGCCACTCAAAAGACACATCTGGGGGGATGGATGTCTGGAGAGATGGAACTGGGGAAGGCGGTTCATCAGCCAGGTGCCAGAGGCTATAAATCAATTCCACTGCCTTAGTCAGAGGGCCCTCGGATTCACCCGTGGCTCAGTTAAGGCACAGATAAGCTCTTGGGGAGCTAAGTATTGCTGGCAGCACATGCTGTTTGAGCAGCAGCATCTGCCTCATAGCTGGCAGGGGTGTAGGCCTGAAGAAGGATTAATTCACAGCCCTGTGTTTGCTTTCACCTGAGCCCCCTTTTGGAAGAGTTCCTCTTTCACTTTTTCCAATCTGTGGATTTACATTCTCCACCAATAACTGCTTCACAGCAAGAATTTCTAAGAGGAAGAGTGTTTTCTGGCCTCCCAGACAAGAAACTGGTAAATTGTCCTGGAGCATTGTCTTACGTTACATAGGATTTCTGGAATAAGGCTAATGCGACCCAGCCAGCATCACTTGTATCAGTGTTAACTGGTGTGTCACAGTTGTCTCAATGTTAGTTTAAACTAGCAAGCTTTTCTCTTCTATGAAAACAGGTTTTAGTTAGGATGACCTCTGGCAGTAAGATGGATAAGTATGGAAAGTCTGCTGTTGTAATCTCAACAATTGGAGAAGGAGGTAATTTGGAGGCTGTCATCTAATAACATTGTTTCCAGTGACTCCTGCCATGTGCCTGTCTAGGTTTGAAAGACAGGTGTCTGCTAAGGAAGGTGGAAACCCACCTTAGAATAAAGGCTATAAACCCCCTTCCTTCCAAATTGTTATAACTTTGAAATCAAGGGCTCCCAAGCAAAGATATGGGAAAAGGAATAACAGTTCTTGACTAGTATCTATAACGAGGAAAACAAGCAACAACAACAGTGGCAATAACAAACAAACCAGAAACCCGGTGGCAGCTTTCTTTGGACTACCAGACACCACCCCCGCACCTCTGGTGCAGTTACCATCACGGCTGGCAGGGGAGAAAACAAGGCAGTCCCGAGGTGGATACCCGCAGCAGCAGCAAAAAGAAGCAAACCCTCTCCTGACACCCTGTTAGTCAGGGTGGTGGTAGCAGTCTAAGTGAAATGGTTCTGTTGAAGCGGTGATCCTGTAGAAAATCTGAAGGTCCAGTGGTAGCCCTTGTCCTCTGGGAATCCAGTAGGCAGGCCGCCAGTTGTTCCAGAGCCCAGGTTATATCCAGGTGGGAATGCTTGAGTCCTCCCCCCTGGGCGCAGCATCTTCCAATGGGATGAGATAATTCCATGAGTCATGCGGTGGGCTCTTGATAGCCCACTAACAGAGATTGCCCTCCGAGGGAGTTATCAGGGCAGAGTCATAGATAACAGACAGTGCCCCACCTTTAACGGCTTGTGGAGGTGGTAATAAAACACATCTATATTGCAACCTAGGACAATGCCTTGGCCTCCTAGTTGGAAGCTTTGCCACTAAGTGTCACTGTGTGAAGAACCCCGCTAATGAAATGTTGTGCTGAAGGCTTATTTGTGCACAAACCTTATCGCGGTCTCCCGAGTGTATTTCCATCAGCAGCTGTAATTTGGCAGACTGCATTTGGTTTTGAGTCGGATGTAAAAACACATGGAGAATGCTGTTGAAACCGTACTCTAGGGCTTCCTGACTACTCAGATAGTGCTGGGTTTGGGCCCTGTGTGGAAGCTGTAGAAGTTCTTCGTGCTTCTCCCACTTGCGATGGCATGAATGAGCTTCTGTCTCTGAGACAGTGACAGCTGCTTGCAGGGGCAGACAAGGCATCATTATAGCAATGAGATTTAGTGTCAGAGAGCTGACATGACGTGGCTAGCTAACTCTTCTTGGGGTGCTTCGGCTTTAGGAAGGTCTACAATACCTTTTTCAGAGCAAACTGAGCTGCCCTGGAGCCCCATGAGCATGTTTAACACAAGGGAAAGCTGGAAATAGCAGTATTGTGGGAATACTATGAGAATCTGGGCACTGCTATCAGCTCCCCTCTAGTTATATTTCCTCAGCATATTGTGACCAAACTACTGGTCTTCCTGCAAGTAAGGCACCAGTCTTTTCACTTAGGTATGGTATTGTCCTTGGTAGCCTTCTCCTAGTTCAGTGACAATTAATGTTCCAAACCCAGGGCAAATCATCCATATGTGAATCTGGAGGTCACACAGAGCCCTGAGATGTTTCTCATTCTGCCAGCAGTTCTCTTTCCAAGTGTTTAAGGAAAGAGTGTGCTTAGCTGGCTGTTTAATGATTCAGTCTCCCTTCTCAATTATCTTCTGCGCTGGAAATACACATGCCCCTCCCCAAACCAAGATACCAGCCTCTGCTCAGCTATGTCATGTTGGTGGTTTACTGGAGTCAGGCATCTGTCCAGCTTGCAGGAAACATTAGCTGTCCCTGTCACCCCAAGGTTTATCTGTCATTTTATGCAACAGCTTATAACATAGAACATGGATCTAGATGGAGCATCATGTAACTGTATCTGCAGGTATTTTTGTCTCTTTCATTTCTTAAAAAAAGTAGCTGTGAACTGCAGTGTGGAGTTCTTAAGGCTGTGTTTTGTTTGCAGTAAGTGCTCTCTTTGTTGAACATCTTGAAACACTAGAACAGGAACAATCTTGCTGATGAAAACAGAAATACAAATTTGTGAGGGAGCTGAGGTAGGCATGCTGGAACTTAGACTTTCAGATTGTCTGCTTTAAATTTTTGTATCCAGGCTGCTTTGCTGGGAATTTTCTACCTTGTAGTTAATGCTGCTGAAAACTAGTGACTTGATGGAAGCATCTCACTATAGTCTTAGTTCTCACCTCAGCTGTAAAGATGTGCTTTTCTATTTTAAGGGATGGACCTATTTAATTACAGTACGACCTACAAGTCACTTTATAGGCACAGAAAGGAAACTTAGGTCTGTTGCTGGGCTAAACTCCCCTTCTCAGAAGAATAAAAATAAAGCTGCTGTAATACTTCATCTCAATGTCTTCGCAGATACCTGAGTATGACACACTTTTTGCAGGGAAGAATATTAACATGATCTGAACTTAATTTCTCTGGCTGATGACAGTTTTCCACATCATGCAGATTTTGTGAGCTTTCCACCCTCAGTAGTGCCCAGAGGGATAACATTCCTCGACTGCTTGAGTCCTAAAGTGCTTCTGTTGCTATTTAGTGTGTTGATGATGCTTCAGAACTAGGACTAAGAAGTACTGGGGCTGGGCGGTTAATGTCATACCAAATGTTTTAGCATAAAGAAATTGGTCACTGACCACTCCTGTTCTAATTGCTCAGGAAGTTAGTTGTTAACATGTGGTCTTGTCAGCTGCATTATTAGCGTAAGGCATAGCCTGGTCCCTCATCCTCACCCAGAAACCTTTCAGTTGAGTGAAGCGCGATTTGAAGATGGAGGTAACTGTCGTGGTGTGAGATGAGGATTGAAGCTGATGTGTTCTTCATATATGAGATCATAACTCAGTGTGACTTCAGGTTAGGTATGCCAGGGAGACCCTTTTCTGTGATGAGTCTGGAAAAGGTCAGGTTAAGATGCTTGAAGAAAAATGGCCAATTGGTTTGATCCTGATTTTTGTTTTAGAAAAGAATGGTGCAAAAATCTGCAAAGTCAAATCCAGGGAATAAGTGGTTTTTATTTTGATACTATTCCTCTGTAGAATGCCGGGGGATGGAAGGTGGAAATCACCTGCCTACACTCTCCCCAAGCCCCTTACTTACCAGTGCTCAACAGTGTTATTATTTAATAGCTTAATCCAGGCTCTGGACTGTTAACCCTCTCCAGTCACCTTACTTAGTTGTACCTGGGTGATTACAGACTGCTGCACATTCTTCTACCCTGCTGCTTGTAACTGAGTTAAGAACAGATACTGGAGAAGTATCTACAAAATGTTTAAGACAGCTGTCCTTTGTCACTTGCTCTTGGAAAAGGCGATCGGATCTTTCTGATGTTCAGTGTCCCTTCCTGGCAGAGGCTCTAATAAGCCTGCTGGGAAACGAGCGAGTGGCATTTCAGATCTCAGGCTTCTCTTGTTCTCTATACCTCTTACTATATACCTCTTACTCTATACCTCTTACTACCTCTGGATACTGAACTATTGTTCTGGCACTGTATTTGACTGGAATTTTTCCCTGCCCTTGTTTTCACAGTGGGTGGCTGAGTGCCGTCACTCTGCTGACAGCTGAGAGGATTCCTTTACATGTGCTTCTCTGGCATTTTATGATTCTGTCTCTTTCAACATGTGATAACAGAATATAAAGTAGGTCACTTTATTTCTCTTCTGCTTTTTCTTAGTTCTGCAGTTTTTTACCATGTTTCATTTCTTTCCAATACCAGTTTTGGAGACTCGTGACTGCACAAGTTCAGTAGGTTCCTAAAGCCTTGGTAGTCTTTTTAGGATTGGGCCTTAACAGGAAGCTAGGGACATCTTTTTTTGTAGCCTTTGTGTGCCTTGGGTAGCCTGTTGATTAGTGCCCTTCACATGTTTTAGAGAGTTGAGACAGAAAAATGATGGCACCTTTCCTAATGCACAACCATCACTTGCTGCTATGCTGCATCCTGTGGCTGCTGCCAGCCCTGCCCTACTGTCCTCTCTGAGTTGATTATAGATGGCAGTTGTTGTCTAGAAGCAGTAAACAAAGTGAACAGCTCTACTTATTGCAATTTGTGAAAATACACCAAATAAAAGCTCTAGGCACAGTCACAAGTCAGGCCTTAAAAAGACATATGGAAGAAATTTAGTCATTCCTGAGTCAGGCCAGTTCAGGCTACAAGAAACCCCATAACTTGAACTTGTGTATTAGTATAGGGTGCAGTTTCTTAAGAAATTTGCTAAGCAAGCATGAAATCCTCTTTAAGTATAGTTAAAAATTAGTATGTGAGAATAATACTGAGGGCAGTGCAGCAGCATTTTGGCAAGAGCAGTTTGATTCCTATTTAAACAAAAATAGTTGTGCAAATAAAACTACCAGCTGATGCAGTACAAATTAAAGGTTTAAAATCTGGAGAAAAAGCTGCTGAGTTATTAATCCCTGAACTGAAGCCCTCAAGTCCTTTTAGTGAGTGACTTCTGCTTGTCATCTAATCCCTTTGACTCATAGAAAATAGACCCAGAGTTGTTCTCTGTGGTGTAGGAAGAGGAAATTTAACCAGTGAACTAAATGAAGAAGTTGATTAATTGGCAACAATAAGGAGTTGTGTATACACTGTATCTAATTGCTTTCTTTATACTGTCTTCCTCAAACTTCTGAGAAGACATGGGTTTGCGGATTGCACATGCAAAAATATGCTAAAATCCCCACCTCACCAAGGCTTTGAACCTTCAGCTTCCAAGATCATTTGTGGATCGCCTTATGTTGCTTTGGACAGTCTGTAATGGGGACATTGCTGTCCAAAGCTGAATTTATGCAGTGGAAATTCAAGCTGAAATTGAACACACCTCAGGATCATAGAGCAAATCAAATCTCATTTCCTTGCTTGCAGACAATGTGGGCTGTGTGGAATTTCTTCCTCTTCCTCCTCCTTCTCCTTCTTGTCAGTAATTTTTATTCTACCAGATCAGAGCTATCATCTTCTCATAAGAAATACCAAGCAAGTGGCTTCCCTGAGTCTTATTCAAAAACCCATCAGAGCTAATAGTTTTGAAACTGTTTGATGTCCAGGAGGCACTCGGGAGCATTAAATCCTCACACAGGGATTTTTAGGCTATAGGACAATGGTGTCTGCCAAGCACTGTAGAAATTACTGCAGAGATGATATTTCCATCACAGATCCTGCAGGTGCTGATCCATGGAATATGGCAACAGAGAAATATATAGAGAAACCAGAAGCATTGGTGATCAGCTCCATATCCTCAGGACAGTGACATTGTCTTTAAGTCTTCAGTATATCCCATCTCTATAGCCAGCAGGTTCTGTTTAGAGCTGTGACAGCAAAGGGTGCATGTTTTTTATTCAGAGGGCAGGCATTGTGGACAAGTAGTTGTCCAGCTTGCTGCTCAGCTTGCTGATTAGCTCAATTTGAGGAGTCAACAGCTAAAAGTGCTTTGGAAAGGAAGCATAAGTTGTGTTCTTTTGTTCTCCTTGTACTTTGGTGAGAAGAGGTGCCAACACAAGTCACCTTTTCCTTGATTGTCAGCAATGGATATACAGCCAACACTGTAATCTTACCTGGCCTGTCAGCAATAAACCTCCCCTTTGTGTCATGTCCTTCTGCACATCTAGCATCTGAATGTCTGTGGAGATAACAGCTCGCTGTCATAGAGGTAAGATGCTTCTTTTCAGTCTCTCTCAGCTACCCATTCTGAAGGGATTTGTCTCCTATGGTGTTAGGGGTTGTTGCTGGGAGCATATGAATCGTGAGAATACTAGTGCTGAAGAGGTGATAGGTCTGATATTTTAAGGACATAAGTGGAAGAAATGTTTATGGGATAAACACTGTGTTCCAAGGCATACAAGGCCCTTTTGTTCTCCAAATATGTTTTGATTGCAAGATGCCATTTAACCATGCCAGGAATTCTTCTTTAGAGGCATAGCTATTATCTTGTACTGATAGTTTCTGTCATGTATAAGGAGAAAGGACTAGAAACAAATGAGTGTCAGCAACCTTTGGTACCTCTGTGTTTATTCTGGGGATTGCACATGGATATCTTTCTCTGAGAAGGACGGTAATAAGCAGCAGACTATTTGATTTCTCAGAAACATCTGACCTGTTTTCAGTGTGTGCTTGCTGCCCAAGTCCCTGCTCCCACACAGCTTCACCTCGCTGACTGTCTGCTGGCCAGCTACCCAGCATATCTCCATTCCAGTCAAAAAGTGTTCCATCCTACAAAATTTAGCGTCTCATCAGGCCTGCCCTTGTAGTGATTATCTTGGATAGTAGTCTCTGCATTTCCATCTGTCCCAGTAGCGGTTTAAATGCTCCTTTTAAATTAACTTAGCAGTCAAGTTTAAGCAGTTCTGGTTTTGCAGGCAGAAAAGGTTTTCTATGTTGGCAATGGATGCTTTCAAGCATTAATGGTTTCGTTCTGTTTCAGTTCTGGTCATTGCCAGATGGACTTTCAAAAGAATGACACATTCAAACAGCACAAAAGGGAATAATTCAACAAATTAAAATATTAACAAGCTTCACTCCTTCAGCATGTTATATCAGAAATTACTTGGTTCCCTTATTTCTGCCCTCATCACAGATTTTGTCCATTCCTTTCCCTCCAGCTGTGCAACGCAGATTAGTCTAGAATCCCAAAGGGACCTGTCTGGGGTTTGTGATGAGTCACTTAGTTGGGACATACTTGATTTGATACTGTTGTCTTGGTAGAAATTTCATCACTACTGTAATTCTTATAAATCTGACTTGCACAGCTGCAGTCTCAGTATTTTAGTCATCTCTGCTCCTCCTTTACCTTCTCAGTCCCTCCTGATGTCAGTACTGCCTGATCCCCAGCACCCTCGGTGCTTGTATTTAGAATGAAGAGACTTTGATTTGCACAGTAGAATGCCCTATTTCTGCAGTAAATGCCTTTGAAGGAAGAATGCCAGACTCTGGATTGCAGGTTAGGTGGACCTGCACTTAGATTGACTTAAGCCACTTTTGTAACTGCAGCCTTAGAGCAGACATTTTGCAGCCAATGTTTTCTTTTCGCTACAGGATTTTCTGTCTATAAGGATCATCCAGCATCATATAGCTGTCTGCTCCAACTCCAGATTTGCAAAAGCCTTAAAGAGCTAGAACTTTTGTATGGGTTGAGTCACACAAACTTCCAAGCACTACCCACCTTTTCTTGTTAGCTTGCTGCCTTAGCATACTGCTACTACAGTTTCTGTAGTTATTTGTAGCTAACCAATTGACTATAGATCTTCTGTTTCTTTTGGGCTCTATCTTTAGAAGGCGTTTTTGCAGACTGAATTTGTAAGTCTCTCAGAATCATTAAACTGTAGAGAAGTCTGCTAGATATTGCCATGCAGGAAAGGACTCCTGGAGTCACTGTGATGAGCCCGGAAATGTTGGTTCAAGACTCAACAGCAGTCATAAAGGCACATAGAGAATTAGAAATTATTAGAGACAACACAAAAATAAAGGAGGAGAACTGTGTTGTCTCTGTGTAAGTCTCTGATAACCCATGTTTTAAATCTTGTGTATTGATTCCAGTGCCCTTAGTTCATAAAATATACTGTAGAACTGCAAAATACTGCAAATAATCAAACAGCTATTTGCTCAATGAGTTTCTTGGCTATCCAGACTTCTTGCTTTTATTCAAAAGTTTTTATTTTCTCCATCTGAGAACAGATTTCAGTTTGTTTTCCACATGTAGTCAGTTAGGCAGGTGAGCTTTGTATTTTCTCTTTCTTGGCTTCATTGCATCTCCTTAGGCCACTGAATTACTGCCTTTTACCACTTCCACTAATTGCTAAAATCTAAGTAGGAGCTAGGGAACTGATCTTTCTAAGCTCTGCCTCTCCAAATGTGTACCTTCCATTCCCAGTCCTAGCTGGTTTTCTCTAGCATGTCCTGTATTGATTTGACTTACTTTAAGTACAGCATCCACTTGGTTTGTGGCCAGTTTTTTAGCGTATTGTTATTTACTTTTGCTGCTTCCTTTAATTAAATTTATTCATGCTGTGCAAACCAAGTTTAAGACTTGTGATAATTTAAAAAAAAAAAGTCATGAGCTAGATTAGCATCCACTTTTTCTCAACAAGCATCAGACTCAAGGCTGTACATTCATAAAGGCCATTTGCTTGCTAGTTGCTATAAAAGATCAAAAAAAGAAAATCAGAATGCATGACAAGCTCCCTAGCTTTTTGGAGTGTTTGTGTTCTGCTTTCACTTGTCTTGATCTTCAAGTCAGAGTCAACTCACCAGAGTTTTGGTTTGGCTTTATTTCTAAGTTAGTCTGCAATCATTATATCCCATAGAAGTCCTTGATGGCTGTGTGAGAGGGGCACAAGCTCTCTTAGATCCTCTACTGATTTCTGTGAACCTGACCAGGTGACATAATTCCAGAAGCCTTATGTGACTGCAGGTGTTTGATTAGACCATAACCAGAATAAGCCTCCCCATTGTTTTTAGCTTGGGCACGATTGGGTTTTGGTTTCTTCGAACTGGAGCAGTGCACTTACTTCTGCCTGGGTTTGATTGAACAGAAAGGGCTGTGTTGCATATCCTGCCTTAATCTGTTCTCTAGACAGCCTTATTCCTGAGCTAACCGTCTTCTGGGCAAATTTGAATTTCTTTACTGGGAATGAGTTTCCTCTGGTGTACATCAGGTATCGTCATTTCATCAAGGCAATCTCAGCTGAAAGCTGTGTATTTGAGTTCTGGTATTTGCCAGGATGCTTTCTGGTCCTAGAAAGATTTTCTTTCAAAACTTTTAAAATCTTCAGCTACCATTTTTAAGATTCTTTTATCTGTCTTTGTTTTCTGTAGTAACTTTGTACGGCTTCTCAGTTCAACTGAAGCAGCAATTCACAACTTGCAACTCTTTTATCTTGTTTTGGGGACCAAAATTACTGATCTTGCTTTGGTCAGTTAAATGGTGCTGAAGAGCTGCTGCTAACTATTTTTTTCCTCTCTGTTCAGGAGGACAAGATTTTCTGTAAATAGAGAATTGCACCAAAGGTTGCACACAAATCGCAGCATTCATTTGCTGAATGCTGTGAAGCCACTTAGGCTGAATGGGCAACATGAATGATAACAGTGAGCATAAGGATGCTCTTGTCCTCTTCTGTGATGTTTTGGTGACAGCAATTGATTTACTGCTCTGTGAGAATGCAGCTGGTAGATAAAAAGCCTCTCATGGAATAGCCCATCACATTTCAGCACTTAAGTTAATTGTAAGCACAATGGGGAAATAAAAAAATTAATGGTCCTGTCCGTAACTATCTGCATTGCATTTCAAGCCTTGGCAGAATTGCAAGTGCTTTTACATACCTAGCAGTGAGAAATGTTTTCATAAATGCCACCAGCTGGAGATAAGGGTTCACAACTCCAAAATGGGCTGTAACTCCAAAAAAGCAAATCTGTCTATCTCAGGGTTTTATGTTCCTGCCATCATCCTGACCTTTCTAATGCTGCCTGCCTTTCTCAACAAAATTTCTAAAAAGAGGCGGACTTAGTGGGCTTCATTCCGTTTCTGGTGTATCTCCCCTTCCAGATCTAAATGTCTGCCCTGGAGAGTGCTTATTTTATTAACTGATATTTTTAAAGATAATTTGTTTCAGGATTGTTGACTTGTTTTTCCCTGCCGTGATTTTGAAAGTGCCAGCGTTGTGCAGTATATGGATGTTTCCCACTGAACCTGTTTCCCTCCCTTGAATGGTACAGAGTTGCCTCCTTTATCTTCCCTGGAGAGCCTGTCCCTGCAGTCTGTGAAAGGGCACCCAGGGTCCCACAGAGAATGCCAGGTTCTTTGTGCCGAGTGGGATATGCAGATTAGTGTAAGCCCACTGACCATCTTTGAAAGTTGGAAAAGTGGATTGGTCTTGAGAAAAAGCAGCGTGAAGCTACGTGCATTTTTGGCCCATGTGCCCCAAACCTGAATGGGTTGAGCAAAGTGCATTTAGCACGTATGGGAGTTAGCGTGTGTGTCTGTGTAGATGTGACTTTTTGAAATTAGTCTGCAGCAGAAGCATTCCTGGCACAGGCTTTCTGGTGAGGTGGGCAAGCTTTCAGCTACCTGACAGCTGGAGCTCAGAGGGTGTTGTAGCACAGCACTACGTAGTCCTACTGATGACTACAGGAATGTCCAGGGTTACCACCAAATTAATCTGTTCTGCTTGTCTGTACCTCTTACGAGCTAAGTGCCCTGCAAGCTGTGCACATAGAGACCACACTCTTCCTTGTTCCTTGCCATTGTCCCTGCTTGCAGCCTTTCTGCTTCTTAAAGTAGGTGTTGATTCTTGGGAATGCCTGTTGTGTGAGAGCTTGGAATGGGCACTGTTTTGTACATTTACAGTTGCTTCTTAGTGGAGCTGGATAACAGTTTTGGCTTTGAGATGTTTCAGAAAGCTGAGTGATTTCCAGACTGGTTGGATCAGTGTGTTTTTTACCACCATTAAATAGGGTTGAACACCTAAGGCTTCTAATGGATTGTGGGTTTAAAACATTTCTGGAGCAGATAACTCTTGTCCCAAAATAGGATGCCATTTCTGCTAGCAGAGTTCAGAGAACAACTGTAATTTTCTGAGGGAGTTTATAAATTATTTATCCTTAGAAGAGGCACCTGTGGGCAGAGGAGAAAGACTGTAACCAAACCCTCACACTCCATGGATAGAAACTGTTGCCTTTGTTGGCTTATTCCTTTAAAGATCACAGACCCCTATGAGGTCATTGAACAAACATCTTGAGCCTGACAGACTGGCTCTATGCTGAGGTGAGAAAAGGGGGTGTGAAATGTCCCTCGTTGATGTTGCTAACTAAAATAATAATAATGATAATCTTTTATGTATGATCAAAACCTTTTGCTTTGTGTAGAGAAGTGGTGAGGCCTGGATTTCGATACCACTCAAGTGAAGATGTATAAAAGCAGCTCTCAGGAAGGATCTGGGACATGGACAGTTAGACTTTCCTCATGTTTGACTGGGCACAGAGCAGTTCACTGAACACAGCGGGACTACCAGAAGTGACTGGTAGGGACAAAGGACAAACTAGTGGGCAGAGACAGTTCACTTCCAAGCTCCTGGAAGCAGTGTTCTGGCTAATGCTCAGTGAGCTGAGTGGAGTGAGGTTGTCAAACACAAACTAAAAAGTGTCAGAGTAAACCAGGTGGGAACTGTTTGCGGGGATCCCTGCACGAGCTTTACCAGTAGAGAGCAGGCTAAGGCACCCCCTCTCCTTGTTTCCTGGCTCAGTCATCTTTGCTATGTGCTGCTTAACCTTGTCCATGTGTCCAGCTCCAGACACTTAACAAGACTCTCTTGAGTTCCATCAGGTTTGGATTCTCCACAGCAGGACTGGAGCATGTGTGCATGTCCCATTGTTACCCTGGAGCTCATGGGCAGCTGCTCCCACATCTACAGGCTGTTCTTCCCCACGGTGACCTCTTACAGTCTTACTGCCCAGCAGTGCTGGTGCATCCTGCATCAGTAGCATCCTGTTTCATACCTCTGAGGAGAAATTTGCTCTTGTTTGCTTTCACTTAATCTTTTGGTCTGGCTGAACTTTTTACTATTGGAAAAATTTTCCCATACTCAGGGCAGAAAAGATTATGCCTTCTACTCTGGGAATGACAGATGTGTGAGCTGGTGGGGGCTGTCTTACAGGCTCATGCTCTCAGCCCACAGGAAGAGAGGGCCATGAGTCCTTCACTGCATGTAGTACAAGCTGCAGCTGCTGGATGCAGGAGATCTGGGGCACCAGGGTAAGATTGGCAACGTGCTGTGAGTCTTACATGTATGTGGCCTGATTACACTTGAATCTCCAGCCCACATCTTTGTCTTTTCCATCAGACCCACTCCACATCCTCTGGATCCACAGATATGTGCTGTACACGCAGTATGTCTTGGGAATCTGAGTTGTGAAACTATCATAGCAACATCCTCCTCCTCTTTGTCTTAGCTTTCATGAACATAGAATTAATAGTCATGGTTTGATCAGTGTGGAGGTGAGGAATGGTGCTGAAGCATCAGCACTGCATTTAGTTCCAAGGTAGCTGCAAAGGTAAGGTAGTGTTGGGTCAGACAAAAGCTCTGTGCTGCTGCTAGACCTGGATGGATGCTTTCCTGGAAGCCAGTGTGAATGGCAGCTGCTTCCAGCATGTGTTTGTAGCATTGGCAGCCTTAGTGGAGCCTCTTTCTGAACTTGGCTCCTGCAGCCAGTGAAAGAGGAAAGGCAGAGATGAGTGCAGCTGGGGTTTGGGCAGAGTCTGTTGGGAAATGTGGCAGCTGTGTGTGTGTGTGTGTGTTTTTTATTTAACTTCTAATTATTTAGTTATGTTCTTTGTCTGTGGTGCTTCTGGGGATTAATTTCAACAAAGACTGCAGCTTGCATCAGCAACTTTAAAGTTGCTCTGTGAGAAGTGTGATGGCACTTGGAAAAAAAAAAATCTTTTTCCTTATTAATTAGAAGTTACTACTGTAAAATTGATGTCAATTATCCAGCACTTTATTATGGAGAGGCAATAGCCTCTTTGTAGTCCAGGTGTCAGCAACATTTTCATTACAATGAGAAATGTTGCTATTCAATTGAATGCATGAGGAGAAACACTCGGGGACTGTGAGTTGTTGTGAAGATTAGGGAGGGAGAAAAAGGGGAAGATTCGTACTAAACCTGGAATAAACAAGCCGGTTTGAGGACTGCAATGTAAAATGCATATTTCTACTGGAATAGGGAAACCCTAGTGTCTCTTACTACAGCCTCCACCCTCTGAGCTGAGGGGACAGACTGCTGAGTTTACTTGTGGTGTTTTGGGCTTTGCCCAGGTTTGAGAGGTGGGACTGCCAGAATTCTCTGTGTGTGTGGTACACAGGCAGTGACAAACACTCCACCACCTCTGCAGGGAGGACAGAAGGCATGTTTGTCTGCCCTCAGTCCCCGTGCCATATTGTGCAGTAATGCTGATGAGAGGTTGGCATTACATGCCCCATAGACTGGCTGCTCCATCCTCTGGCATGGGACAGATGGGACAGACCCCCTGGCTTTTCCTCCCTCTAAGGGCTTGCTAGTCCTGACCTGGAGTGCCTTCCCCATCCCAGCTGTGTTGAGCAGCGGGGTGGGGGAGGGAACTGCATTTTAACCTGGGCATTGTTTGGGTGGTTTTTTGCCTTTTGCTTGATGTGAGGGCATTCAAGCAGTGCTATTCCAACTGCTCCTGTGTCATGATAGTTAATGACTGTCTTATGAGCACAGAGAGGCTTTAGTGAGGTACTGGTGATGCTGACTGATTGCATTCTTGTGCTTTCTTGTGCTGATTAAAAAGACAGTGTAGAGACCTTGATTTGTTCCTGCTTCTGTTTTTCTTTTAGTTTTTCTGTCATTACCTGTGCATGACTCCTGGAATCTGCTCACTGCCAGGTCCTTTGCTGAGTGCTGTGAATTGCTGGTGCTCTCTAATTTTATGTTCCAGTAAGGCTGAGACTGCAGTTCAGATGATGAAAGATTCTGCAGGTTAAAAAGTTACTAAGCAATGAAGCAAATGATGTCTGCCAGATAGATGGATCCTAGTGCTGCATGTTGCCCATTAGGTTTTATTGCTGGTGCAGCACCATGGGCATGGAAGACTGCTGTATGTAATCCCTGTGTTTCCTCAGGACAGGCTTTTCCAGGAGGTCTGGTCTCTCCCGGGGAAGTGCAGTATGTTGGCTTTTGTTGAGGATCAGTCAGAGGGAACAGCTCTGGTGCAGTCAGGAAGAAGTTGTGTGTAGTGACTGGTACAGCAGAATGATGGTCTGTTTTGAATGCTGAAAATTTCAGGGCAGGGGCAATTGGCTCTGGGGAAAATGGTTTCAGAACTTGTGTCTGCAAGAGGTTACTGAGTCAACCAACTAAGGTTGTCCATCCACTTTGCAGTGAGCTGGTGGATGCAGCAAGGTAAGGAACTACAAACTCTGTGAAATAATCTTCTTCCTTTGCATGCAGTGACCTGGCATGGCATGGGTGGGATGCTGCAGAGAGCTGAGCCTCACATCACTCCCTCTTTTGGAAGCCAGCCCTCCTGCAGCGTTCCTGAGGGGATGCCTCTACACACGAGTTGTTGGTATTGCTGGGGAAGGAGAGTTTTATGGGGCATGGGCAGTTGTAGCTGCAGGAGGAAGCTGAAATCTGAATGCCACAGAAGCACTTGCTGTTCAGAGCAGCTCCTGAAAAATTGGTTTGGGGACACGCATGCATGGACCTGAGTCACTAGCATTTCTCTGGAACTTCTGGAAAGCAGTCAGTGAGTGAGTGGTGGAGCAGGGGGTTAATTTGATGGCAAATTAAATTACAGTGGTGTAGCTCCACTGAATTCTGGTTTGTTGCAGTGGAATAAATAAATGAATGTAGCCTCTGGGGCTGATACAGGTAACTGTAGGAAGGGAATTTCAGCAGCCTTCGCTCTTCTCGTATTGACCACGTCTGAGTTGCTCGCTTCTGTCATATTGCTTCTTTAAGACACTGATCCCCCTAAGGTAACCTGCAAAAAGAGTTTTAGATTGTGACTCCATTAGGGTTTTTGGGTTTTTTTCCACTGAAAAGATATGGTAAACCATAAAAAAAAAAAGCTTCCCCTGCATGCTTGTCCTTGCAATCTGAGAGATGTTACATCAAGCTCCTCCTTGGAGATCATCTACAGTCTGATTTCTTCTATCCTTGCCTGATACTAAAGCTGGTGTTTTCCTGGCTTCTCATAAGGTTATAAAAATCTAAATGACTATTTAAAATCTGCTGGGAAGAGTCCAACTAAAAGTTCTTTCCTTTAAGTTTTTCATACTTGACCATCTTGGAATTCATATTTTCTAGACAAGAGGCTTCTAAGAAGAATGCATTGAACAAGACCTTGAAGAGACATGCTTTAATCTCAAAATTAAATTACTCTAGTTCCTTTGTATCTGACTGAAAGGTGCAGATAAAGATTGCGTGTGTTTAAGGAAAAGGTCTGTTCTTCCTGCAGTACTTTTCCTGAGCAAAAGTCAAAGCAATGTGTAAGAAGGGCGCAAAGGATGCTAACACACAGTCTTCTGTTACACAGAGGATGTGAGTTTTTTGTCATCTGTGTAGGAAGTTGATGCCTTTTAAACCTTCATGTTAGATATTCTTAATACCTTCTGCTGCTCTTTGACCTGTACTCTGTCTAGCAGCTGCATCTTAAAAAGCAGATGAAATCGTCTCAAGGATGGCAGGTCCTAATCTCAGTAATAGTTTTTATCCATTACAAGGTATGAAGTTGAAATGATCTGTGAGTGGGTTCATCTCAGATCCCACGTAGCATTTTTTCTCAGCAGCAGCAAGAAAGGGAAATTATCAGGCAGTGGGGAGAAGCTGTTTATTTTTAACTTACCCTTTCTTTTTAAGTTCTGTTTCATAATTAAAGGAGGTAAGGAGTGGAAGCCAATGAAATACGTAGCTAAAGGGATAAGCTGATCTCGAGTTCACTGCAGAGATTATGATAAGTAAGAGAGTAGAGACTTCGGGGCCTCTTCTTGCTTCCCTGTCCTCATCCTAAAGTATCAAACTGAGTTCTTAGCTGCCTTTCAAAAGTGGTGCAAGAGGGCAGATTTAAAGCTCTGGTTACAGAGCTCACTGATGCCCTCAAAGTTTGCTTCTCTTCACCATGGTTTGAGGATGCCTCTCTTGAGTATCTGAAGAGATCTCTACTTAGAGCTAGCAAGAAGGAATCCTGATTCTTCCTGAAGCAACATGTACAGCATGTGATCACACCTGTGTGGCACTGTGTGTGCCCATGTGTATGGGAATACAAGGAGAGTGAAGAGGAGCCCAAGGGAAAGTTCCTGGGAAGTGGGGTAGCCCTGAATAAAATGCCTTCACTCTTCAGTTACTGCTGGAGAAGCCTATTCAACTCCTCACCTTTCAAACTAGGTTCTTCCCACGCAGCTTATTAATCTTGGTCAATTTGGCTTCCTCCAATTGACAGGAGCAAGTTGCCAGAGCTTTATTGCTCAGAAGAAGGTGCATTATGCTATTACACCCCTCCCTAGTGGATAGTTATTCCTGTGCCCAGGTGGCTTTCTTTCATCACTACCCTTGGCTCTGCAATACTTCTTGCAGCTTCTGCACACAGGAACAAGAAGGGCAAGTTGAATTTGGAAATGGCTGTCGTTGCAGGGGTTTCTTTCTCTCTGCCAGTGGAGCCGACAAACAAAACAGCATTAGGAGTTGAGTCCTGGAGAGGAGGCTGAGCCTTTGCAACAGCCGGACACTGACAGGCTTTCTTCAATAACTTTGCAGCATCAGAATCAATGCAGTTGGAAAAGGCCTCTGAGACCTTCAAGTCCAAATGCTTATTCCTGTCCTTAGCTTGCCCCTCTGGAATGCTGGAGGACGGCTGAGCTGCAGAGACTGCTGCATGACTATCTCACCTTTTTTGCCCCCGGTCCTCATGTGGATGATTTCCTGTGGCTTCTGCCGCCTCAGGCCCTGGAGTGTCTCTGTGCACCACTGCCACAAGCTGAGTTTGGGGGAAACTCAAGCTTTTGAAGAAACCCTAAGCAAGTTTAGATTTCTTGGAATAAAGGATGTAAGGACAAGATTCAGTCCTGTTAAGGGCAGGAGCTGGCAGCTGCCTAAAGGGGCAGTTGAGAGTAGTGTTTACATTGTTGGGAGTACAAGAGGAGAAGTGCAAGGGCTCCCTGTTGTTCTAGTCACTGTTGTCTTAAATCCTCTACAATGCCCTTGTTAGGATCTTTTCTGAGTTTTAATGCCTTGGAGCAGAATCCTCTTCCTTTGCAGTCCTCCTGACTGAGGCTTGTTACTAGCAGTGGCTACTGTAGTGCAAACCTCAGATGTTGATACTCTGTTAAGCTCTCAGAGCAAATGGCAACAGCCTAAGTAAAAAGTTCTTGTGTTTCAGGCATGTGTTTGCCTGGGAGTGCTGAGCTCTATGGTTACTTGTAGGAAGATCATTGTCACTAACCATTTCACAAATGCTTTGAGAAGTATGTTAGTCCATGCAATGCTTTAAAGCTAAAAATTGTTGCGCGAGTCACTCTTGGTGTTCCCTAGTTAAGAAAATGAATAGTTCAATAGGACAGAGATGTGTAACTATGAATTTGCAACTATAGCCCAACACTGGGAGCAGAGTAGGCCAGTAATAAAAGCTGGAAGTGCTTTGGTTGCAGTGAAGGCTGATGGTAAAGTATCTTCTGGGCAGGAAGACCTGGATTTGTGTCTTAATTTGTTTCTAAAAGCAGAGTCTGTACTAAGGCTGATCTTTTAGTGCCTATCAGAAGCTTGTTCCTATCAGGAGAGACGTGCAGTGCTCTGTATGGAAGCTGACCTTAACAGCTCTAGAAGCTGGTGATTCAGTAGGCTATGAATGGTGATTCACAAGCCAGGAGGAAGTGTGCTGGCAAAACTAACCTTGGAAGGACTGTGGGGTTGGGCAAACGGTGGCTGTGTTGTATCTGGGTGTACACGCGGTAATTAGCTACTTGATTTATTAAAATGTCTACTTCTGATGACAGAAAGGTACTGCTGTTATGGATATAGGTTGCATCTACCATTCTCATCAGTGGAGAAATTCTGTAAATTTCAGGACTGCTCCTTGCTGGCATTAGGAAGACTTCAGTGCCCACCTCCATGTTGTTAGTCATGAGCCAAATATTAGCTATTAAAGCCATCTATGTTGTGAAAACAGGTGCCAGAGCTGTGATCTATCTCAGCCTTGCTCCTCCGATGCTGAGGCATCCATGAATACTGATTCCTGTGTTGTTTGGCTGTCTCTGGCAGGTTTTGGAAGTGGTTCGGTCCAACTATGACACGCTGACACTGAAGCTGCAGGACGGACTGGACCAGTACGAGCGCTACTCAGAGCAGCATAAGGAGGCTGCCTTCTTCAAAGAGCTGGTAAGCTGCCTTGACTCTTCACAATCAACAGCCCTCTTCCAGAGCCTTTGCTTATGGCTTGGGCAGTGGCATTTGGGGTATAGCTGAGCAGCGTTTGGACTGCCTCCAAAGACAGGGCAGGAGCAGAATCTGGACAGACACTGCATATCTTAAAACATCTGAGAGCTCCCTGGAGCTCCCTGCATGGCTCAAGAGGAACCTTGAGGCAACTTAGGCCAGCACTGGTCAGGTGGTCTCTCCCCTTTTGCCATGGGGATTTGCTATGTTTTGTAGTGGTAAATTTGTATGGGGAGAAGCTGACTGAGCTGACTGCTCCCACCTGGGGTTTATCACACAGAGCAACTTTGCTTTTTTGGTGTTGTTAAGGGGACCACGAAGTTTGGGACTGAGCAGGGCATGTGATGCCGATGAACCGTTCCTGCTCATAGCTTTCCTCCATTGCTCACAAAATATGGTTCCCAAGCAAAGAAACAAGGCATTCTCTAGAAATGTCTCCATCTGTAAGAGGAGAAGACTGATGGTAGGAAGCCCCACAAAAATTAGAGAGCAAAGACCAAAATGAGTCTAAATAATTCAGGTTGGTAGTTATGATTTCTCAGCAAGCCAGCTTGCTTACCCTGCTCCAGAGAGCCCTGATGGAACTTTTCTTGTCCAACAACCATATGAGCATGGAGGCAGTGTTTCTGTATTGGCTGGTGTCTGAGGGAAGCCTCACTCTTGAATCATTACAGCTTCAGCAGAGGGAGGGATCTCTAACTTTTGCAGCCTTCTCCATCAGTCTGAGAACTGATTCTTTCTCCCAGCTCTGTCCCTCTGATTGATGAGTAATTGATGCCTGCCCACTCTTGTCACGAGTCTCCATGAGTTTGGGCATGTTGTGCATCCCTCATCTGCTCTGCTCCAGAACAGGCACATGAATTGGTTTTGTTACCTTTTACAGAATGCTTTTAACTCTCTTTTGGGGTCATTCGAGCCCTGACACTAGGTAGTAAATGCAATTGCAAACACACTTGCAATTGCTTCTATGCTATTTTTCTGTGTTCTTTTGTGTCTGTTTTTGTCTCTCTGGTCTGCTGTTTGATACAGCTTTCCTGGAATACATGCAAAGAAATTTGGCAGTCGCCTTCCTGTGACACAGGCTTCTTCTATTACTGTACCCTGGAAATAAAACACATTCCTGTTTCTGTTGTCATCTGTTCTGTCCCAAGGGCTCCCACCCTCAGCCAGCATCTCCTTCCCCAGTCTCTTGGCCACATGACTGCTCTGCTTTCTGCATGTCCCACTTTCCACTTGGCCTGGCAGAAGCTCAGGCTGATCATGCCAATTGATTTAAATGACATGCTCAGTCCTCTGATCATCACAGCCACAAAACACTTAAGCTAAAATTATTTTCTTACTCGACCAATTTCCCTTTTTTTTTTCCAAATCCCAATTTTGTATCATTTAAGAATCTGTTTATCATAACCAGCCCGTCAACTCCCATCTGAAAATTGTCCGTCCAGGTACCCCTGGGACCCTCTCCTCAAGAGTATATGAAAGCCTGAATAATTACTGTATAAATGTGCTGATTTGACCCAGTTGTGAATCTGTTTAATCCACGTCTCTAGATGCCCTGAGAATTGGGACCCTATTAAATGTTCTTTACTCACAGCTACAGAAAATCCCCTGCATTCCATTAAGCTGTTCCCTCAACACAGCGGGAAATGAACCTGATACATTATGATTTGTCTTCAGCAAATCTAGTTGGCCTCCTGGCCTCCTTGCTCTATTTTTCTCTAGGTGCACAGTAACTGATGTCTTTATTAATTGTTGAAACAACTCATCAAAAAGGCCCTAATCTGCCCTGTCCTCCCCATAGCCTCTTCAAACCAGGTACTTGCTTTCTTTTTGTGAAGCTTCTGAGTCTTTACTTCAGCTTCTGTTGCTGGTCTGATGTTGGATAATACCCCCCTACCCAATGCTTTGTGTTTAACCTCTGAGGTTTTCAGGATTTCATGGAGGGGGCAGATGGAAGTTGCTGCAGTTCTCTGTGAACTGCAGCAAAGGAGCAGGGCTGGGGCTGGTGGTGAACTATAGGTTTCCAAATTCACATTGGTCCTATCAGGTCTTCTGGGACAGGATCTGTTTGCAAATAATTCTTTCCAGATTCTACCAGATTTTCTTATCACTGTATATGAATGCATCAAAGCAAACCCTTCTTGGGTGGGGAATGACACACAGGAGACATTTTCCTTTTCAGTTACCTTTTTATCTCTCTTGGCTCCCATTAAGTAGGTGAGCAGAAGCTTCCCCAAGCCTTTCAGTGGCCTCTTTATTCTTAGAAATCTTGTTCTCACTCTTTTGACCTGCTGTGCTAATGCACTGCTGCACTTCTCTTGCTTTGCCTCAGTGCTGCTCTTTCTTGCTAATCCCAAAGTAAAATTTGCTTTCTTCTCCCATTCCATTTACAAAGAGGTTTTCAAAGGCTGCGATACTGCAGCCACATTGTGGCGGAAGGTGATGTGCAGATTGTTTTATCAACTGGGTTTTTTGGCATGTTGTGCTGCCTTTGAGCAGCTAAAGGAAGGAAGTTAGGAAGTTTTCTAACACTTTATTTCTTTTCCTTTCAAGCCTCAGGGATACCATTTAAGGTCTGTGCTGCTTTGATAGAATGAATGCTTTGGATGTTAGCTTTTGGTCCCTCATATTGCAGCTGGAGGACTGTGTGAAAAGAGATTTCAGCATCTTTCCAAAACATTCACTGTCTTTGCAGTTGGATAGGTTTCATTAGTCTCAGCATAGTCTGATTAGGGATTGATTTCTACAGGGAAAATTATTTTAATTTGACTTTTAATTAAGTGTAATAGTCAGTGTAAACCTTCTTCCCATTGTACAAATAATTTAAGGGCTGCTTGTTGATTAGAAATAGGTTTAATTGATGAGACCTGCTGTGAAATAGTGTCAGTATAAGCTTGCACACTTCCAGCTCTAATGACACAAACTAGAACTGAATCATGTTTTTCCCCCATGGTTAATGCCATTGCTTCATCAATTCTTTCATTCGCTCATCCTTCTCCGGATGATGTCAGCATTTCGTGCATTTCCCATTTCTTCACCAAGTTTGTCGGCTTATAGTAAGAAAACAATTTAGAAGCTGTTCTGGCCCTAATGCCATACAGAAGCAAGAGAGGACATGCGCTCTGCTTGTACTTCCTTGCAGAATGAATGTTAAAGCTCTGACCTTAATTTCTGTGGTTTGGGGGCCTTTGTGTAAGCCAGTCTGGAGGGATCTGGTAAATTCCAGGCTGGCAGCCAGGCCTGGACTGCCCACTGTACCATGAGCTAGAAGGAGTCCTGGGAGAAGCTTAGGTAGACTACAGAAAGCTTCTGAAGTTTATCCATGTTGGAGACTGACACCTCCTTGTGTCACTGTCTGGTCTTCCAACTCCAAAAGGGAGATGGGCTCTGGCTCCCTATGCTGAGCCCTGGTGCTGAAGATAACTTGATTTAACGCTAATATGAGCTATTCTTACTTTTTAAGCGGGTTGGCTCAGGCTGCCTGATTTCTCACAACAGAAGAAATAGTGGGCAGAGATTTGTATAAATGTCACTCTTGTGTGTTATCATCCCCACTCTTCTCCCCAGCTTGTGTTTAAGGCAGATCTATGTCCATCTAGAATGCTCTTGACCAAGGTTTGTGTCTAAAGTGCCTCTTGAAACCTGAAGCTGTCTTTAAATGAAACTTAACTCCACAGTAGCTCCAGGTGAGTTACTCCACAGCTTCACAGCCATAGGTTTTAAAAGTATTTTCTCTTTTCCTGTGTAAATCTTCTTTGTCTTAAATTAGGCTGAGTATTTCTTGCCCCCATCCCTGGGGAGCCAGATAAATATTACTCACTGTTCTCTTTCTGACCTCATTTTACATAATGGAGTGTGTTTGCTCTATTCCTCCTTTTCTTTGCAAACTAACGAGGCTAATTAATTTCTTGTGCTCTGCCCTATAGCTACAATTTCTGCTAAGCCTTGTGTTCTGATTGTGCCATTCTAGCCTCCCTTTCTGGGCTTGCAGAGACTCCTTCTTGGAGACCTCGATGTGTATACAAGCTGAGAATCTTCTACTGCTGGTGCCTGGCCCCTGGCAGCAGTCCCTGAGGCCAGGAGCTCATTCCTGCTTGTTCATTTTGTTGCTGGGACCCACAGAAATGCCTCTAGTCAGAATAAGAATTCTGGCTTGCACTACTTATAGCATCTGCCCCTTTTCTTCAGGCAGTCACATTCCCCAGGGCAGAGGATTCCCTACAGCTCATTACCCATGTTCTTTCCTTCTTGTAAGAGCTGACTGGATCACTGGCATGGGAACACTTGGTAGGACTGAGACCAAATCCTGTCAGTGGGACTCCTGTCTCCTGGCAACAAGACAGCCCAATGCCAACCAGTGTTCTGGAGATCATTTGCAGTGGTGTTTAACACAGGATACAACTTGTGGTTATCTTGCAAGACATGGTCCCAAACTATTTGAGGATGGAGTAAGTCAAAAGACACCTAAAGAAGAAAGGTGAGGACATACTCAAAGGGAACAAACATGCTTGGTGTCTCTGCCAAGCGTCATGATGAAGAAGAGTTTGTGGTTTCTGCAGATGACATAAAACTTAAGTACTTTGTCTTTAAGGGTAGATATCTTTGCTGGCATGCTCAGTTTGTTAGGGTCTATGCCACGGGGCTCATTGGGGTTCATTTCACAGCTTTCCCTGTTAACCTTCCAAGTTTTGATTTCCTTCCCTCTCTTGCACATTCTGCCTTTTGGGTAGCTTTCTGCCCTTTCTTCTTTTTTTCTCACCAGGGCAGGAAGTGGGACTCTCAGCAGTATGCATATATATGTGCTCCTCCAGCCCCTAGTGTTGGATTCCTCATTATGCATCTATATAACTCTTCCCCCAGTGCTTTTATAAATCACAAAACACTAATCAGGTCAGCAACAACCTTATTATCAGAGGCTCCGAGTCTCTGGGAACTGTAATCCTGTTGTTTGGGTGAGCTTGTGTCAGTTTTGCTTTCTGTCACTGCTGTACAGTCGCTGACACAGATGATGTTTGACTTTGTTTTCTCATTGCCAAGTGCAGCTGAGACTGAGCCCAGTCTGGGGCCTTTGTGTTTGGCCAACGAGTCTGTGGGCACGAGGGGGGAAGGGAAGCTGCTGTCAACAAGGCTGCCCACCTCTTCTTCATGTTCTGTGGGTGACCAGAAGTCTGGGTGTCATTGAGGGATAAAGGTGTCTCTTCTTTAGAGACAGTCACTCAACCAGCTGCATGTGTACGGCACTTGGAGTACACACAGCTGGCTCTGAACCCAGGGATTTCTGCCAGCCTGGGTGATAATTTATGTTTACACCACAGTGGCATGACCTCTGTCCTTTCCTTCAGTCTGTATCTTAGGCTCTGTGGGTTCTGGAGCAGGGCAGAGGCCATGTCATTGCATATATCCAGGAAATGCTGGCTGGATTTATCAGTGGGCACTGATAGAATCTGATCTTCAGGCTGCAGCCTGGGAGTTCTCACTTCCCCTATTTGCCCCAGAATAGGAAACACATCATAGCTCATGCATCCACATAGAGCATCTTCTCCCATCCCTCTCTAATTTCCTCCTTGGGAATTTACTCTCCTTGCTGGGATGTCACTGGAGAGATTCCTGTTTTTTGAAGAAATGGCTGAACCCGCAGCATTTCCTTCCTAGGCTGGAGTCTCAGTGAGAGCTTGGTGCAGCAATTTCTGTGGAGCTGTAAATGCAAAACAGCTTCATGCTGAGCATGGAGGTCAGCAGTGTCAAAACTACCAGGCTCATGAGGAGCCAGGAAGAGTCCTGTAGCTAAAACATCTCATTTTGTTTCTGTCAGGTTCGGTCCATCAGCATCAATGTGAGGAGGAACCTTGCTTTCAACACGCTGAGCCAGGAACTGCTGCTGAAGGAATTCTCTACGATCTCTTGAAAGGGGACACTGCTGCTGCGCCGGCTGAGCAGAGTCAGATGGGCCCGTGTGGGCTGGGACACTCCATCTCTGCAGCCGGTCACCCCTTGCCTCCTGCCTGCGGAAGGGACTGTGTTTCTTTTAGGAGAACGCCTTGCTGCTGTGTGTTTGATCCCAAAGGAATGTGTTTCAACAGAACTTGGGCTGAGGAGAGGTGATTGGCATGTTGAAGAGGAAACAATCTTTTAAGGTGCCATGGGAGTGGGCAGTCATTCCTGTGATGTAGCAATGGGAGATTCGCTCCACAGCCTCAGGGAAGATGCACTGGAAACCTTTGTAGCAGAGCTGGGGAGAGCTCACAACTGAAATAATAAAACCAGCCCAGCTGTGTGAAACTGTTCTGGGTAGAGATTGCTCACCTGCTCTATGGGGAATGAAAGCTCTCTGATCCCAGGTGAGGGCTGTTCTTTTCCATCAGCCTGGGTCAATGTGTCCTCCTGTAATGTAAGTCAAATCCACTGCCATCCCATTGGGAGTGGCTTTGGGATTATACAACAGTTTCTCCAAGGAGCAGGCCTTGCTCACAGCTGACTCCTGATGTTAGAAGGTGTCACTTCAACCAAGCCATCAGATAACTGGCGAAGGGGAAAGTTTGCTTCCAAGGCTGTTGGCTTACAGAGTCCAGTGTGAGCCAGTATGAAAGAACATGGGTTATCAGACAGAGCACTTTGTTACTGGAGACCAGCTCTACTTGGGGTCACTATTGTTTCCAGTAGCCCCAGCTCATCTGCTGTTTCTAAGATAGAGGGACATTTTTAGATATTTAGTTTTCATGAGGCAGACAACATGCTGACTCCTCTCCACTCACCTTATTGCCAATCAGAGACTGCTTTGCGACAATCCTCCTCTTCCTCACAGGAACGTCTGCCTTGCACACGTGTAGGTGCCTGGTGACCTTCATGAATAAAGAAGTCTCCAGTTTTTCTCTTGTGTGTAGCACACAGTTAAAATGCATCTGGGGAAGCAGTGACTTCACTTTCTCACTTGCCCTCCTGTCTACACCAAGCGACTTACAGCCATGGTCTGCTGAGAGCTTCCTAAGGAAGAGCTCTGGGATGATGCTGTGGGGCACAGGCAGACCTTTCTGCTCCAGAGCTGGTATTTCAGAGGTGCCCAGGTCTGGCAGAGCCTGTTCAGAGCGCTGTGTCAGGCTCCCAGCTCAGGAATATGCAACATAAACGCCAATTCCACACCTGTTCCCTGCTCATGCATTTTCAGCTCCCAGCAGTGATGTTATGATGTTAGGAACTGGCCTGACTTGGTGGACTGGAAAAGAAAAGTTATTTAAATCCCAGATCCACTTTTTTTTCCACCCCTAGGAAACAGGTTTTTTCCAAAATGTGCCTAGTCCTGCTCTTAGCCTTGTAGGTTAGTGTGAGTAATGTGGATGTCATGCTCATTTACTACCATTTTTAGGCAAGGTTTTTTCATGCTAATGTGCGTTAATTGTGTTAATGTTTCATCTTACCTGCTGTGAGCATAGGAAACTGAAAGCTGTGTCCTTGTCCACCCATTAGGCACAACATCAGATGAAGCCCCTATGTTTTCCTTGGGAGCACCGGCTTCTCTCAGCAAAAGATACTATTCCTCAGCAGGGAATTATCTGGCTTTTAACAGCTAAGCCAGACACTTACTTGCTTTCTGCTGTGCAAGTGTATGGAAATATGTATGTGTCAGAGGGACAGTGCTTAGGAGAGCAAGCAGGCTCCATAAAATCATTGCTTGAGAACAGGACAGGGCATGTAGAGGAGGCAGCTTCTCCAGTGGAAAAGGAGGAACAGTTGTTTGCAGCACATGGTGCTTGTCTGGGGTGGGAGAGGGGGGATCTCACCTCTGAGGGGGGAGTTCCTTCTCAAGAGGACTTGAGGTGCAGCTTCAGCATTGTGACTGTCAGAACATTGAGTCATCCAGCTGTCCCCATGCCTCTTATCTCTTAGGCTGAGCCTAGACATGCATGTGAGAGAGTTTGGGCTGAGTCTGCCTCTGACTCGGCAACCTCTGGAATTTTCAGCTTCTCACTGGGCTCAGCTATTGGAAGTCTTGTCTCCCTGAGGATGCTGCCTTGCTGGGATGATTGTAGAAGGCCAGGCTGAGCTGGGGAGGACTCTGATGCATGTCCTCTTGTCACGCTCTCAGTGAACCAAGCACTGTAAATGGATGTATATACAAACCTAGAGCTCAATAAATAGCAGAGCCCCACCTGCCTGGAGTGTGCAGTGTTTGTCCTTCACAGGAAGGAGGATGGGGTTGTTATGGTGGTGGTCCTGTCACCGTTTGGTGGCACATGAGCCGCAGGAGGGCTATCACCTGCCCTTGGGCTCTTTCTGCCTGTGCAGAGGGAGGTTGTGGTGCTGCACAGTGATGCTTTGTCCTTGGTCCAGCGTGCAGGTACTGTCCAGTAGTCAGCATCCCTCTTCCTCTTACATCCCTGGGGCTGGCACTAAGGAAACCATAAGCAAGGCTCGAGAGCCTGTGAGTGAGGGATGCAGGAACTTGCCTGTGCATGGTGTGATGCTCTCTGCTGCTGGTGTCAGCAAACTCCTGCTCACAGATTCTGCTGCACATGTGCCTGCTTTGTTAAATACCCTACTACTATCTGTGTTTTGAGGCCAGCTTGAACTGAACAGAAAGTCATTTAAGTCTTAACCTTCAGCTTCAGGACGTGTCTGACAGCCTCAAACTTTTCCTGTATCCGATCTGAGCAGGTGAGTGTATTTGGTTATATCTAATTCATAACTCTGTCTGTTATTGGATGAGCTGTTTCTGAGGTTTGGGGAGTGTGGGGAGAAATCAGATTGCTGCCTTTAAATTATGCAGAAGCTGCAGGGAGACAAATATTTCACAAAATAATGACCGAATTCTAGAAGAGAATGGAATTTGAGCTAAACTTTGGAGGGAGTTACTAAAAATTATTTTGTAAGTGCCACTGTGATATTGATCTCTTCTTTCCTTAGCTCTTACAGCTCCTTAGGAACTGAGTCTTCCCTGCATGGGCAGGCAGCTCCACGTGATGTTTTGTCTGTTCTTTGGGGCTGCCAGGAGCAGGTAGTAGCAAACCCCTGATCATGTACAGCAGCCAGAGGGTAGGGTGCACCTTTGCTCATCTGCTGTATTTGGTTTGCAAACCTCTTTGTCCTCTTCGTTGTCATGGCTGTTGCTGCTCTCTTTCCTGACTCCCATTCCAGTACAGGGAAGGCAGAGGGAGTGGCTGTTCCCCCTGCCAAGTCACAACTGCCACTGTGTGTATTTGGGACAGTGTGTGGCCAGCAGTCCGTGGTAAGATTTACAGCGGACTCTTGGCACTCAAAAGCAGCTCTTGGTGTCAGCATTGATGCCTTATGGATATTTATTCTCATCTCCTGTGGGGCTCTGTTTTCCCATTTCGTCCTTACTGGGATGAGCAGGGTTGTGATGGACAGAACCAAGTTCCTGCGGAGGTGATGGGTTTTTTGGCAGATGAGCCATTGCAGTAACCTGAAAGGAAAGAGGTAAAGCCCAGCTTTGGGAAGTGAAGAAATCCAGAGGGGTCAGGATAAGATATGCTTTTCCCCTGGTGGCAACTTATTAATGTCTTTGCTGATGCTTTCAGGGGGAGGACAGACAGAAAAGTAAGTGATGAGTTGAAGTCTGGAGCAAAGAAGGGCTGTTGCAAGGCCTGTGGAATCTGGAGGGCCCTGGGGCTGCTGAGAGTCCTCCACGCTACAGCACAGTGCGGTTGCGCCCAGGGGGGCACTGATCAAGCAGAGGAGTGATCCCAAATACATGTGATAGACAGCATCCTCAAGGGAGCGTTGCTCAATGTTTTTGTCTTTCTAAAGCTTCTTTGGGCCACCTTGGAAGGTGCTCAGACCTCAGATCTGACCCAGTGTGGCTGTCAGTCCTCAGAGTTGTGGCTGACTGCAAAGAGAGATAGATGCTCAGGATGGGATTTCCCCAGCCACTGCCTTACAGCTGCCCAAACATCACTGAAGACCAGCAGCCCAGAGAAACCCCTGCTCTCCTGGACAGAATGGGGCTCCCCTGGAGCCCCCAACATCTTAGTACATCCCAGAGGGCCAGAACAAGCACAGGGTCTTGTGCTGCCCTTTCTCAGTTTGGCAGCTGCCGGAGCATGGGCCGGGCCATGCTCTGCAGCCTCTGCTCTCTGTGCAGTCCCTCCAGGGCTAATTGAATCATGTGGCTGGAAATTGAATCCAATTGAATAGATTAAATGAGCCGGGCTTGCTGCTCACTGCAGCACAACTCAGAGCCTTGCCAAGCTGCTGCCAGAGGCTGAGAGCTCTCAGGAGTCCCGTGGGGACTGGGGAGGCTGCTGGGAGATAGACACCCACTACGCTGGGCTGCTTCTCCACCTTTTGCTGTGACAGATGAACCCTCAGCCATTTCTCAGTGATGTGCAGCCTGGCTGGGTCCCAGGGCCCACAGGTCACTCTGCTACAGGCATACAGAGGTTGGGTTGGCTCATTTCCCTTCTGAAGCAATTAATGGCTAATTAGCTGGATCTCCCCTGCTCCGGGGTTCAGCCAGGGCCCTCCCAGCAGTGCACAGAGGCCAGGATGCTCTAATGACCTGTGGCTGCTCAAGAGCTCTGGTCGCATGGTTCCCCCAGCCTACAAGTGGAGCAAGCGGTGCTCCAGCAGCACCCACCTACAGCACCCCGGCCCCACACCCTGCTTTCAACCCCTCTGCTGTAGCCATTGCCAGGCCGATGGGATGGGATGGGCAGCTGAAAGCAGAGTGCTGAGACCACAGTCACAGCCGAGACATCCCCTCCCATGGACATGAGCTTGGGCACAGGGCCCTGTCCTGGCAGAGCAGGAGGACACGTGTCTGCAGTGTGGAGTCGCTCGTGACAGAGATGCACATGTGTTCTCATAGCAGACCTGAGCTGCTGAAAGAGTCCCTGGTGTGGCATCCAGCATGGCATAAATGAAGGTTGGAAATAGTATCTAGTTCCTCTTTATATAAAAGCTGAGCCCACAGGCACTGAGCACACAAACATGAGATGCTTTGTAATGCTGGGAGGACTCGTGAGACTCAGGGTATGTCCTGAGCCCAGGAATGCTCCAGTCTTCACTCCTCAGACCAAGTTGTTTCTTTGCACGGATTTTGTATCTGTAATGCAGAAGTCGCAAAGAAACATTCTGGGTGTGCAGCCCACCCAGCAGTGAGACCATTCTGGGGAATCCCTCCTTGCTGGAGGCATTAGCAAAGGCAGGTGACTGGCTTTCGAGGATATAAAGTGTGATGCAAAGTCCTTTCTCCCTCCTGCACACCCAGATTTCTCACACCTGCTGGTTTGCATTTGACAGAGGAGGTTCCCTTCCTCCTGCAGCGTTCCTGCTTGCAAGGCTCTCCCAGCAGCTTGCAGCATCATCTGTTCCTCCTCCAGCTTCGCAAGATTTTCAGCAGCCGAAATTCCCCCTGGGTCTGAATCTTACAGTGGCTCCCACCTGCCTATGTGTGTCTGCAGGGGTGGTTCATGGAGATGGGAGCAGCCCTCTCCTGTGTGTGTCCTGGGGACTTGCAGGTCTGCTGTAGCTGTTCCAAGATGCCAGAGACCCTCAGACTCATCTCCCTGCAGAGACCAAGGGGCTTGTCTTGGTCTTGTGCCACCCAGACCCATTTCCTCTGCAGATGTAGTAAATATTGTGGTTTATTCCTGATTGAGGCCATTTGCCCTGCCTAGAGCCTTCCCCAGACACTTGCACAGCCATGAGCATCCCTGCTCCGGACTGGGGGCCTGTTTGGGTCCTGGGAGGGAAATAGCCCCTGATGCAAAGCTGCTCGCCTCCATCTAAGGCAGTGTGTTTGCAAGGGGTGAAGCTTGTTTAAGGAGCTCCTGTTTCTGCTCTCTGCCTCTGGAACGGTCCCTGGGTGCTGCACCCCATGTCCCAGCCTGGGAATCCTTACTGCCATGGAAGCAGAGCTGCCCCTGGTTGCTGAGTGTAAATCTGGGCCCTGAGACACCAGGTGACTGCAGCCAAAATAGGATTAGTGGCATCTGCTGGGAGCACATCCCATGGACTGCTATTGATGGCCATGGCTTTAAAATACTGTTAACAGTTGATAAAGCACTGTGATTTTGAGCACTCGACAATTACATCCCTGTTTGAAATTTCCTAAAGATAGGATCAAACTCCTGAATCCTGCTCTCTGCTTTTTCGATAGAACTAATAAGAATGGAGATATGCAATTAGAGAGTGTGCAGGCTGGTAGGGCAGATCAATGCCTTGTAGTTACCTAATGAAGTGTTAAATTACGTCTTTCCCTCTCCTTGTCCCCCAATCACACTCACCCCAGGCTGTTTACAGAGAGCAGAGGGCCTGGGGAAGAGCTCATTGCATTCCTTTACCCCTGGGGTGCAGACCCCAGCACTCCTGCCTCCTCTCCAGGGTTTTCTGTAGTTTGGAACTATCTTGTGTTTTGTGTTGAGCCTGGGGTTTTCAGCAGGGGAGCATGGGGACTTATGCTGCCAGAGCTGGGGTGTCCCAGCAGGGAGCAGGAGGCATGGATGAGCCAAAGGAATCAGCCCTGTATTGCAGGGTGAGTGTCCTGGAGAGGAGCAGGGATGGTTGTGGATGGGCTCAGCTTGGTCCAGCCTGGGTCTGGATGAGGCTGGTGGCAGCCTAGCACAGCTCTGCCTCCAGGCAGGCTCTTCATCCAGTGAATTCCCAAACTTGTCCCCTTCCCCAGTTGCGACAAGGCTTCACTGGCCAAATACTGAGCTGGGGACAAACAAGGCTCCTGGACAGCATGGCCCTGCTCATACTTTCCAGCCCTTCTCAGCCTAAGAGTCATTTCTGGCTGCAGCTTCACTGCCTGGGGAGCAGCAGTAATCCTGTGCAGATGTCCCATTTACCAAAGCATTGCTGTCTCTGACAGTGTGTCAGGCCGCTTAGGGGACGTGCCATGTGCTTGGACCAACGTGAATGGGTGTTTTCTGTCATGAGGAGGGTGCCTGAATGGTCCCAGGGACACACTGCATCTGAGACACACACGGCCTGGGGTGTGCTTCAGGGGGCAGTACCATTTGGGGCCCCAGCCTGCCTCCCTTCTTGCATTTCCTACCCATTGCACCCCACTGCTGGCAGTGCCAAACCCTGGTGCTGGTTTACATGGCTCTGTTTCTCCTGTGTCTCTCTGCTGCTGTCCCAGAGATGAGTTTGGGGACCTGGGTGCATCCACAAGGCCCTGGCCCACTCCAGCAGGCTTGATCCATCCACCTGCCTGCCTTCCACATTTCCCAGGCCCTGGGCTTTGAAGTACAGGCTTCATGGTTAGCTGTGCCTGTGGAGCCTGTGCCATGTCTTGGCCATCTCGGGCATGCCCCTTCCTTCCAGTTATCCCTTATAACTGAAATCTGGATTCTCCAACAGAGCTCTTTCTATCCTGTGGAAATACTTAATCCAGTGACGTCTTCAGCAGTGCAGACCATCAGCCCTGCCTGCGGATGGCTCCTGCCCATCCTGGACCTGCTGATTGTTTTTGTGGTGGACATGGCCAACAGCAGCTGGGCTGCACAAGGCACACTTTGATTAAAGCCCCAGCTGCTGCTTAGATGATTTTCCTCAGCCTGGCCTGGTCTTTCTGCATCTGCCATGTGTCCCGGTGAGACTGAGAGCAAGGGATGCTCAGCATTCCAGAGTGACCTTGCCACCATGCCTGTCCCGGGCCAGATGTGTTCACCAAGGCATATCTGCACCCAATGCACCCACAGTAGGGCACCTGTCTGGGTCTGGACAAGAGGGCAGAGACCAGACCCATTCCTGCTTCTCCCACCCTGGCATCCTGCAGACCCCCAGCTTCCAGTGCCCAGAGGAACATTTAGGCGGAAAATGTATTTTTCCCAAGCAGAGAAAGGCTGAAAGGCTGTGAATCCTGGCAGAATGCCCAGCCCTCGTGTCTGCTAGGGAAATGAGCTGTAATCAGCAATCAAGTGAATTGTGTCCCCCTTTTTCTACACTGTGGGGAGGGTGGGATATGCCAGCCTGAGCCTGGGGCTGCCACATCCTACCCTGTGATACCCACCAAACTTCCCAACTTCTCCCCTTTCCCCAGTCTGGCAAAGCATCTCTGGTTTGCCTGCAGGACCAGGAGCACTTAGCTAGGATTAAAATAGCCATGTTTGCCTCCCAATGGACCAGGAATGGCAGAAGGTGAAAACTCTCCTGTGTAGCTCTGGTGGGCTTGCCACATCCATCCATAGCAGGATGGACCCTGAGGAAGGTGAAGTCAGTGGGTGAGCTTGGGCATGGATCACGCAGCCCTCCCATCCTACTTCCCTGGGACACTGCTGGTCCCCAGAAGCCAGCAAGAAGACGTGGCTGAGGATGTGGTGGAGAGATTGGAGGAAGGAGATTGAGGAGACCAGGGAGCAGCAGGGTGGACAAGCTCAAAAGTGCAGGGGATCTGTGGGCTGGCCAGGCTCCAGCTTTGCTTGCCAGACTAAGCAGAGGGGGCATTGCCAGAGCTGTCCTGGGAGTTTCTATCCAACCAGTCAGTGCATGCAGGCTCTGTGCCTTGGCCGGGCCACAGGGAGGGCTGGGGGGATGTGTTTAGTTCTCCGAGCATTTCTCCACTGCGTTTTCCTTGCTAAATGGCTCTTATTTTTAGATCCAGGCAGTTGCTAAGCATCACTGCCTTGCTAAGGCGGCTTCTTTCATGGCTTGACACCAAAGCACGCTGACAACACGCTGCTTCATGAGCATGGCCCTCCCTCCTCACTGATCTGGATTCCCTTCTGCCCTGCGGCTCCTGTGGGCCGGGCTGGGCACAGGGATCAGGAGGGATGCTTTACCTCCTCCCGCAGCCCCTGCTCTCCTCTGTCTCTCTGCATGAATGAGAGACTGAGGGGAGAGCAGGGGGAAGCGATGGGAGCTGGGCAGCTCCTGCGATGTGCCCAGGACCCCTGTCATGGTGCAAATAGTCAGTGCTCAGCCTCTGGCTTTGTCCCTGGAGGGGACTCTCTAGCAAAGAGATGCATCCCCCGGGGATGGTATCCTACACAGATGGCAACAAATAATCAGGGGCAGCAGCGGGACATCAAGTTCCCAGTGCCAGATGCACCGGTGGGCTGCGAGCTCTTATCTTGGCAGCACCGTGCCTCTGGAAGCCTCTCCAAATATGCTGTTGTTTCAGCCTCTCCCTGGGGCTGCAAGAGATGGGGCTAAAATCCTGCTAAAGACTCCAACCCTGCACGGAAAGCCATGCTCGGGGTGGGGACGGCAGTGGGACCTGCTTCTGTGCTTGGCTGCAGGCAGGGGGACCTGGCCGCCCTCTCCACACCTCTCCTGCATCTCTTGACCCCTGCCCCTTCTCTCCGTCTCGGACCGATTTCTCATCCAGCTTCTCCCCCGAGACGGAAATGCAACAGCCCCGCGGGAGTGGGCAGGGCTGGGGTTCCCCCCCTCTTCCCGGGAGTCCCACGGCGCAGCCCGGCGCGGGCACCGACACGCAGGGCTCGGGGGTTCCTCCGTCCCCCGCAGTGGGCTCTGGGGGTCTGCGCCCCTCCTGCCCCACGCCTTCTCCATCTCTGTCCCCTTCTCCGTCCCCGCGCGGTCCCTGACCCCCGGGGCTCTCCCGAACCGCTGGAGACCGCATCTCGGCGCGGTCCGGAGCAGCTCTCTCCCTGTCTGTTCCCAGGAGCGCCCCCGCTCTCCGCCCCCTGCCTGTGCCTCAGTTTCCCCGTGGCGGCGGGGCCGGCCTGGCGGCTCCCGGGAAGAGGCGGGGAAGGACGGGAGGGAGGGGGCGGCCGTGCCCAGCCCCGGCGGCGGCGGCGGCGGCGGCGGCGGGGACCGTGGCGACTGCGCGCTCCTGCTGCCGTGCCGTGCCGAGCCG
>VZRN01000806.1:210815-258393 GCA_013397935.1 Dasyornis broadbenti
GTTCCCCCGCGCCGCTCGGCGGGGCGGGAAGATGCGGAGCAAGGGCAGGAAGGAAAGCCTGTCCGACTCCCGCGACCTAGACGGCTCCTACGACCAGCTGACTGGTAAGTGTCGCCGCCGGGGAAGGTGCAGCAGCCACTCGGACCACGGCGCGGGGCGGTCCCGGGCACCCGCTTCCAGCCCCGCTGAGCCCCGCTCCCTGCCCGCTCCGCTTCGCCGCACACCTTGCTCGGGGAGAGGGAAAACGGCCGCGGCCCCAGCGCTGGAGCAGGGGGACAGTCCCGGCCCCCGGCGGGGAGCATGCTCCGGGGACGATAGGGTTGGTCCCAGCGCGCAGAGGTTGTCCCAAGGCAAGGAAAAGGCCCCGTACGGGGGGAGGGATGCTTGGATCGCTTTTGGCCACCCCCCAAGCTCACACTCCCTCTCTGTTACTCCCAAGCCCTTCGGGACTCCAGGGTCTGGCACTGGGCTCCCTCTGCCATGCCTTGGGCCCCCGCTGCACCCTGGGGTGGCACAGCAGCATCCCGGCAGCAGGTTCCCTAGGAAAGACAGGCTCACTCCGTTCAGAAAACCCCAACAGCACCACGGTGCTTGCTGCCTTCACCCATCATTTAGTGCTCCCTAGAGCATCGCTTGATATGTCTTGCCCCTGAATGAGGTAGCTGTGGGACAGAAAGGATTAAGACGACCCGTTTGTGACCCTGTTGTATTCCACTCCATCCTCTGCCCCATCAGGGATTTGCCGGGCATCCCACATCCCACAGCATCTGTCCATCCCTCACACCTCACTGTCCGATAGGGAAGCAGCTGGGCTGGAGCTGGGAATACCCCTCTTTCCCCATGTGCTCTCCACCGATCAGGCCAAATCCTGTCCATTTTCAGGGCCTTTGTCTCAGCACCTGTGAAATGGGGCAGCAGTTCCCACCTGCCTCCTGGGACCCACGATGGAGCTGAACCTTTCCTTAGCCAGTGGAGGTTTAGTGTCCTTGTGCCGCAGGCGCTGCTGTGTGTGCACAAGCAGATTCCCTGAGTCCCAGTGATGCTTTTTCTGCCAAAGTCTGGGGTGGATTTCAGGCTTTGCTCTAGAATTTCAAATAGGTGGTGGTAGCAGGGGAGGACCCTTGCTCTGCTTTCCTAAGCAGCCCCATACATGGGAAACGCTGCTTACTGCCTGCCCAAACGTGCTGCAGGGAAGATTATTTTTGAGCTCTGTAAGAACTTGGAACCCACACACAACTTTTGGTTTCTCCGGTAACTTTAAAATGTCCATATGGATTTAAATCAAATCAAAGTTAAAAATAAATTCTAGTCTCTCTAAGACTGAGACCTTTTATGCCTGGGCTTACCTCTGAGCCAGCTGTGCAGCAGGAACCTGGATGGAGTTGTGCCAAGATGCAAGTCCCTGCCTGCAGGCATGGGGCTTTGGGGAAGTCTTTGGGGAATAAGGCTGGAAATATCTGCCCCGTTTCCCAGAGCAGGAAGCAGGCCCCATAGGGCATGTCACTCATTTCCAATCACTGTCAAATCTGTGACCTGCCAGGGCAGAGCCTGCAGTAATACCACGGAGGAGAGGGAGCTGGTCCCAATGGCACTGATTTCCCCTGCACTGGCTGAATGCACTGAAGCTGACCCCTCCGTGGAGGGAAAGTTGTCTTTCTCCCAGAAAGTGTGGAAGAGATGCAGGCAGGAGAGGGGATGCAACCTGAACCCTAGGGAGGGTTTACTAGCTTGACCATGTGCCTTCAAACCTGGTCTTGGCTCTCCTGATATCCTAGAGATGTGGTGAGGAGCTGGAACCTCCATAGGGCTGTAGCAAAGCCCTGGGATGAAGCTGGCAGTGCCAGTGTAGGCTTAGTTTCTTCCTGACAATGGGAGGATTGCCGCTGGCACCTACTGTTTGGTAGCTCAGCTCTGCTTGGCTACCAAGCAGACAGCAAAAGCAGTTTGGGGTGTTCTGCAGCTTTGGAGACTCCCATCCATCAGGGTGTGTCAGAGTTTAGAGGGCATCTGCAAGAGCTGTCAACTGACAGATGATTTGGTGTCAGGTGAGGTGACAGCCCCACGGCAGCTCCAGCGACTGCTGGTGTATACAGGGACAGCAGTCAGTCCTGCTGCCTCCCCATCACTGCCTGAAAACAGGGGTGAGAGCAATGTGATTCCCACCTGTGTATGCTCAGAGAAGGGTTAGCAATACCCGCTTCCAAAAGGAGAGGGGCTAACAGGAAGCAGGACCCTCAGCTATGCTCAGGGTAGAAACTCTCCACAATGCCCACTAATTCTTAAATTTAAAAAGCTATTGAAAATGAGGGTGTAGTGACAGTCCCCACTCCCTGCGGCATCTCCAGTGATGCCCAGCCGCCTCAGTTATGCGGGCACGTGGATGTGTGTGTGAGAGGCCCGAGTGAATGAGAACTGTCTACGTGTGAGCAACGGGGAGGGCAGCAGCGCTCCCTGTGCCGGGGGAACACGGGCCGGCTGCGCTGGGGCGAGCCAGGACGGCCCGTGCCTGTGCTGGCCCCGGTGTGGCGGCGTGGGGCAAAGGCAGGAAACAGCCATGCCTGGCTGCTGAGCCTGCGGCTGGGCACCCACCTGGGTGTTCAGGAGAGAAATGTTTGGGTTACACCACCAGGAAATTAAACGGATCAATTTCTGGGATATTTAGATGACGCTAACGAGAAATAAAAGCCATCCATAAATTACATTATTCCTCCAGCCTCTAATGGCATGAGCGATTAGTGTGAAAGCAGAGCCCAGAGCCAGTGTCTCGCGACTGCTCTGGCCATGGCCCTCCATGCAGAAGAAATGGGAGTCCAGTGCCACTTTGTCCTGAGAAGCGCAGGTACCGCATCCCTGACCCTGAATTCTGGCAGTGTGAGAGGTGAGTGAGCTTGGAGGTGGGTTTCCCTCCTGCCTGATGCTCCACAGGAATGTGTGGGCATCAGGGCTGCCCCAGCCCCAGATGGGGAGCAGAGGTGAGTGAGCTGGGACTTGTCTTACCCCATTGAACAAGCCCCTCTCAGCCATGCTGTATCCCGTGAGCAGGAGAGCGTATGCTAGCACGGGGTCAATATTTAGGCTGTTTGTGGTGAGGCAAACCCCCTAACTGCCTTTTGGAAAGAGGAAGGATTCATCTCCAAGGCTTTTGAGTCCCCAGAAAGGGGTTAGGAGTCTCACTTTTTCACTCCTGCTTTTTCGCCCCTGCTTTTTTTCCTCCAGTTGTCAGGATCTGGGGACTGGAGCAACGGCTTTGCTCCACCCCAAAGGCAGCTGCAGCGTTTGCAGGGTTGAGCAATTGCTATAGAGATCATCTGCAGAGCTTTGGGATCCTCCCGTCTCCAGAGGCACAGCTGATGGATGGGGACTCCCCAACTCCTAGCACTTTTAGCAGCCCACCCCGTGAGATGAAAGCCATAGGCAGGCAGCACAGCATCTGGCTGAGCTCTCCTCCCTGCCTGGAGGGAGCGTGTTTCAGAGGTATTTCTCCCATGGCAGTAAGAAAGGAGAGGTGGGGGCAAGCTGTCCCCCACAGACACGTCAAAGGGAGGACGGGGCAGTCGGGTTGGTGGGAGGAAAGTGGGAGCACGGTTCTGGTCCCTGCCATGGGATAAAGCTAAGGAGCTCTGTCCCGGCAATGCTGCAGGAGGGTCCCAGGTGATGGGCAGATCTAGGGCAGTGCCAGGGGCTTGTTCTGCTGCTGGCAAACCCGGCAGCTTCATCGTGTCTGCTCACAGCCCGTGATCAGCCAGGTGAGGGAAACATCCCCACCAGCTTGCCATAGTGTAGCACTTCCATCTGCACGGGGGATAATTTATTTCCCAGAGTGTGGAGGAGGTATCAGTGCTAGCCTGTCCCAAATAATAGTGTGTGTAGGGGGAAGCACTGGGATCTGCAGATGGAGAATGGAGTGACAGGTTCGTTGGATGGGAGCAAGGGCATGAGGCAGGCAGGATCTCACCAGGAGCCCGGCTGCAAGTGTTCATGGCAGTTGTGTGCTGTGCCTGTGCCTTGGGGTGGATCCCATGGAGGGGGACTGGGGTGGAGACTGTGCCCAAGACCAGTTCGCCCACGCCCAGAATAACACTCCTTCTCTTGCCCAGTTGCTTCCTCGAGAACACCCTTGGGTGCACAGCCCTGCCCTCATGGGTTTGACAGGGCCAGCTCCCTGCATCCCTCTGGTCAGTGGCAGGCATGGCTTGTTCTCTCCTCCTAGCAGCAGCCCCCAGGAGGGGTGACATCCACCAGTGTCCTTCCCTAGGGTGTTTGGCCTGTGGGAACTGTATGTTGCCCATCCCCTTGCTCCCTCGCTAACCTGCCTCTCCTCCTGCTGCTGCCCCATGCAACCTCCCTCCGCTTGCCACTTCTGCTCCTGCAGCCCGTCAGTGAGGCTGGGCTGGAAGTCACACTGACCCTTGAGCCAGGTCCCTGAGCTCCCAGGAGGTCCTCTGTCAGGGTGGGGTACTGTAGGGAAGGGTGTCTCCCTCATGTGCCAGGGTTAGGGGCTCCCGTGAGTCATCTCTGTGCCAAAGCGCCTTGCTCTCAATGGCTGCTGCACCTTCCTGGGGTGATGGGACTGTTGCCTGACTCTGCCTCATCTCTGTCTGCTGTCTCCCTCCTCTCAGCATCTGTACCCTCTTCCTCTTCCCTCTTTGCAGTCCTGGCTTGTCTGCAGCCCTCTGACTGGGATGACTCCGCTCTCATGGGCAGTTGTGGCTTTGTCTGACTGGAGGCTGAGATCCTGAGGGTCCCTGATGGCAGGGGATGCTGCTCCAAACCTGTGCTAGGGCAGAGCCACACATGGGGCAAGGAGCACGTGGGTGATGCTGCTGGGTACCACTGCTCATGAGCAGGTTGGATTTTGCAGGTGGAAAGGCTGGTGCTGAAGTTTTGGCAGCTGCTGCTGCATCCCTGCAAGCAAAGGCAGGTTGGAGCCCATGGGGAGTTGGTGGCACAGGATTAATTGACAGGAAGTTCACAGATTTGGTTGGGGTGGTTAAACAGCTGATTTCTACAGATGCTGATGCATAATTCATGGACCGTCGCAACTTCGGCCAAGGGATACAGCTACTGCAGAGGGCTGGCCATGCACAGGCTCATTCACCATCTCTGTGTCTGGGCACAGAGTTTTTCCTCTGCTGCCGTATTTTCCACTGCTGGCCGTGTTACAGCTGGAGAAGGTGTCTCGGCTCAGTGGTGCTGTTGTCATACTGTGTGTTGTGCTGGAACCAGTTGCCCTTAGAGCTTTGGGAGCCAGGCCATGAGGAGGTTTGGTCCCTGGAGCAAACTCTGGTTTCTTCCAGGCTGTATTGGGTCCATACATCCCAGTTGGAGCTGAGCCTCATGCCTTACAGCTGGGACATCAGTGGGTTGCACCTGCCCTGAAGGACAGGAGAGACCCCATTCATGGAGCTGCCCCTGCCTCACTTGCTGGCTCTTTACATTAGTGATGTTTTCATTAGGAGAAGTGGTTTGGTTTTGTTTAAGCCAAATTGCTGTGCTTCGGAGATGATAAATCCATCTGCTGGCAAATCGCTCTCCTGCCGCTGGGATGGATCCCAGCCCTGCCCTCTAATCGTGCTGCAGATAAATGAGCCTTAAGTGAAACGAATCTCCCTGCCAGCCCTCGCCGTGGGGCTGAGCTGGGTGGGCTGATGCCATGGTGAGGGGCTCTGGCTTGAGGTGGGGAATCACAACCGTTCACTAACACTATGGAACACTGAGGGTGGTTACTGCTGAGTGAGTGAACTGCTGGGGCTGTTGCAAGCGGCTTCCCTGGAAGCAAAGGGGCAGAGGAGCCTCTTTCCATGGAGCAGGGTCTGTGGGTAGGTGCAGGAGTCGTGTTCAACCCATTGTTCATGCCAGAGTGCTCTGCTGGCAGCTGGGACTGGGTGAACGCCATGCCATGGGAGTGAGTGGCAGGATATGGGGGACAAGTGGCCCCACTCCCAGCGATACCCCCATGAGTGCTTCACAAAGAGTCTGTGGCAGTGGGGCTGTGCTGGGTGGGAGGCTCTTTCTGGGGTCCTCCCGTCCCCGAGCTGCTGTGGCTCCGGCTTCTTCTGGCTTTTAAGTAAATTTGTTTTCCGCTTCAAATGAAAATTGGTGGTGCAGCCCCTGGGGAGCAGTGAGAGTAATTAGCTTGTTTGGAGAGGGAGCCCTGCGGGAGGGGAGCTGGGGCAGGATACTGCTGCCTTCAACAGGAGCTGACAGGGATGGGGAATGTGGAGGGCTTCATCTTCACTGCCTCTTGAACCTGGGCTTTCTTGAATGTTTCCTCTCTGGTCCAGGCAGGGCAAGTCACCTATGGACACTCCTGGGCAGGGGTGCCATTGACATACACTTTTGTATCCATGCCTTGCATGCCTCTCCAGCCCCAGAGGCTCAGCTCCATCGGGTTCCAGATGACTCCAGCCCCACTTTGGCAGGAGGCACTCTGATTTTGAACCTATTGGGTTGGAGATCCCTCCTGTTCAGGGAGTTGGCAATCCTTCCAAACCCAGGTCGGTGCTGGCCTTGCTGCTGGGGACTCTGGACAAGTGGGTCAATGTCCCATCCATGCTGCTCCTGCTCACTCCACTTGGGGACATGGAGGGCCTTGAGACCCTGAGGTCTGCAGAACATAAAAGCAGGAGCCCCAGCTCTGTGCATTGGTGACGCTCTGATTCCTATGCCTGTTTCATCTGCAGTGAGTGTTTTGAGGGCTATGCCCTGTGCAAGGGGGAGCACTGCACACCCCTGTGTGCAGACAAACCTGATCCATGCTCCACTTAGAGAGCCCTCGGCTGTACCTGGGACAAGCAGGTGACTTTGTCCTGGACAGGAGGGAGGTGTGGGGTCTGACTGCTCACAGACAGGTCCGTCAGGGGTCACACTGCAGCAGCAGCAGTGCCCATGGGTAGGCAGGGAACACTCAGAGCCCCAAGGGATGGTGCCAGGCAGGCAGTGGAGATGGACGGCTTCACCTGTGGTCCTTCTCCAGAGAGCAGGTCAGAGACAATGATGGAGTGACTAACTGAGCAGGTGGGGCTGGTGGCACAAATCTGCTGCCACAGCTCTGCCCTGCAGAGACTAGAGAACTGGATAGGATAGGATAGGATAGGATAGGGTAGGATAGGGTAGGATAGGATAGGATAGGATAGGATAGGATAGGATAGGATAGGATAGGATAGGATAGGATAGGATAGGATAGGATAGGATAGGATAGGATAGGATAGGATAGGATTTCCTGGGCTGTCCTGCTGTCCCCATGAGACATCCCGTGGCAGTGACATTCCTGCTGGGAAGGGGCACGACAGCCTGAAGCAGAGGAACGTTTCTTGGCTAGATGCTGCCATAAGAGACTGACATGACCCTGTCACCGAGCCTCTGTGGGGAAGAAAGTGGGACCCTGCTCCTGGCTTCAAGCACTGACCACAGCAGCAGCACTGGGATGCACCAGCTTTACCTGTCCACTTCCCATTACCAACCACGCATTTGGACTCCAAAAAATTGCTTGTTGGGGATGGAGTGTTGGGGATGGTCTGGCCAGGATCTGAGTCACAGGGAAGAGGGGTTTCCCTGACCCAGCTGGGGAAGGTGTAGCCCTGTGGGATGCAGGGAGGCACCAGAAAACTCACACACTCATCAGGAGCCAGGTCAGGAGCCAGGGAAGAGCCATCCGTCTGCTTTCACTGGTTACTGCAGCCCATGCAGCCATGGTGGGGCAAAATGAGAACTGGTCTGCTCGCTAACGAGATTAGACAGGCAAGCCACTACTCGTGGCCCCTTTGGTTAATCGCTTCTTCCTAGATTGAATTTTTTAAAATTGCATTGCTTACAGAAAGCCCTTGAATGGGTTTAAAGGCAATAATCCACCCAGCCCTCTGTCACTGCAAGGACTCCCTGGGGCTACTTGGCAGTGGGTTGCTGAAGTCCCTGGTGTGTCTCCACGTGTCTCTGGTGTCCCCAGGAGGTGGCTGGCAGCACTGCCCCTTGCCAGCTCTTGATTTATTCCAGGAAGGAATACACATTAATTTTTAATGATGTGATTTAGTGAAGTCTCCAGAAGTGAGGGAGAAGGGTCAGATGTCAGGCTCCGTACTGCAGCCCATGTGACAGGTCCATTTTGCCCCTCCCGACTGCTGCCTCAAGGGCCATGGTGGGCAGCTGCCCATCCTGCTGGATTCCTTGGGGCATATTGGAGTTGGGCGATTCAGTGATGGGGTACAGCACCCTCAGCCCTGACTGCACTTGCCTGAGGTCTCGTCTGACCCTGGAGCAGGGAGGGACAGCTTCTGGTGCCAGGTTTTGGGGCTGCAGCACAGGTGGCAAAAGGGTGTAGGGCTTGTGCAGCACAGAGACAGATGTTATAATATGCTGTGGTTATGACTGATCCCAGCATCTCTTGGAGACATCTCAGCCCTCTCCTGGGTGGTGGGATCTGCCCTTAAGCACCTCTTTCTTTCCCCTTCACTCTGCTTCTGGAAGTCGATCTTCTGAGCCCATCCCCAGCCCTCTGCTGTTCATGCTGACCCAAACAAATTTCCTCTGGAGCCCGCCCTCCCTGCCTGCCTCCCATCCATCGTGCAAAATGAGTCACTCCCAGGCACCAGGAATCATTCATGTCATTTCCCCCTTTGCCACAAAGTCATTAATGCGAGTGGAATAATTTGTTGCATAATGGAGAGAATCAGCGGGAGCGCTGCTCTGGCAAGCAATTCCTTGCCCTGGCCACCACTGCCCTTGGAGAGGGCAGCTTGATGGGATCCTGCTGGTCCCATGGCCGCACCATGTTGGTAGCAGTGGTGTCAGCTCCCTGAGGCTTTTTTCCAAAACCCATCAAGTCCTGCTTGAATCCCAGCCTGGGAGGATGGAGCTGTTTGTCATGGCCTTGGTGTCTGCTCACCCTCACACAGATCCTCCAAAAGCGGTGTGTTCCAACTGCCTCACAGTGACACAGGCAAGAAGTGTCCCCTGCATTGCTCAGGGTGTGTGTTGTGGCACCCTTTGTTCTGGCCATGTCCCTGCCTCCTACCCACTCCAGCTCCTCTGAGCTCCCCAAGCTGTGGGGTCATAAGTGCTTCCCACCAGAAGCCAAATCCCTCCTGGCTTCTTGCTTCAGAACTGGGGACCCCAAAGTGTCCCGGCAGGGGTGCAGGCAGCTCTGGAACTGCTCCCAATGAGCTCCCAGCTGGCTGTTTTTGATGTAAAACCAAGCACAGCTGGTGGTCTCTCCTGGGGACCTTGCATCCTCCCAAGTGGGGGCTGGCTGAAGGGGGCACTTGCCACCCCACCAGCTAAAGGCTGTGGGTGCTGAAAGCCTGTGCTCGAGTGATGCTTGCTGTGGTTGTGGTAGATCTGGTATCTCCTCTGCATGTTGAGTGAAAGAAGGGCAGGGAAGAGTGCTTTAGGTGGTAAGAGGCATTGTGGAGGCTGCTCCCCCTGCCTAGGGTTAATTTACTTCTATCCCATGCTTGGTCAGGCATTAATTTAAAGATGCTGTAATGGGAAAGGGGGACTGTAAGAGGATTGGGCTGAGGGCAAGAGGATTTAATGAAGGGAAGAGATGTGGCTGGGGCTGGGGTCTGCACAGGGTCTGATGGTGCAAGATGGGTAGGAAGTGCTGTGCACTCCTCAAGACTGAGTCACCCTGATGTATCCCAATTGCCACTGTGTTGGTACCCGTGGTACCCTCCAACTCCTGGAAGGGAACATGGGAGGGAACCTTTCCTGCTCCTCAGGGAGACGTGCTGGTTGCTGGGTAGGGATGGGGCTGTGAGCTGCTTGTTTGCAGCATAGTCATGCACCATGTTCCACCCCTGTCCATGTTGTGCATGAGACACAAGGCAGAAGTTTCAAACCCAAGCCTGGAATAACCTAGCAGGAGGGCATTGTGCCTAGGTAGGGCGAGTAGAGAGGAAGGAGGAGGCAGAGCGCCTTTGGGGTGCCATGTCCCAGCTGGGACTCTGCTCGCCTCAACTGGGCAGGGAGTCCCCTTGGTGCAGGGGGCTACCTGCACCAAGAAAGGGGAAGAAGGAGATGGTGTTTAATATTTCAAAGTGAGTCACTGAAAACCTGTTCCTTGGGGCTGGTCCAAACCCAGCACCCTCCAGAAGGGATCGGCGCCACCCCAGCCCAGTGTAAGCTGGAGGGAGAGGCTGTTTTGGGACCACATCCATGAAGGCAAAGGAGCCTTTTCCCCTCTTCCATCCCTCACAGACTCAAGAGCCCCACCTCTGCTCTGGACCACAGACTGGGATGAGGCAATGGGTCCCAAGGGGTTGTGGTGTCCCCCCAGCGCTGCACCACCCTGTGCCCCCCTGTATGTTTTCTCAGCCTGCCTTGCTGTAATTACAACCTGCTGTCACTCTCTGGATAATATATCTTCTCTTTTATCACTGCCTAATTAAATAACTGTGGGGAAGTGAGGGGCTGGTAACTCCTTGTTTGCCAGCATGAACAACCCAGTGACACTGAGGAGGCCTCTCAGGGCTGGCAGAGGAGCGGGATGGGGATGGCTGTGCCCTGGCCTGGGCAACATGGCTGAACACGGGGTACCTGCATGCTCTTGGGAGGGTTGGGTGCTGACTTTGCTGTTCATGGGCACAGGATCTCTGGCACAGATGTTTCCATGGCAACCCTGAGGAAGTGCCCTGGATGTGACCCCTGACACCCTGTCCCCTCAGCTTGGAGCCTTGGCTGCTGCCAGGCTGGGAAGAGTGTATGGGCAGGGTGCCTGCTGCCAGGCCAGCCACCTCTGCCTGCAATTAATTTGTGTTAATGAGTGTCCCTGGCAGCTGCTGCCAGGTCAGTGATCTCTGGCTGAGTATCTGCCAGGCTCTCTCCAGGTGGGACCGGATGCATGGGTTCCACTCCAAGCTTGGCAGAGCATCCTTGGTTGTGCAGTTGGTCCTCAACGCTGACGTGGCTCCCTCTGCTCTGTCTCCATCTCTTCCCTCATTCCTCTGCTGTCTCCCTGCCTTTGCTCCTTCCCCAGGAGGCTGATCTGATTTGGGCACTGCCAGTTGTGCACCTCCAGGTGCTGCCCCCGTGTCTTTCTCCTCTGGGTGCTCCTTTCTCCCCATCACAGACACCCCACAATGTGCTATAGCAGTGGAAATGGAGTCTGCTATGGCATCCTTAGGAGCAGGATATGGGTCTGTTTAAAAACAAGTGGGCTGGGGTGGTAGGACTACTCCCCTGGGCACTGCCTGTTCTGCTGTGATGGATTGGGAATGAGATGTACAACAGGTCTGACAGGGGTAGACTGGGAAATGCCCCCCCACTGCCCCCCACAGCCCTGGGTGTTGGGGCCCTGGCTTGGAAAATACCGGTCTGGAGATGGAGCAGTTTTGGAGGCACTCTGGGTCTTCATGGTAGGATATTGTGGGGAGAGGAGTTCCCTGATGATGTAGGGGTTGTGTACGGGTATGGGAGCATAGGGTGACCTGCAGGCTCAGGGTAGCTCTCCTCCTGGTGTGCTGCCCGTCCTTACAGCCTGTCCTCCTGCCTGCCCTGGATTTGCAGCTCCAGACTCGATTTGCACAGATCAAAGCCTGGAGCCATCTCTCATCTTGGCTTACCTGGGTCCTGCCTGCCCCCAGCCCAGAATGCAGGGGAGGTTTGGAGGTAATCCTTGCAGATGGGATGCTGCTGGCTAATTATAGCAGAACCTCTCACTTCGTGGGAACCTCTGCAAATTGTCCCCTGAGCCCTGGAAACGATGGAACAAATCTTCCGCTAATTAGACTTGAAAGTCCTCCCGTGAGCTCAGACACAGGATGGATATTTGATTATTAACATATTTATCTCTGAGTCTCTCAGCAGGTCTTGCACTGGGAGGCTGTACTCCCCCTCCATAATTGCCAGGCACATTTATTCCTATCAAGAATGTCTGGGGGTTCCAGGGAGAGGAGGCTGTTCAGCTCTGTGTGTTCATTTTTGGGATTGTCTCATTAAGGTGTGCCTCATTACGGTGTGTCTCATTGAGGAAGACAACTTGCTGATGCTGAGAAGGTCTTAGGTGGGAGCAGGGCCTCCAGGTTTTTCTCTGTGCCTCCCACCAGCCCCTCTCCCAGATGGGATGTTCCTGACCCTCCTGCCCAAATGGGAACCCAGGAATATCTTTTCCCACGTGCTCCTGAGCACAGTGGGTCCAGGCACTGGGTAGGCAGAGGAGGGATGAGGATGACCCAGAGGTGCGGAGCTGGTGCTGGGCAACCCAGCCCAACACAAAGCTTCCTGCCATGGCACCTCCAGGGAGAGCATCCCTCCCTCCAGTGGAGGCAGACAAAGTGCAATGGAAATACTGCCTCTGAAACAACTGAAAATAGCTTTCCTGTCCCCAAAATGTCAGTTTAAAAAGGCAGTCTCTGGGGGCCCCCCCTGGGCTGGCAGTGGGCTGAGCGGGTGCCCTGGAGATGCTGAGTGGGCGGCCCCACTGCCCCGTGGGGCAGAGAGCGCAGCAGGCTGGAGGGCTGAGCCATCACTCAGAGAACAATTGGAGAGAGGGTCAGTGCTGGCGTGGGGGCCATTCGCCCAGCCAGGGGGATGCGCAGTGTCTTGGCTTGAGGTTGGAGAAAGGCGCAGGTGGACTGTAGGCTGTTGGAAGGGCAGCACTGACCTTGTGTGTCTGCCCTGTCCTAAGCCCCCCAAGTCCATGCTGCCACCCATCCAGGGGTTTCAGGCCCGTGCCAGGGTGTTGTTGGCATGGGGACTTCATGGGCTTGGTGAGGAGCCATGGGGCAGGACTTTAGCCCCATCTCCAGCATCACTTTGCTCTCCCTCCCTGTCTTGTTCCTGTATCTCCCTGGCTGAGGGCACATGCCTTGTTGCAGCGCTGGAGTTATTAATAGCAGCAAACACTCTTGGTGCCTTCAAGCCAAGTCCATTTTGGGGGTGATTCCTGCTATTTGAAGTATGTTTCCCCTCCGGGCATCTTATCTCCCTCTCCCAGCTGTGAAGCCAGCATGTGCTGGAGTCTCTGGATAAGCTATTAGCCCATAAGCTAATAGCCCATGGTGGTGCTAATAGCCCATGTCACTCAGCACAGCGGCATCCGCCTGGATGATGGAGGGCGTCCTGCTCCCTGGCCCACAGGCAGCCCCGGGCTGCCTGCACATGTGGGAGCCGAGGTCGTGTCCCAGCCTGTTCCTACTGTGCTTCCTCCTGTCACCCTGCAGATCTGTTGGTGGCCGAGCGAGTGCTGATTGCAAGGAAATGAGCCTAGTGCCACCTCCCATTTACTGGAGCCCAGACTATGTGTGACTGCATGGAGCTTGTTAATTTGTCACTGTCATTGTGGCTTGGTGAGGGTGTCTTGGAGGGGTGGTGAGGGTAGCAAGGCTGGAGGGATGCTGAGGACCATGTTGTCACCTGGAGGAGACTTGGGAGCAGGGCTGGCATCACTTGAGGCCAGGCTGAGATTTTTCCCAGCCTCTCAATTCAGGAGACCCTGGTGAGACTTGGAGTGGGCTCTGGAACAGGGCTGGGGATGGAAATCCCTGCTGATTTTCATGGGGTGCCATGGGCAAGGAGCAAGGTGGGCATCTGAGGGGCAAAGATGCTAGTTCAGGATAAGGAGATACTGTGACTGTGTTGTGCCCCAGTGTGGGCTGTCCATCCCCATACAGCAAAATTCACTCTTATGAAGGCCATGCTCTTTGGAGGTCCTGGGGGCTGTGCTGCCTCACTGCCTGATATATCCTGGGTGCCCTCAACGTTGCTGTGTTTTGCAGACACAGGCTCTGAAATGCCCCCAGATGGTCCAGGCAGGTTATAGTTCTACTTGCTTACAGCTGCAGTCTCGATGTCAGCCCTACAAGCAGGGATGGCTGGGTTCAGCTCCTGGCTCTTTTTTCCTTCCCTGTGCTTCTGTTTCCCTGCAGCTGACGGTGCAGTTCTTTGCTCTCCCATTGCAGGACATGGAGATGCTCAGGGTGCACCCCAGGAGCTGGGCAGGGGTTGATGAAGTCTGTTCCCCCAAATTTGTCCCCCCTACACGCTGCTTCTATCCTGTTCATGGGGTCAATGAATTATTCATGGCCTGGCAGGCGGGGGTGTGTCTGTGGCCGTCTGTGTGATGCCAAGGGGGCCGACATGCCACTAAGCACAGAGAGCTTTTCTGTGTAAATACCTAAAATATTTAGCAGAACTGAAAAAAAATCAGCTTGGTAGCAGTCAGTGCCTCAGTGTAACCTGGATGTCTGGGGGCCATCACAGGGGTTCTGGGGTTGATAGACACACCAGGGTGGTCACTGTGGGGCTCTGATCTTTGTCTTGGCCTGACATGCAGCACCCAAGCCAGTGGTGGAGTTTGTGTCTGTTTGTCTGTCCAACCACCCATCCCTTGGGTCTTCCTGCTTATCTCTGCCATCAGATGGTAGGGGTGCCCCCATCCTTTCTCTGCACTGCAGGGGTGCTTTGGCATGTGCTGGTCGCCAGCGTGGTGCCACAGAGACAGGCTGCTGCCTCATCACCTGCTGCCTGCCAGCTGCCAGCATGTGGGTGCTGCAGGACCAGTGCACAGTGCGGGGCTGCCTTCTTTCCCTTACAGTGTCTTCCCAAGCACACAGATTGCATCACATGCATTTTTTAACAAGATCCACCAGCTTAGAACAAGCTGAGCTGTCGTCGCATGTTTGTGATCAAAGCCAGACATGCCCTGGCAGCACCAGGGAGAGTGCCCTGTGTGCCATTCCTCTCCGTCACATGGCCAATTCACTGGGCACAGCAGGTTGGGGATCGTGTCACACGTTGCAGGTGTGTAGGCCCTGCATTCTCAAACGTACCAGGATGACCAGTGCCCTCCTGCGTGCTGAGGTTCAAGGATTCCTGACCCGAAGAGCTAAGGATGGGTGCAATTATGATGCAGAGCTGTTGATGGCATTATGCTTCATGCACAGTCCTACATCCCAAAAATTGCGCCTTCTGCTGGGAGTCAGAGTGAGCTGGGTTCGCTGGCAGCAAAGATTGGGGTAGGAAAGGGTTTGTGCTTGTCCTGCAATGTGTTTTAGGCCAGGTTCACAAGGGAGCAAGCAGAGGTAAGGGATGCAGGGAGCTGTGGCCAGCTCTGGATGGGAAAGCACATGGAGCCAGCTGGCTGTGACGTGGCAGGGCTGCCCCACGAGGCAGTTGGGGCTGCAGGCAGCTTTTCCTTGGCCTTCGTAAGCTCGTCCTTTCATGGATGCTCTCCGTGCCTTGGCAAGGTAGGAGCTGTGTGCTGGCCCATGAACTGTACATTGCAGGGCCAAGCCGCGGGGTGTGTGACCGAAGGCAGGAGGGGCTCACGAGTAGAGCACACAGCTCCTCCCAGGCCGTCTGCCCTGCTCCGAGCCTTACTCCTCCTCCTTGCTGGATTTGCTCCTGCCCCCCTTGCCTCCCCGGTGGTGGAGTGGCGGCTGCCTGCGGTGTGCCCGTGCAGCACGGCTGTGTTGTGTGTTTCCCTCTGCAAGCGCAGCAGAGCCCTCGGGCTGCACTTCGCTGTGACAGCACATCCCATGTCAGACCCGCTGCAAATCCTGACTACTAATAGCTATGCAAATTACCTCATTAGCTGTCTTATTTATTTTCTCTGGCATCACGTTTTCAGCACTTCCCCCAGACCCGGAGGCTGCGGTTTCCCCGGGCTGGGAGGAGGCAGGAGCAGAGCAGTAGCACGCAGGGCTGGCTGGGCTGTCTTCCTCTGCTGGTGACAGCGGTGTTCGGATCCCACGGAGCCACCCACCCCGGTGTAGTGTGTCTGGAACCAGAAGCTCATGGCTTCTGCGGTGAGTCTTGCTGAGCTCTCCCTGCAGCCAGGACCTGCTCTGTCCCTGCCAAGCACTGTGGGTCTGGCATTGCTGGAATGTTGAATGCCCTCCATCACCCCAAAAAGGTGAGTCTGAATTATTTACAGAGAGAACAGGGCATTTACTCAGTCTCAGTGGGCCTGAGTGGTGGGTTGAGGCTTGGCATAGGGTTGCAGGTGTCCTGCATCTGTCCCACTCTGATTGTCCTTTCTTGGTAATTTTCCTCCTTCCCACCCTGACTGCCCTTCCTCATTACTGGAAATGTGCCTTCCACCCTGGCAGCCCTTCCTCCTTGAGAGAAATGGCATGTGCTTTCTGACAGCCACAGGATGACTCCAGAGAGCCCACAGATGCCCCAGCCAAGTTGGCCCTGGGCTGGTGCCCTGCTCTGGTGCTGTCCCTGGGGGATGTAGCCCAGGCTGAAATACTTTGAAGTCTAGGCACCATCCAGGGCAGGCACAGGCAGGAACAGTCTCTGACCACCAACCCAGCATGGAGTCCCTTGATGATCTGCATGTTGCAGGGCATCCTTACCCATGCTGGATGTGCCTGCAAGGACTGCTGTTTCCTGGTTGCATTTTCTAGGGGTGTTTATGTGCCCACAATACCCATGATAGTGAGTCAGGCTTGGCATACACACCAGGGCACCTACGTGCTAGTGTGATGACTGGTATAAAGACCTTGGTTCAGCCACTCCATGGGCTTGTCAGTGTCATGCTGAGCTGCCTGCAAGCATTATGTCTTCTCCCTCCACTCCCTTCTGTTTATCTTTTATTTCCCCCCTTCTCTCGGCGGCTGTGCTAATGAATATTTCATGGCCAGGAAACAGCGTGAATTCCCCCAGCAGCTCCCTGCACTCCCGCGGCAGGTACGAGCCCGGTAATCGGTGGCTTCGGAAGGATGTGTCTGTCAGGAAGCCATCTCGGGAGGAGACGACCTGGGTAGGGAAGGAAGCAATAGCTCTGCTGTGGGCAGCTGTGTCATGTCCCCCTTCTCGGCGGTGCTGTCACTGTCCCTTCAGCTTCCAAGGGACTGCCAGCAGACCGTGGTCTGCACGTGTCCGTTCTGGGATGGCTTTTACGGTTCCCGTGCATCCTCTCACACGCGTGCAGGGCCATGCTCTGACACAACACGTGTCCCCTCCTGTCCGCCGTGTGCCATCAGCTGCCACAGCCGTCTGAACGAGCCGTGTCCCCGGCTCACCTCTCGCTGCTCTGCCGCTCTGCTGCGCTGTATTGGGGCTCCTCTCAGCGTCAGGCAGCGGCACCGCGGCTGCACCGAGCGTGGGGCACGGAGCGTGGGCAGTCCATGTCTCCACCCGTGACACTGCAGGTGCACTGCATGGCCTCTACTGCCTGTCCCAGCTCCTGTGCTTCCAAGTTGGAGGTGTCCCAGCACAGTCCGCAGGCAAGCACGGGAACTGGGGCAGGGAAGTGGGGGACAATGTTGGTCTTCAGTCTCCCTGTATTCGCCCTTTATCCGCTACAGCGGGGAGCTGGACTAGTCCCCAGTGCAGGCTCGGCATTAGGAGGTGCAGGCAGCATCTCGCTTTGCCAGAATCAAAGCACATGGAGGGAGCAGAGCTGGAGATAGAGCTTGGAGCCATAGTCTTCCTCCTTCCCATTGCTGCAGCTCCAGCAATGGCATGTCCTCTTTGAGGGCCCAGCAGATGCTCTGGGCTTACAGGCTGACTCTAAGTATCTTTTAGGGAGATAATGTCCTTTGCCCCACAGTGAGGCACTGTGGGGAATGGAGTTCACCTGGGGCTGCAGCTGGGGCAGGGCCTGGGGAACCACTGGCCTCTTTAAGCACGCAGCAGGTCTGGGAGAACCACAGGCTGGGATGTGGGGCAGGAGGCTGGCAGGATGCACCCTGCAGTGACACTCGTGGAGGATGTGACCTGTGACCCAGGTGGCGTCTTCAGCAAGAAAAGTTGTGTAAAGGTGGGCTCAACAGCTCTGCCTTATGGTTTCCTTTTGATTTGTGCTGAATTCCTGCTTGGCTTGCCAGGGAGAAGCAGGGTCAGTGACCAGGATGGTCTGTATGTGCTGATCTGGAAGGGACAAGAGATCCTCTGTCCTGCATGACCATTACAACGAGGGTGCGCAGGACGGCACTTGCATCTCTCACCTGCCTGGGCCTTGCTGGGATGGAGTAACTTTCCCCATCAAATGGAAACTGGCTTTCAAGGAGTTAGGTCGTAGGATTTGGGATGGACCTGCAAACTTTGTCTGCTGTCACGTCCTGTGGGCTCTGGCACCCTCCTGCATCCTGCAGGCCTTTGGGATGCTGCAGCTGCCTTGGTCTTAGTTGTGCTGGCTGGTCCCCAAGGTGATGCTGCGGAGCTGCCCCTCTCCCCCACTGTGGGGGGAACCTGTTCATTTGTAGGATCTGGCCTTGTATCACGCAGCTCACGGGACCTGATCACTGCAAGAAACACTCCCAATGTGTTTGTGTCGTGTGGTCGAGCCAGGGGCAGAACTCTTGGATACTATAGACATGGATGATGGTCCTAAACCCCAGACCTTTCCCTGGAAGTTGGCTGGAGTGGACTGGGCACTGCTGGCTACCCAAACTTCTGAACTTTCAGCTGCGGAAAAGTGGTTCACAGGGGTAGATTCAATCAAGGTGTTGCATTCACAGATTGTCTCTACATCTGTGTCTCTGTCTGCTGAGCTGCCTGCTCTGTCCTGGACGGTCCCCTTGTCCTTGTGAAGTCAATGTCCCTTGCAACCCTTCCCTGGCCCGAGGCTTTGTGGATGTATTATTATAGGGTTGCAAGTCCCTGCTGTGCTGTGTGTTGTGCCTTGTCTAGGATTTCTCCAAACCTGGCTTAGCTATGCAGTGACCAGTGCAGCATCCCCTGCTACGGGTCCCCTGCCACCCTGGGACACTGTCATGCTGTGATGTGGAGACATGCTGTTGGGGGGCTGCCCTCCTTTTGCAGGGTCATAGCCTGTATAAGACGGCGGGGGGTGGGGTTTGGAGCGGATGGCCCTTCTTTTGGGGAGCAGGAGGTGAGGTTCCCCTATGTCAGCCTTGGTATAGAGTTGGTAGGAGGTGGTGGTGCTCTTGCCCCTTCCCTTGGGACTCCTTCTTGAGGTTTTGGTAGGGACTGGACAATCTGGCTGTTCCTGGCTATATCATAGCTCCACCCTCTTTTCCATCCCTGAGGGAGCAGAAGCTCTAATTTCCATCAGGTCCCTTTTTGTTCACTTCCTTTCCTATTAATAAGAGATGAAATTTATGAGATTATAGAGCCTGGATGGATCCAGAACTGATAGATCCTGCTGCTGTGGGGTGTGAATGCACTGTAGAGATGAAATACAGCTGGGAAAATGGGACTTGGGGAAGGGATGTTTTCTTGAGTCTGCACAGACCATCTCAGACTGGCTCTGGGAGCAGGGAAATCCCACTGCCACAACACAGTCTATCTTCTGGCTCTTACATACTGTGCAAATTAGCAACTCACCGCCAGGCTGAGCTTTGGAGTGAGCAGCTCTTAGCCTGGGTGGTCTTGGAGTTTGACTCCCTCCTATCCTTGCACCCATCCTTTTCTCCTGCCCTATGTGGAGCCAGAAGAAATGGATGCCTGGAGATGCAGGACGCTTGCAGTGCTGAAGGACCGATGCCCAGGGATGCAGGATGCTCACAACATTTGATAGTGGGAGTGGATGGCTAATGCCCAAGGATGCAGGATGCTCTCGGTGCCGGTTTCCCTCCGGAAGGAGCATCCTTGCCTGCTCTTGGAGAGAGGCGGCCCTGGGATGCAGCAGTGCCTCATTGGTCAGCGGGACCTGTGGAGTCTGCGGGTTGCCATACCAACCTACCTCTGGTTCCCGGCCAGCCGGGGCGTGAAGTGCCGGGTCGAGCTGGTGCCAAGGGGCGGATCAGGAGCCAGGGGCAACCAGAGGCTCTGCCAGCCAGGGAGGCGTCCATCCGCCTCTGCTGGAGAGCTGGCTGGCACCACTGGGCTCCCTGGACCCCCGCATCAATCTGACGCTGCACCCCACCGCTCCCCGCAACTTTGCGGCACGGAGGGGGCCGGCGGACGGGCGCGGCCCGGGGGGGCGAGCCCGGACACCCCGCTCCCTCTCAGCGGTCAGCTTTCGTGAACCTGAGCCCCGGGAGGGGCATCACCGCCGAACCCTCTGTCCCACTGCCCACCTGCACCGGTGCATCCCCGCGCAAAACTTCCCGCTGCCCGCCGCCGGGGAGCGGGGCCGGCGGCTGCCGCGCTGCCGGGCACTGCCGCTGCCCGCTCCGCCGGGCTGGACCGGACGCCGATGCCCGCAGGCTCGCTCCGGGCAGAAAGGTTCAGTCCTTCCCCGGGCATCGTCCGCTGCTCGGAGGAGCTGGGGGGCTGTTTGGCGGCCGGGAGGGGGTGCGGCTGGGTCCCTCCCCAGCGCTGGGAGCTGGAGCCATGAGCCACTGCCAGCAGCGCTGCAAGAGGCAGCTGGGCCGGGTGATCCGCTTCTTCTACCAGTTTGTCACCGGGACTCTCTCCCAAGGTAGGTGCTGCCCTGGGGGACATGGGATCTCTGCTCTGTGAGACGGGGTGTCTTTCTGGTGAGGTCTGCGGGGTTATTTGGGGAGGGAAGAAATGCTATTGAGGGACTGAGTACTTCAGCCTCTGGCGGAGGGGTTGCCCTGAGCTCCGTGTGGAGCAAGGCTGAAGATGGTTGCAGGAGGCAATGAAAGCCTCTGAAGGTCCCCTGTGGACCTGGGGTGATGGAAATGTTTTATTTGGGGAGCAGACTGATGCAAAGTGGAGCATGAAAGAACTGCTGTATAAATAAATTGCATCTGGTCTGACCCTTCCCTGACATGTCAAGGAATCTGACTCTTCTGGGGCTGGAGCTGTGCCCTCCATCCTGGATAAAGAAGCCCTGGGTGTGTCCCTTAAGCCAAGGCAGGGACACACCCTGGTTCCTGCATCTACCCATGCTTTTGTCCTAGGATGCTTGGTCCTGGGGACAGAGCTGCATGCTGTGTGCTCCTGGTTTGCTGTCACAGCCGTGGCAGGACCCTCACCCCTGTGCCAGCCCCTGCACTGCCCTGCCAGCTGGTCAGAACCTGCTCTTCTGGGTGTGGATCCAGAACCACCTCCTAAACCCAATGGGCACATTTTGGGGAGGTCATCATGCACCTGTGTGTGCTGGTACTCTGGGTGCTCCACTCTCACCCCTGTCCCTGTGTTCCTGTACAATGACAAAGTTGCCACATCCATGGCCTTGCCCTGCTGAGGACCACTGGGCTGCCCCTCTGGGCCCCAACAGTACTGGGAAGGGATGCACTGTACTGTGAGTGCGGGGAAAGCCTTGTTAGGCCAATGTGGCAGCGTCACGCCTTGGAGCAGGGCCGGGACTTGCACTGCTTTTGCCAGGACCCAGTCTGCCTGGAAAACCCCTCCCAGGTTCTGTCCCCTCCTTATCTGGGGAAACTCCTAGGTCTCCACAGCCTGTGCCTATCCTTGCGACCAGAGAAATGTGGGGATAGCATGGAGATGCACTTGGCACAGCCCTGGAGGCTGGGATGTGGGAGCAATATCTGATCTGTGAGCCATGCCCAGCTGGCATGCTACCTTCCTGCCTGCAGGGACCCTAGCCCTGGGATTGAGGCCCCTGGTCAAAGCACGGGACAGTCTCCCAAACCCAGCAGCATGCCAGGCTCTGGAGGCTGGGTGTGCTGCAGGCAGTGCCAGGTCCATCCCTGTTAGTTGGCTCTATTGGGCACCAGCCAACTCGCCTGGAGTGGAGGGGGCAGAGGATGAGTCAGCTGAGTCTGGCCCTAGGCATGAGGGGCAGAGCTGCAGGTGATAGAGCAAAGAGGGAACAGGACCTCGGGATGCTCCCGAACCCCGCCATCTGCAAGGATTTCCTGCAGGTCCTTCTCCCAGTGTCCTGGGCTTTGCAGCTGGGTAGTATGACATTGGGGCTGTAGCAGGTGTCCCCTGGGACTGGGTCTCTGGACTGTGTGGTGCTCAGCAGAACCAAGGGCCTTCCCTACAGCCCTGCTGGGTGTACATGGGATTGGGATGGGCACAGAGGGCATGGCTGGCTATGGGGCACTGACTACCGTCACCCTCTTCTTGCTGTCCTCCTAAGCTCTGGGACAAGCCAAAGTGGGATGAAACCCAAAACCAGGCAGCTCTGAGTTAGGAGTGAGATGTGGGGGCTTGCACAACCTTCTCCCCTCTGCAGCATCCTCTCCTCCCCAGCTGCTGCTCCAATCCATGGGTGATCAAGATGCTGACACCTCTCTGTCTGTTATCCTATCCCATTGTTCCCTTCTGGGGGGCAGTGATCCCCTTTGTCTGCCCTGCATAAGTGAAGGAGATCCCATGGAGCTCACTGCAGAAGGCACTGGGTGCCTGACCAGCTGGGCCCAGGGCGGGGGGACCCCTGGCTGGGTGCCCTGGGGAGCTGGCCAAGGATGGGTCACCAGAGAGGGGAAAGAGAAATGACTCAATCAATTAACCAGATTAAAACTGTGACTTCACCTCCCAAAAATAGCATTTCACCAATATTTTAATGTGCTTATTAATAATCTGCTCGTGTTCTGATTAGCAGCAAGGTAATAAGGGATCAGCTTTAACCTAAATTTAACTCTCCCTAATGGATGATGGCCCTGAGAACCAAAAAAAAAGGAGAAATTCCTATCCATCAGGCTGTTTCCCCAGCAGGTCAGGAGCACCCAAGGGACCTGTGCAGCAGCTGCCCAGCTGTGCCCAGGGACCATCACCTCATTGTGGGCCAGCAAGTCTTGTGGCACATTTTGTGGAGGTAGTGCCCTAACACCCGGCAGCACTGAATGAAGAGCACTTTAGGGGTAGGCATAGGGGTAGCTTTCAAGGACCGCAGAGCCTGGCCACAGTCAAGGTCCCCTCCTGAAGAGACAGGTCTCTTGATGATGGATGATTGCCCTGTTCCATCCCCATCTGCTCCATCCTGCAGTGGGAGACAGTTCCCCAGCTGCTGGTGGTGCTCGGAGGATGGGGACAGGCACTAGCCACTTGGCTACCTGATGGCTCTTGGTGTTGCCCTCTGTGTGCCTGTGGAATGCTGTGTGCATGGAGCTGCTTTTTGAGCAAGAAACCCCACTCCAGTGGTTATTTATACATCACCCAGCAGTGGCTGGCGGGCTGTTTAAATTTAGCTCTGTGGCAGGGCTGTGCTGCTGGCAACACCAAAGGGGCATGGTGGGGTCGGCTGGGTGTGGGATACTTCATGGCTGTTATTGTCACAGCCCAATGTGGGTCAGGCAGCACAGACACAGTGCCAGCCTGGGTTGCCTGTCCTGGTATAGCTGGTCCTGGGAAAATGTTACAGGGCCTGCTGCCCTCCCCAGTGCTGAGCCATGGGCATATGCCAGGGCCACTTTGCCATCCTGTCCTGTGTCACTTGTGGATACTCAGAGCAGCTGATCTTGGGAGAGAGAGGAGAGAGGGAAGGAGAGAGGGACAGATCTGGATGCTTGGATTCTGCATCCCAAAAGGGGAACATCTGGGGCAATGCTGTACTCCTCCCCCACACCTGGGTGGCCGCATCCTCTGGCTGTGCATGCAGGGTGGGGATGGGACATCTTGTGTGCAAAGAGTTTTGGGATAAAACACTTGGGTCCAGCATCTTCCTCTGCCATATGTCCCATGGGGCAGCAGATAGGGCCTAGCGCAGTCCAGGGACCAGAGGTGTCTCAGGCATGGGTGCAATTAATCCCATGTGGTTTGGGATCTGGGAGTGGCCCAAACCCACAGTGACATTGTCTAAATGCACCTGGCATGGCAGGGCAGGAACCAGGCTAGTTGATTCTGACTCCAGGTTGAGAAAAGCAGATGCTGATCCCAGGCATCCCTGGGGAGGTGCTGTGCTGGGACATGGAACAAGATGCCAGTGCTTCTCTGCCAGACCCAGCTCTCCGCGATGACAGAACTGCAGAGACACCTTCCTTCAGGGCCCATGTCTGGAGCAAGGACAGACACAGGCATCAGCATAGATCCTAGCAGCATCATTCCCTAGTGAGGCCTGTTTCCAGGACTCCCAGCTTCACCTGTGGGGTGGCAGCGAGGAGCTGAACCCTGAGGATTCCAAGGTCATCAGGGAACTCAGAACAGCCCTTGGACTGTGGTGATGCCTTGCTGGCCCCATGGCACTGAGACACAGCCACATGTAACAAGCCCCATCTGTTCTCTGCCCCCTGCTTCCTTCTCCTGGCTGATGGTGCCACTCTCCCCCTGGGCCAGGAGGGTTATTTTTAACTGTTTGCCATGTGCTGTTTGAGCACAATTAAGGTAATTGGTTTGGGAGCCTGGCTCTCACACAACGCTCCCAATTACCTGCCTGCCTGCCCGTGCGGCCCCCCGCCTCCCTGCCTGCGGTGGCCGGCTCCTCTGGCAGGGGGACTGCTGGAACAGGGCTGCCCCACATAGCACAGCAGGGCTGAGTGCAGGGCGCGAGTGGGCACAGGGGATGGAGCCATGGAGAGGACATCCCTGCACAACGACAGCCTGCTCTATGCCTCCCTGATTGCCATCCTCCTCCTCATCTCCTATTGGTTCACCACTCGCTGCTTCAAAATCATCAGCGGCATTGAAGGTACGGATCTGGGGACATGGGGAACAGGGTGGCCTGTCCTGTCTGCTTCCACAAACCGAGTGGTGAGGTGAGCCAGATGCTGGGTGTGGGAAAGGTGGATTGGAGATTCTCTTTCTGCCTTTCTGGGAGACCTCCATTTCTTCTTCAGTCACTTCATTTGTTCCTCCTGGTCCTGGTTCTGTGTGAGAGCAGCTGGTGGCAGCCCTGGGGCTAAGCTGTGGCTCAGGGCTATATCCAGGGCTGCTCTGGCATCCACCATGCTGCCGGTGTCTAGGTACTGCTGCCCCTCACTGTGAAATGGGGATGCAGATGGACTCTGGAGTCTCCCACTCTTGTAGGGTGCCCGGAGCTCATGCTTGGGCCTCAACCTGTATTTTGGGGCTCTGGGTCCCTTTGGGTGTGACCCACATCTTTGGTCCTCAGCTGGTGTGTTGGGGAGCTCTGGTATATGATGGGGGTCCCAGTTTGCTTGTTGAAGATTCTTTCCAAGCCCCACTACAGTGGAATGTGACTGCCAGAGGTTTGCAGGGTGAGACCCCAAGGCAAAGAGCAGGGCAGCAGGGGTGAAACTGGCATCACGTGTCTGGGACGTGCAGAGCTTATCCTGCCCAGGGTGTGCATTGCTCCATCCATCTGTGAGACCTCTCTGCACAGCTCAGCCACGGCCTTGAGGCTCTTTCTGTGGCATGGCCAAACACTGATTGGCTGCAGGGGCAAGGAGCACCCCTGGGAGCAATGCCCCTCTGTGGGATGTGGGGGGCAAAGCCCTGCTCCACACTTCTGTGGGGTACATATGCTTTTGAGCATCCCTTGCAAGCAGCTGCAGGTCCGGCTCCTTTGGTGAACTCCCATGTGTGGTCTCATGTGTCTCCTCCATCCTGAGGGCAGCTCCAGATAGAGTAACATCCCTGGGGACCCTGGTGAGGTGAAGGGGTGGTCCTTTGTCACACTTAGCCCAACTGGAGCTGACCTCAGTCAGAGAGAATATACTCTGGGCAAGAAACCCTGGGGAGTTTGGGGGTGCTGGGATCTGGACACAGTGTGTGGCTCTGGAACATGGGAGCAGCACTGAGTGCCTGTGCCAGTCCTGCTGGGATTCTGTGTCATGCTGGCAACAAACAGTGGAGTGTTTTTATTAATGGCTCCAGCATGCAAATGTGTAATCCTGACATGGCAGCCAGGAGGAGAATTATCACTGCTCCGCTGGGGAGAATGGCTGGCACTGGAGAGGCACAAGGGAAGGTGAGGAAGCTGTCACTTGGTGACTGACTTGCCATTGTGCCCCTCAGCCCCAGCATCCCACAATGCTGCCAGAGACACATGAGGGGCAAATGACAGTCTGTTCATATGTGCTCAGCAGGTTCCCTTTGTAGAGAAGCTTCCCTAAACCCTCTGGATCAGGCTGGAAGGGCTCCTCTCCCTCTATTGTCTGGCCAAAACTAGGTTGCAAAAACAGATTCATGGCCTGCAGGACAGGCATTGGCACTGGAAGCAGCTGGAGACTTGAGAAAAGGATGGACTGTTACTGGGGCTCAGCAAGAAAAGTGGCTTTAAAAATACGGTTGATGTCAATGGGAAACTTCCTGCAAGAGTGCAACAGGTCTGTGCTGCCCTGGCCTGGAGGGATTGACTGGAGGGCAAAACTGGGAGGCAGACGTGAAATCCAGACTCAATGCCTGGAAACTCACCTCTTTCCAAGAAAAGGAAATGTCAGGTCTGAAAACTTCCAGCCTGAGGGATGTTTTCCCAGGGAAGACTGTCAGCTCTTTCCCCAAGACACCTCTGATGCATCTCTGGCATCTTCTGCCGGTGTTACAATAACCTTGGGAGCATGCCCCAGGTGGGCAGGAGATGCCAAGCCTGGTGGCATGGAGGCACTAGATAGACAAGCTATGCCACAACCTGGGACTTAGACAACAGCCGTCTCCATTCCCCGCCAGGGGACAAACCTGCAGCCCACTGGGCTGGAAATTGGGGTTCTTGGGAGATTGATGTGGTGCAGACCTGCTGGGAGCTCTTGCAGGGGGTCTGCTCCATAGCCTGGACATGGCCACCCCACCTGTACCTGTAGCAGCTGGCCTTGCTCCTGGGATGAACTGAGAAGGGTGGGGGGCAGCAGTGCTCCCTGCTTATCACACTGGTGCTGGAGATAGAATTGGTCATGCATCCTGCGTGATGTGGGAATTGTCTGCCTGGAGATGGGCAGTGCCAGTGGCATCCCTGGGGGAAGCTATGGGGGAGCTTCCCTGGGGAAGGACCTCAAAGGGCGCTGAGCCCTGGTGATACGCAGTGACCACGGGCACCTGGATCCCTGGTGGTCCCTGTGGCTTGTGATCAAGCAGCTAGGCAAGGGCTGGAGTTCTGTTAAAAATGAGCATGGGAACTAAATTTAGCCCTGTTGGCTGTGCATGGATGTGTGCTTGAGGCACATGGAAGCACACGTTCACTCTTTGTTTCCAGCTGCTGTGTGACCTTGGCTAGGTCCCCAGCCTCTGCATCTCCTCCTCTCCTGCTCATTGCTGCACAACTTGGGGGTCTGGCAGTGTCTTGGGCATCCTGCATCACAGCCTCTTCTCCCACCCTGTTCTACCAGACCTGCTCCCCACCTTCCCTTGGTGTTCCCAGAAAAACAGGTGGACCCAGGAGCCTGCTTGGAAATGGGGCAAATGGAGTTGTTGCCTCAGACACTCTCCAGGAGGGTTGGGGTGTTCAGCCAAGTTGGTCCCCATGGGCCAGACATTTCTGGGGCAGAGAGGACAAATCTGAGTCATCCCCATCATCCTGGATGTTTTGCCAGTGCCCAGTGTCCTGCCCCTCCCTGTGTCCCCCCCTGGGAACCGAGTGCCTTTTAATATCTGTGGCTCGTTTCCTTAGCAACTGCGTTAAGCAAATCGATGGAGGTGGTGTCATTGGAATGGGAAGGCATGCCTTCTTTCCCCATCTAACCTCCCTCATCCCTGCCACCCCCCATGCCCTCCTCCACTTGGCCTCACTCCACTCTTACTCACAGGCACGGCCCTTCTCTGCCTGAGCTCTCAGCTGTGGCTCCCTGAGCCTCCACCGCAGCCCGATGCTGACCCCTTGCTCACCCATGGCTGATGGCAGGTGCCCCTGAGTGCAGGTGACAGCCGAACCCCCACCAGGGGGTGTCCCTGGGGATACGTGGTCTGGTGGCTGAGGTGCTGGGGTGAGGGGGCTCCAGGACTGTGGTGGGGAGGGGTGGGGAAATGAGGGGCCATGAGACACCCCCACTATGAACCTGGAAGGCCTTGAGATGATTGCGGTGCTGGTGGTCTTGGTCCTCTTCTTCAAGGTGCTGGAGCAATTTGGCCTCTTCGAGCCTGTGTCCTTGGAAGGTAATGGGTGTGGGTGGTGCTGTCACCTTTGGGGACATGAGGGGCAGGTGGTGGGTGTCCAGAGCTGTCCCCAAGGATGCTGCAAGGCTGCTGCATGCATGAGAGAGTCCTGGGACATGGTGTCCATCAGCTGCTTGTAGGGGAATAGGATGCAGGGAGCAGAGTGTCCTGCCTGCCCCAGTGGCTGGGGATGCGGGGAGGGGACAGGGCTGACAGGGTATCTGCTGTATGGTGGTGACTGATCTGTGCTGGGGTGCTGTGGGCTGGGACTGTGTGTGAGCATATATGTGGGCACCAGGGTGTTTTCCAGCACGTCTGCAGGAGTAAGGTGTTACCAGAGACCACAGTCACCTCACCCTGTACGTGAGGTGTTGGACTCAGGACCAGTCTGTAGAGCAGCCAGGCTCAGGCAGGATGGGTCCCTGCTGGGCTCCTGCTCTTGGCTCTCCCCAAGGCCCCCTGTGGCCCTTGGGCAGGGTGAAGGGGGGACACAGATGGAGCTGTCCAGCTATGGATGAGCTGTGCAGGGTGCTGAGTGGTATGCATGGGACACACTTGGCAGAGTCTGGATCTGCTCGGGGGACTCTGCTCTGTGCGTGGTGGGAGGGAGGTCAGGACTGCTTGGCTGGGTGCTCCCTGGACTCCCAGAATGATGATTGTGTGAAGGGTGCTCCCCAGCCCTGCCCAGCCCCTGCCTGTGCCTGCACACACCTCTCTGAAGGATGCTGCAGCCTGCCCAGCCCCTGGCATCAGAGCATGCACAGGATGAGAAGGAGACAGACAGTTTCCCTGGTCCACTGGTGCCTTGGGATACTCTGCTCTTGTTCTCTAGCACTGGATCACTCACGGGCTGGGTGTAGTGGTGAATGCTCCCCTCCACAAGCAGTGGAAAAGGCAGCATCCTGAGATTGGCTGTGCCTGGAGATAGGGAGGGAGGAGGCAGACCGGGGTGATCTCTCCCCCTGATCTTGTGAACCTGATCGCAGGACAGGAAAGGTGAGTGGAAGTTTTCATTACTGCTTAACTGCTAAGTCCCTGTGCTTCAGCAGCAGCACTCCTAGGTGGATCTTACCAGGAAGGAAACTGAGGCAGAAGCTGACCTAAATGACAGACAGACTTCTGCCTTGTGAGCAGCGGGGGAGGGCATGCTGACTGTTTCTAGGGTGAAGCCCCCTCCCCAGTTCTGCTTGTGATTGGGGGGTGCCATCCCCAGAACCTGCTTTTCCCCTTCCCAGTGCTTTTTCTTCCATGTGTAGCTGCCCGAAGCTTTGGACCAAAATCGGTGGCATTGATTGCAGCTGTTCTGCAGCTCCTAGGTGTGGTGGAAAGAACGGAGACAGAGAGCTCCCTCAGGACGAGGCCGGGGCCCTTCCTTGGCTTGTGTGGCTCCTCTGTTTCCTGGGGCACACTCCTGGTCCACCTGCAACTGACTTTTCTCTAGCAGGGGCCAGAGCAGGACATTGGAGATGGGGTGTCCTGTGCCCAGCCTTGTCCCCACCATCTATCACCCCTCCAGAAAGAACAGGGGCATGTCTTTCCCCCTTCTCCCACATTTCCATGGTGAGGAGCTGCAGTTCCCTCTGGCTTGGCTGGAGATGTGCCCCAGCTGTGAGGGTGGGAATGGTATCCAGGTGTCTTGGATTGCCAGCAATTTGGTCCCATTGTTCTGGTGCCCAGAGGACAGGGAAACGTTGCTCAAGGGACAGAAATTGGCTGAGGTTAAGTTGAGCCCTGGGCACTGTATGAGGAGTCCTGTGTGTGAATGGCAGTGGTTTGGGATGGGGGTGAGATGCTGTTGCATAGGTCTGCTCCCCTCCTTGACTTGAGAGGCAGCAGGTAGGATTTTGCTCTCCAGGGAAGGTCCTAGGCAGTATCTGGGGCTGGAGAATGCTGTGTCCCCTCCAGGGGTTGTTTACAAGCTGTGGCTTGGTCAACAGTGACAGCCCAGAGACCACAAAGAGCCTGAAACTTAACACTAATGGCTTGGTTCTGCTAATGGACACAGGGCTCCGCCACCTTCTCCAGAGCCATCGATGCTGCTGGCCGTGCTTCTCCTGCTCTGGCTGCTGTCCCACACTCTCTCTGCCCCATCCCTGCTAGTCCCCTGCCTGTGGCTGTTTCTCTGCCCACGTTGTGCTGGTTGTGTGCTGTGGATAGATTGTGCTGGGAAGTGTCGTGCCACCACAGTGATGGGCTGGGAATGGAGCAGCTCCAGAGGCAGCCAAGCCAACCCCTCTAAGCCTGTGAAACGGTTCAGTGGGAGCACATTGCAGCAAGTTCCTGGGGGAGTTCCAGCCTTGGTGGGTTCCCAAACTCAGCTGGATGAGGCCTCAAACATCCCATCCTTCATTTGGAGCTGGTACTTCCCTGAGAAAGAGCTTGGACAGAAGTGCTGACTGTCTGCAACTCCTTGTGCTGTCTGCTTGGCACTGTGCCCCCTTGGACCCTGCCACAGCCTTAGTGGCATGGGCACAGTCACTGTCTGGCAGTAGCAATGGAGCATCTCCCATGAGTGCACTGTGCTCCAGGATCTTCAGGGTGATCAATGCTGGAACTGACGTTTACCAGCTGGATAATCAATGATAGACTGTGTCACCCCACCTCTGCCCTGTGTCATCATGCCTGTCCCCAGCCCTGAACATCTCCCAGCAGACCCACACAAGGGACTCCCAGACCCCTGCCAAGAGCCTACTTTGGCCGAGCGCTCAGGATGGGGCAGGTGGAGAGATATGCTATCAATTTTGTCTCTTGAAGTGCAGCATCAATAATTCAGCGTGGAGCAATCGGTCCTGGCTGGGAGGAGGGATGGCGGGAGGGAAGAGGCGGGAGAGCCACCCGTGTAGTCCAGCCACAGATTAATATTAAATGAACTTGTAGATTGCTGTCAGCAGGATAATTGGTGTCTGCCCCAGGGCTGTTCCTGCCTTGGCTGTTAAGGGTATGTGCTGGAGGGGCAGGCAGGATTGGGGGTGTCTTGGAGAGCCCCCAACATGGGGTGTGCTAGCCTCTGCCTTCCGGGAGCTGCTGCTGCTGTCCCAGAGCTCAGGATATGGAGAGAGAAGCAGGGCTGGGAGGGTGCCAAAACCTTCCAGAATCTGGGGAGAAACAGGAGGGAGCAGCATCATGCCTGGGTGCCACCAGCACTCCGAAAGGTGCCAGGCAGGAGAGGGGTGGCAGTGAGCAGTATGGACACCTCCTCATGGCTGGCTCAGGGTGAGGGTCCCTCTGGAGAGACGGGAAAGCAAACATCCCCAAGGTGCTGGTGAGAGCAAAGTCCCATGCCAAGCCCCGATTCCTCCTGCTTTCCAGGAACCTCTTTGGCAGGAGTGCTGTGTCTTGGCTGCAGGAGGGACTGGCCCTTTGGCCCTGGCTTGAGTCCCTGGGCTCAGGGCATCATCCAGCCTGGTGGGTTTGACAGACCCCAGAGGTCAAGGTGAGCTTGGTGCAGGGGGTAGATTTTGCAGCATCAAAATCTAGCTCAGGACAGCTGCAGGCACTCCGGGTTGAAGTTCTGGGTTTCCTGGGCTGGGCTGCACCAGAGATTTCCCTACCAGCAGTGAATTTAACCCTTGCCTTTCCAAGGGCTAGCAGGTTTGTCAGCTGGCTCTAAGGCTGGGCAGGGTGTGTTGGCTCTTCCAGGAGCCCTGAACTCCCTAAGGTCCGCAGTACCTGTAGTGCACCCTGTGCCTCTGCTGCTCTGTGGTGACACGTCCTGCTCAGCCCAGCCAGACCTAATTAGCTTGTTGAATCTCCTCTCCCTCCGGCCTTGTGTTAATCACTTTTCACATTGCTTCCTTCCCAATTCCCTCTGGCCTGAGTTGCTCTTACTGTTGCTGATGTGCCTGGAGACGTGAGCAAGGGAACCCAGCTGGACATGGAGCAGGGCCCCCACTTGGTCCCAGGATATGCTCTGAGCCAACAGACAGAGGGGCAGGAGATCCCTCAGCCACAGAGAAGAGAGAAAATCACAGGTTGGAGAAAAAGCAATAAATCTAGAGAGCAAAGGAGCCTATTGGAATAGCCCTTCTTTATAGCCCTGCTCCGTTGGTGGAGGGAGAACCCTTCAAATCAACTGGGAGAGACTGGGACTTTTTAACCCAGGGCTGTATTGGGCTGCAGGATGCTATGGGAGCTCAGTGGGGTCTCCTTCACCTCTCCCCTGTGAGGAGCAGGATTAGACCCCAGGACTGGGCACAGGTGGGAATAGAAGTGCCCTGAACTGGGCTTTTTGGAGTATGGAGTCTATGGTCTCTGGAGCGCAGGTAGCAGGACCTCTGATGTGCTGTCCATGCATGCTGCAGCATCCCCTCCCAGGGATACAGGAAAATGTCTCATTTCTTGTGAGTAGCTGCCCTGGGGCTTGTTGTACTGCTGGGGCAAGTGGTGGCCAGATCAGAAGCAGCTTTTAGGTGTGAGATGCTTAGACAGCTGTCTAAAAGAGATTTTCTATTAACCTCTGTTGCCAGGCTGGAGTCTCTGTCCTGCTGACCTCAAAGCAGGACTTTGGGTGGGCTGTGGTGAGCACTCACCCTGGCTGTCCCTGACATGCTGCCATCCCTCCAGGCAGCACCCTGTGGAGCACATTTCCTTCCAGCAGCAAGCAAGGTACCCAGGGCTGGCAGCCCCCAGCTGTGGCTGTGACAGACCTCCTTGTGCAGACATGCAGAGGAAGAGGGAGGAGATGAGGGTTGCAGATGTCTGATGAGGTGATCAGCAGACAAGACTGAGCTCCAAGGCAAGGAATTTGTGCCATGCTGTGGGAGCATGCATGGTGGGGACACTGTTGGGGGGAAGGTTTTGTTGTTTGTGATGGGGCAGAGGGGTTTTCTTAGGCAGGGCTGGTTCCTGGGCTGGTGGCAGCAGTATTCCGGTAGTGTGTGGTGAGCTCGAGGGTCCCTGCAGACTGCTCAACTCCAGTGGCACCATGATCTGCTGTTGGGGTGGAAGCCAGCGCAACTGAGCCTTCTCCACCTCCATGCACCCACTGGGGCCAGTTCTGCACCCCTTTGCAGGTGCCTGTGTCAGGATGTGTAGTGCAGGGGTACCCTGGGGGAGAGCTGACTCCTAAGTCCCTTGGTCAGTTTTGTGGGCTCAACTCCTCTGCAGCCTGGGTGCCCCGAGGAACCCCAGAGGGTGCTAGGACAGGAAGAGGGAGGGCCAAGGCAGGTCTCCCCTCTCCTGCCCTCCCCTCTCCTGTGTGGCTGGATCTGTTGCTTAGAGCAACTGTGGATCAGAGCAGCTGCCAGCTGGGGCTGTGTGTCTGGGGGCTGGCGGTTGCTGAGGCAGCCTGGGACCTGCAGGGACTGCAAATGGTGGGCATCATGCTGCTCTGCTCCAGCCTCAAGCTACTCCATGCCCTGGGCATCATCGACATGGCCAGGGGAGGTGGGACTGGGACAGGGATGGGGATGGCGTTACAACGAGATGGGGATGTTGTGGTGGAGGTGCTCCTCCTATCCCAAGGGCTGCAGGGTGCTTGGGGTAGGTTTTGAAGGATTAGTGTGGTTTGGGGCTCTTGGGGGGACGGGGGGAAATTGGGGCATCAGGCAGCCTTAGGGTGTAGGGAACTGGGGAAGTGAGAGTGTTTGGGAGTGTTTCAGAGTTTTCAGGATGTTGGGTGGGAATATTTGTGGACATTGGAATGTGTGGTATTGGGTGCAGGATGCTAGAAATTTAAGGTGTCTGGGAGCATTGGGGTGGGGGATATTTGGGTCTGGAGGCACTGGGATGCAGTGATATGTGGCGTGCTGGGGGATGGAGACTATCTGGGCTATTGGAGTACGGGACCAATGGGATGCAGAGGGCTGGGCTTTGTCAGATGATGGGGAAAAGGACTGCAGGTAACTGGGGCAGAGGAGATTAATGTGAGCTGGGAGAAAAGAGTCATGGATGTGGGGTGCAGCACCATGCAGGGCAAAGCTTTCTCACTGCTACAGGAACTGGTGGCTATGAGGGGAAACCTGGGAAAAGAGGCTAGAGCCCCTTTGCTCTCCCTGTTGGGCTGTGCCAGGACTGGGGAAGGGAGAGAATGCTCTGGGTGTTGAGCTTCCTGGACTGGCAAGTGGGTACTGAGGACAAAACTGGATGTGACCAAAGAAGACGACCCAAAGTATGCCAGAGCAATGGATACATGCCCTGTTGTTTGTGCCTGGTGAGTGTGGGAGTGCAGGGAGCTGCATGGTGCTGATGCCTTGTTTCCTTTGGCTGCCTTCCTTGACTGTGCCATGGATAGTCCCAGCTCAGATAAGGGCTGCCAACAGACTTTGCATGAACGTGTTTTGGGGTTGGTTTACCTCCATCACCTCTGCCTCCTTGCTGGCACTGGGGGCGCTGTGAGATGAAGGGACTGCAGATCACATCCCCTCGGGTAGCCAGATCTCGGAATGGGAGGATTTGTGGATAGGAGTGATCAGAGGAGCAATTAGTGGTTGGGCAGAGGGAGGGAAGGAGAGGAGGTTACTGTGCCCAGGAGGTGCTTTCAACCCCCTTTTGATGGAGGATGTCCCTGAGCTGCCTGGGATCGGGCTGGGGTGTCGCTGAGACACATCCACTCTTTGTCCCTGTGCCTTACTGGGGAGGGTATGGATGGTATCTGTGTAATGGGTACGCAGAGCACCAGTGGAACACACTGCTTGCAGCCAAGAGGAACTGCTGCTCTGCTGCGACATATTTTTGGGTAGCTACTCTGGCACCTTGGATACACTGGCTCCTGCTGCCAGAGGTGTTCCTGCCACGGAGGTGCTGATGGGGGCAGGATGTGTCCCTGTGTGGGGGTTTTGCAACAGGGTGATGCATATGGCTATTCCAGTCCTGCAGCTTTTTCTGCTCCATTTGGGGGAGCCCCTGAGCTCCACTGTCCCTTGGGATGTATATCCTGTCCCATTCCCTGCTCGCAACATTTTGTACATGGTGTGGCCTGCAGAAATTATTATTCTGCAACATCTCCTTTTGGCAAAGCCCAGCTATCTAGGAGCACTGTCACACGCTGGGGATAGGAATGGGGACAGCACTTCTGTGAGCCCCACCTGGCTCTGCAGCTGCTTCTGGCCCAAGGCCCTATCTCATCCTTCTGGGGTGTGCTCAGCACAAGGGTTGTGCAGCAGGTCCTCTCTCTGGCACTGGGAAATATCCTGGTCCTGAGTCTCTGCTGTCCCACAAACTGCAGCTCGCTTGGCAGCTTTGCTGCTCCCAGCTCTGTCCCACCCCCAGGACAGGGACTCTTTGGCCCTGGGAGATGCCAGCTTTGATTTCATTCCCCTGATGGATGACTGTCTGGCACCTTTGCTACACTTGGCTCTGCATTGCTGACTGATGAGGGTCATTTGCAGAGCTGCTGTTGGTGGCATACATCCTGACCTCCCCAGGGTGGCTGGGGGGACTCATTCTTCCTCCTGCTGACCTTCATTGCAGACCCCAGGGAGCTGTGGTTGGTGGCACTGCCTAAGACTGGGTACCTCCCTGAGTGGCTGAGCCCTGCACAGGGATGATTGTCATCCACAGGTTTTAGGGGCAGCTGGGTTCAGCACTGCAGCCCATATGGACCCGGTACCACGTCCTGGCAGGGATCCTGGGGACTTGCTTCTGGCCTCTTGGGAAAAGGTGATGCTCTGGAAGGGGACGGAGGCTGTTCTACTGAAAAGAATGTGTTCCAGGAACTGTTGGCTTCTTCTCCATGCTCCCCTGATCTTGCCCTTCTGTTTCCCAGCCAGGCTATCTGAAAAAGGAGAGGGTCCCCTTGCCCAGCTGTGTTCTGCCACCCCAGCCCTGCTCCCAGGGCAGGGTACTGGGGCAGATCAGCTCTGGGATACCAGCTCCTCCTGACCTGCCAACTGACCCAGTGTTGCCCCAGGAGACCAAGCAGGGGCTGTGGATGCTGCATGACTGGCAGGCTGCTGGTGTTCTGCTCCCCTCCTGGAATGGTGCCGTGCCCAGGAGCTGGGCACATTGTGGGGTCTTGTCATGGGATGCACGTTTCTGACCCATCATGACAATGCATTTATTGACAGGTTACAGAAAGTGATGGAGGAGTTTTGGCACTGCCTGTCGGTTTGTTATTGTAGGGTGTTTTCCAGCAGGAGGGTGCCATGGAAGGTGTCCCCAGCCAGCTGTCACTAGGAGGGCACTGGTGGCTGTGGCTCTGTGGGAGGACGGGGACATTGTTATGCATCAGACTGACTTCATCTCCTGCTTTTCCTCTGGGGAGATCATGGAGCAGCTCAGACTTGGGTCCTCTGTGGGAAGGGAGTGTCAGCCAAGCATTGGATAACCCTCAGCGTGGTGGCATTGGCTGGATGCAGCCCCCAAGGACACATCAGCTGTTGGTGGCTCAATACAAAGTGGTCCACAGCCATCGTGATGGCAATCATTGCTGGGGGTGGGGATCTACCCACTGTAGGTCCCTTTGGAAGCAGTCTTCGGGATTCACTTCAACAGCGTGTGGAGCTGGGGATGGGAAATCCATTCCCCGTCTGGTGCTGCTCAAGGATGGAGTCTCAGTTTGTGTGTGTTTTGAAACTGCTGAGCTGTGGAGTGATGCATGGGAAGAGACAAGCCACTTAACCCAGCAGACCTCCTGCCACAGATAAAATACTGCCAGCCCTTTTTGTTCTGTGCCAGCTGCTGGATGGCCCTGGCAGAAGGGTGGAGAGTAGAGCGGCATCTGGGAAAAGGAGCTGTTGCTGGCAGGGACAGGGCTTCATGCTGCAATGTCCCTTGTGTCCAGAGTGACAGCACATGGTTGGACTCTGCTCTTCATCTTTGGGCAGAGCTGTTTCCCAGCAAGGGGGAGCTCCCAGACTCGCTTGTGGTTTGGATGCTGCAGACAGAAAGTGGGTGGTGTGTCTTACCCAGCAGAGCCCTTGTGTTCACTGAAGCCAGGACAGCAAAACCCCAGTCCTGGTCACCCCTCTCCTGTTGTTAAGCTGCATGTGCTGAATGTGCTCACTCCCCTGTCCTGGGGACCCTGGAATCGGGCCCCCTTCAGTTTCCTCCTCAAGAAAATGCCCATGTTCTCTATTTTTTTTTTCTTCTTCCTTCTTTATAACAAACTAAAGTGTAACTTGCACCCGACCTGACCTACTGCACGTGCCCATACCTGCTGCCCCTGTGAGTCCAACCACAGTTTTCTTTCTGTTGCATCTCTCTTGCTGTGTGGTTTTGCTCCTGCCCTGCTTCCTCCTGGGTCCATCACCCTGCCATTGGGCGTTGCTCTGCCCACCCTGTCCCTTCCCTCTCAGCAAAGGGGATACTTCTGTCTGCCAGGTCTGTTCCCAAAGCTCAGCTGTGCCGGAGGGACCTGGCCCCAGAGCATCCTTGGAAGGCTGAAAGGTGCAAATCCCTTTCCCTCTGCAAATTAAGGCCGTGGAAGGGTACCTGGGACAAAATCATGGTTTATGTACAACTGATACCCACTTCTAGGAAGGAAAAATCCTCTTTCCTCACCTGCCTGCAAACCCTGGAGCAGACAGGAGCCAGGTTGTGCTGTTCTGCCAGAGCCAAGATCCTGGTCCTCCCCCTTGCCCCCGTCACCCCTGACAAATGCCAGGGGTGCGTTTGTTCATCCCTATAGGTTTACACATCACTATCAATCTGCTGTGGATGCCGCATCCCTGGGGAGAGTTTGCCCTCTTTGAGTGGCTTTGTGTCATGTCCTGCTGGAACAAAGACCTCCTGGAGCTATTCTCCATTCCCCAGAATGATGGAGCTGCCTTGGTGTGAGCTCAAAGCGTCCCAGGTTCTGCCTATGGGCACTCTGAGGCCATCCTGCCCAGCAGTGGCTGCTGGATGCAGACCTATGTCCCTGTCCTGGAGCTGGGTACCATTCAACACCATTTCCCTGGTATCTGGGGCTCAGCTTAACCCCACAAGGCTGAGAAAGGGCTTATCTGGCAGCTATCTGCTAGAACCCTAGAGAAAAAAACCTAAAACCAGGGCTTGGGATGCATAGGGCATTGTGACCTGCTGCTTGCAGATGTCCAGGATGCTTGGAGCAAACACAGTGACAAACCAGAGCCCCAAAGGGACTTTGCACCTTTCGTCCCATTTGTCCCCACGCTGCTATCTGCCTCTCCTTGGAGGCTGGAGCCCAGCATGGCCTTCATCCCCTCCTCTTCATCCTTTCCCTACCTGCAGTGTTAGTCCTGCACTGACTTTGCTGGCTTGAGGCACTGTGGGAAGGGAGGGAGGGCATCTGCAGCCAGGGGGCAACACCAGCTGGAAGAGATGGGGCTGAGTGAAGCCATTGGGGTCCAAATGGGGGAAAGAGGGGGTGGCAGCTGGGTCAGTGCAGTGAGGGAACCTACTATTAATGCAGGGCAACTTGGATGCGATGGCCATGGGCCAGGCTGGTGTGGGGAATCCCTCACGCTGCCCTGTAGCCTGGCCCAGGCAAAGCCCTGAGCCCCGTTCCCCTTCTGGCTGTCTCAAAGCAGGTCCCTGGGCTCGGGTCGCAGTGCTGCACTAGGGTGGGGGTGCATGCTGCAGTCTGGGCTGCAGGGGGGGTCCGGTGCATGCTTTGCCTTCAGCTCTTGGATGCCAGCAGGATCAAACCCAGCCCGAGCTTGGGGAGGATGCAATGCCCTGGCTCAGCTTACTGTTTTTTGGGCTTCATCCTACCCTGCTTCCCTGCAGAGCCCCTCGGGGAGGGTCTCCAGGGAGCAGGTATTTGTCCTCAAGGCTAAAGGACAGAGTCTGGCCCTGCCATCTCCTGACTCTCTGGGCTCCTTAGAGTCTCCAGTGCACCCAGGCATGATGGGGGTGTACAGAGGCACTGGGTATTGGAAGCCTAGCAGGGTTGCCACCATCCTTCCCAAGGACGGATACTCCAGTATCGGGTTTGTCTTGGGATGGAGCAGGAAGGCCGACCAGAGCCTGGGGGGTTTTGCCTTCCTGATCCTCCAGCCTCACGCTGCATGTGCTGCCTCTGCCCAGCTCACCCCACGCCTGGTGCCCAACCCTGCTGCCCGTCGGGACCGGGGACTGATGCTCTGTTAACTCTTCTTCTGCTTGGTGACTCCTTCTTTCTTCCAGGCAACCCGCCAGTCCAAACTAAAAAAGCGCTGAAGCAGCGATTCCTCAAACTGCTGCCCTGCTGCCGGCCCAAATCCATCCCCTCGCTCAGTGAAAGCAAGTGCTTCTTCTTGCCTTTGTGTGTGTTTGTCCCTGGCGGTGCTACTGCCTGCTCTCCGCCCTGGCCCTGCCTGCGGGAAGGGGATGCCTCCACCTGTCCCCTGCCCTGGCTGTCAGGATCAGCCCTGCCCTGGAGGGGTCGGATTCCATGGGCTCTGCACCCACTTCTGTCTTTACCTGCTCACAGGCTGGTTTTCTCCCTCTTCAGCTCCCTGGAGCAGCTCCCATGGGATGCACAGCGGCAACAACCGCTTGGGAGCTGGCTCAGGGCGGTGGGGTCCTCCCGGCACTGGTTTAAGGGGTGGAGGGTCGTTTCTTTAAGTTTAAGGTCAATTTGGGAAGGAGGTGTGATGGAGGATGAAAGAAGCCGAGCAGGGAGTGAGTGCAGAGTCCCTTAATCCCCTGCACTGGGTGTGCTTGGCCCCTTGGTAAGTCCAAGCACCTGGTCAGGATCTCTCCCACCCTCAGAGTGCAAGTCAATCCCCCCTGGGAAAAGGTGAGTATGGAGGGGCAGGGTCTGAACCATCCCGTGGAGAAGGGGTACCTGCTGTGTGCCCCTCTAGGCTGAGTGAGGTCTGGGGCTACTGGTTGCTACAGGCAGGGGTTGTGCAGCTTGGCAGATTGTGGAGAGAAGCAATTGATGAAGGTGGGAGCACAGTGGGCAGGATGGAATCTGGAAAGGCTGGAGGGGGTATTCGGGGCTGGGGGTTCTGAGGGACAAGTCTCCTGCTGGATGTGAGCCCTGGTGCTGCACAGACCTGCAGGATGTCAAGGGCCTTAACCCCACAGGGCAGATGCCTGTGCTGGTGGAAGGAGAAGGGCAGACTGGGAAGGTCTCAGCACTGGGGGGCTTTCACAATTTCTGCCCAGCCTGGGCTGTACTGGAGGGGGGTTGTTGCCCAGTGTCAGTCCCTGGTCTGTACCCAGGGTGTCTATGAGTGTCCCCTGCTGGCATAGACTCAACTATGGCTGAGCAGAGCACCCCAAAAATGTGTCAACCTGGGCAGGTGTGAGAGGACGGGGTGTGCTGTGCAAGGTGCCTCTCCTGCCCCCTGGCATGACAAGATAGGCAGGACAGTGCTGGCCTCAGCCACCCTCTCTTCCCCTGGATTCCTTGCAGACAGTGTTGAGGATGAGTTTGAGCTCTCCACCGTCTGCCACCGCCCTGAGGGGCTGGAGCAGCTCCAGGAGCAGACCAAGTTCACCCGCAAAGAGCTGCAGGTCCTGTACCGAGGCTTCAAGAATGTGAGTACCCCTTGACTAGCTTTGATAGCCCTCACCTCTGCTGCCATGTCCACCTTGGGGTGGTGCTTTGTTTGTGAAGGTTTTTGGGACCTTGGGGTTGAAGTTTATATAAGGTTACAGCCTGATCTTACTTCCAGGGAGCTCAGTGGGGAGACCTGATCCTGTGCTCCATTTCCTTGTGTGCAGAGAGCCCCTCCAGCCCCTCCACCTTCCTGGGTGCCTGGGATGCAGAGCCCCTCCAGCAAGGGGTGCAGCCCAAAAAATCTGGGAGGTGCTCCAAGCAGTCTTACCAGCCACTCCACCAGGTGCACTGGGCTGGGGGGCAAGGCAAAGGAGCCACAGGGTTTTAGGCGGGTGCTCAGACCTTTCCACATTTTTGTAATGTGGAAGTGATGCTGTGGCTTTGCTCTGGCAGGAGTGCCCGAGTGGTATTGTCAATGAAGAAAACTTCAAGCAGATCTATTCACAGTTCTTCCCTCAAGGAGGTGAGTGCCCATCCTTGTCTCCGTCTCCATACACATGGGTACCTCTGTGGGGCAGAGAGTCACACAGCACCCCCTCACGCTGTCTGCCTCCCTGCAGACTCCAGCACCTATGCCACCTTCCTCTTCAATGCCTTCGACACCGACCACGATGGCTCCGTCAGCTTTGAGGTGAGCTGTGGCCAAGGAGGGAGTGATGGGGTACAGCAGGGCAAGGACAGCACATCCTTCCAGGAACTGTGGGCTGGCGTCAGCAGCATTGCTGTTGCAGATGGATGAAGAGCTTTGCAGGCCTGGTGGAGTTTATTAAATTCCCAGAGGCAGTGGAAAACCAGTGAAAAGCAACAAAAAAGGGGTTTTCTTTATTTTCTGGGTAGAGTTGTGTTGGTACCCAGACTGGCAGATACAGCCATGGCTGGGTCTTGTTCAGGCTTTGGTCATGATGGACATAGTCCTCTTGGTTGCTGTGACTCAAGGGACTAGTGTGGGAAATGTATGGGGTTAAGTAATGTTTTCTCCCCAGACTCTTTTTGATACCCAGCATTTCACCTTGTCAGCCCAGCCCCAGGGCACATCTGCTTTGGGGCTGAGTTCCTCTTTGCAGGAGAATCAAGCAGGTCTGTGCCCTCTGTCTGTGAGACCCTTTATGGCTTTAACTCCCATTTGCCTGCCTTGTCCATCCTTGCAGGACTTTGTGTCTGGGCTGTCCACCATCCTGCGGGGCACTATTGACGATCGCCTGAACTGGGCCTTCAACCTCTATGACCTGAACAAAGATGGCTGCATCACCAAAGAGGTGGGATGAGTGGGTCCAGACTGGTCCCCAGGGTCAGTGCAGGCCTGCACCTGGCAGGGACAAGGGCAGAACTTGGGGGTATTGGCTGAGGTCTGGAGGAGAGCTCAGGGGATCAATATTTAACTGAGATCAGCTTTGCAAACATCACTCCTGGCCCCCTGGCACTGGTGTGTCTCTGGGATGGAGGGTGGATGAGTGGTGTGCAGCTTTGGAGCTCCATCACACATGCTCATGCATATATGGCCCCACACTGTGCACAGAGCCAGCAGAAACACACCTGAGCACCCCACAGGTCCTTCAGGAGCATCAAGAAAAAGGTATGGGTTGGGGACCAGGTGGAGGCAGAGCCCTGGGTTGACACTGCAGCCTTGCTCCCCTTCTCATCAGGAAATGCTGGACATCATGAAGTCCATCTACGACATGATGGGCAAATATACCTACCCAGCCATGCGGGAGGAAGCACCCCGGGAACATGTGGAAAACTTCTTCCAGGTGAGCTGAGCACATCCTGGGGAAGCAGAGCTCCAGCACAGAGCTGCAGTAGAAAACACCCTACTCCAGGGATGAAGCAGGACTGCGCTGGTCCTGCTAGTGCTTGGGCATGCCTGGGGCCAGGGGTGTACTGTGTCTAGCCCCTGTGGGACCTAGGCAGGGGGTAGCAGGCTTTCCCTGGGGCTGGGGCTGTCCCTGCCATGCTCCCTGTGCTGTGCTTGTCTGCAGAAAATGGACCGGAATAAGGACGGTGTGGTGACAATTGAAGAGTTCCTGGAGTCCTGCCAGAAGGTAAAGTTACCAGCAGCTCTGCTCTGAGCTAGGTCACCACCCTCTTCCTTGGGGACCTTTGTCCCTCCTGCTTCCTTCCTGCAGTGAGGGGGTGAAGCCAGGGCTCCCAGGGGCAAGGCTGGAGCTCTGCTTTGGGAACTGTACTCATGCCAGCGTCCCTGTACAGATGAGGAGAGCCATGCAGCCCAGTAGGGCTTGGAAACTGCCTGTAATCCCTGTGGCTCTTGTCCCATGTGCCAGAGCTGCCATGAGGGTAAAGCCAGGCTTGGGGTAGCTGCCCATATTGCTGTTCTGTGCCCAATTTGCCCGCTTCCCACCTGCTCCTGACAGGATGAGAACATCATGCGATCCATGCAGCTCTTTGACAGTGTGATTTAGCTCCCGGACCTGCCTCCAGACGAGCTCTCCTGACACCAGGCCCAGAACCTGCTTCTCTCTCTTGGCTTTTCCTTTGAGACTCCCCTCCTCTGGCTGCACAGACACCCCCATGGAAAGGGGCCTTCCTTCTCTGAGATGCAGTCGGCGCTGAGATCTTCCCTTTGCCCTTGGCCAGCTCTGCTTTCTTCGGGGGATCCAAAGCAGGTGCTCCCAAACATTGGAGTGTGGGAATGGCTGGCACAGGATGAGCATTTCACCTGGATGGACCTTCCTGCACCCAATCCCGGTGGAAAAGATGCAGCCTTGGGCTGCAATATAGGTTTTCCCTGTGCACACCACCTTGTGCAGCCACAGCTCCCTACCCCTGATCCTCCCTAGTCCCAGGAGCCCCCAGTCCTGGCTCCAGCCCAAACCTATCAGTGACACTGTCTAGAAACCAATAAAATCTTGCAATGGGCGCCAGTGCCTCGGCTTCCTCCCCTGCCCTGGTTGTGCCTTGCTGTGGGGAGTGTGCCCGGCACGTTGGCCAGTCATGGCCATGAGCTGCCAGCCACCCTCCCTGTCCTGACACTGGGCCGGGGGGTGGGCAGAGGGGCTGTACCTAGAGAAGGCAATCACATGGGCCCTTGGGATTCATTGCTGCTTGAGCTATGAGGAGCATCCCCTGATCCCAGGGATCCTGGTTAGACCTACAAGGCTCATCCTGACAGGGGGAGAGGGGAGGCTAAAGCGATGCCAAGGTGACTTGTTGTGGGACTTATCTCCCAGGATGGAGGATGCAGGGCTGGGAGAGCTGCAACCTCAGCCCCCCTATCCCTCAGGTTTGGGGTGCTGGCACAGCGAGACCCCAGGCATCCACTTTGAGGCTCAAATGGAGAGACACCCTTTCTAACACTTCCTAAGGACATGACAGCCAGGGTATGGGAACACATAGAAGAGGCAGATGGGCTGGTCTCCGGTGGCCATTCTGACCTAAAGGACTCACAGTCCTGCTCCTGGCATTATTTGCTACTGCCCTTGCCCTGCTCCTGTGCCCTGGCCCATGCCAGGCCAGCTGCTGCGCAGGGGACTGGGGTATGAGCAATGATGCAGAGAGGTGTCCCCATAGGCATAGCCCTGTGCTGGTGACATGGCTGAGCAGGCAGCCCCTGGAGGAGAAAGTCGAGGCTGGGGTTAGACAGGAATGACTGCCATGCTGCTGGCAGGCTGAGGAGTCACCTTGGAGCAGGGGGGCTCATCTCATTTTCCCAGCACGGACATGTGAGAGCCTGCTTGAGGACCTTGTGGATGGGGATCCTGGGTGTCTTTGTCACGACCAACTCCTTGGAGATGGGTGTGTGCAGGCAGGCCTGTCCTGCCCACATACTGCTCCAAGTCATATCTGAAAGAGTGATGTCCATGGGCTAATGATCCCATGCCAACCCCACAAGCCCCTCATAGGTACTGGGAATGTACCCGGCCCTGGCAGTCCCTGACTGTGGCTCCACCCTCTGTATCCTTGGCCAAGGGTGGTTTGGGCTGGCCTAAGCTGCAATGTCTGGGATCAGCACCGACGCTGGGCCGGGCCCCAGACCGAGGCTGAGCCCCTGGTGTTGGAGATATTAGAATTTAACCCCTGAGGCACTGAGCCAAAGCTATGGGGCTGCTTCTAAGCGGGACCGTTCCTGTCCCAGCCCTTGCAGATACTATGTGTTTTTTAGGCTCATTTGACACATTATTCATCTCGCAGACATGATGTGTTTTTTAGGTTCATTCAACACACTGTTCATCTCGCAGATCTGTTCTCAGGTTTGCTGTGGGGCTAAGCTCCCACTTGCATTCTCCTAAGGGTGGGAGGCCTTTACCCCTCCATCTCTAGGGCCCTGTTCTCCCTCAGCTCTCTGGGGTACCCACTGTCCCCCACCACATGGAGCAGATGCTGCCTCCCCCCTCACGCTCTAGGTTGCATGGTGTGACCCCCTGCCCCCGGGCATGGTGACCCACAACCCGCTTAGCATCTCCAGTCTGTATATTTTGTATTATAACAATTATATGGGTTAAAAAAAAACCCCAAACCAACAAAAACCCAATAAAATCTAACCACAATTACTATGCACACCACCGTTATGTCTTTCCATCTGTCAGCTGCCTGGGATGGGGAAGCAGGGAAAATGAGGGGTCTCTGCAGATGGTTGGTACTCTTTTTGGGGTGCTGTGGCTTCAGGATGCTCTGCATGGATGCTCTGGGAGGTTGCATGGGCGACAGGGTGCACACTGAGCTTGGCCATGTCATTGGTGGTCCTGTAAATACAGTCTTCCCTGTTAAGAGGCTGTAGGTGATAAGGCTAAAAAGCTCTTACATCCAGTGTGTCACATTTCAGAAGTCGCGCTGCCAGGTGTGTTTTCAGCTTGTCACAGATGCTGCTGGGTCAACTCGAGCTTGGGACCAGGTGGCCCTTGTTAGAATGTAGCATTTAAGGCTGAGCTAACAGGACCACGGTCACCTAACACCTTGAGGAAGTAGGTATGGACAGGGAAGGGGTTTTCTTAGGGACATGAACTGATGGGCAATCAGTGGTTGTTGGAAAAGTCCAGCACTGAGAACTGGGAAAAACAAAGCAAAACAGAGTCATGTAAGTAAGAAAGCAGCAGAACAAGACAGTAATGGACCTGATACGGGACAGCAAAATGGTCCAACATCATACAGTCTGTGATCCAGGAACTGAAAGCTCAATGCAAAGAGCTGCCTGGAGACCAAACATCTCAAAAGGATGGGCTCTGTCTACAGGGGGAATTACCATTGTGGGACTGGGTGAGCAGCAAGTCTGATCTTTCCAAAGCCTCTGATTCTCCAGGGACCGTTTTGGGCTGTTGGCCATCGCCCACGGCTGTGTATGGCAGTGTGAATGGGCCTGAGCACGTTTTCTCCGCTAACCCACTTTTCCTGGTATATCCTATCCCCTGAGCTGTGTTTGGCTGGTTGCTATTTTGGGCAATGACATTCAAGGGCTTGATGTGCCCTCTTGTGGTATAGCAATGCTGTGAGCCACTGATGAGATCCTTTGGGTCCTTGTGCCCAGGGTAAAGGGCAGAAAAGAGGCTGAGATGATAATGGGAAAAACAACATTCTGAGGCTTAGCCTTCATAACGCTGCCGTAGCCTTTTCACACCAAATGGGAAAAGGTTTGTGCAGGGATTGTAGCTATGGGGAGGGGAAGGTAGGGAAGTACCTCTGGGAATCAAAAATAATCTGTTTAGCTCTCCCCCAAGCAGGCCCTCAGAAAGGAGCTGAGGGCAGGGAGGCCTGGATCAGCCCCTTCTGGTGTGCCATCAGCTTGCTATGAGAAGCTGCTGTATGAGCCAGGGCTTGGATGACCCTTGTTAGCACGATGTGGCATTTAAGGCTGGGTAACAGCTAAGTCCTTTGTTCCATGGTAAGAACAGGGATAAGAGCTGATGGATCCTTGGAAATGGGCAGCCTTGCGTTGTTTCCAACTAAGTTTTTCCCAGCTTTCAGAGGAAAAATTAATGGTAGCTATGTGGTTAAACAGCTGAGCAACTGGATGAGGCAGCTGATGCAGCCTGGGGCAGTGATTCACTCCAGCATCCTGAATGCTGCCTAGAAACATAAGCACTTTGTAAAAAGATGAGATTCCAACACTGGGAGAACTATTACTGCAGGATTATTTTATCATGATCAGAGATATGAGCACCCTTTAGGGTCCTTTCTGACCCTGTAGTCACTGTCCAGCACTGTCGGTGCGTGAAAGTCCTGTATATTCTCCACCCAAGTTCTGTGCATTTCTCCTCGCTAACCCTTCTGTAAAGTCTGGTCATGTATAAATAAATTTAGCCGGTTACTATTTAGGGTACCTGTACAATTTCTAACTTTGCTCTTTGAAAGCTTTGGCCTGAAGATGGTGGTAACTACATGCTCCTTGGCCAGGGGCTCTGCTGCAGCTTCCTGAGCATGGGTGTCGATGGTGCCAGAAACACAGTTGTCTTTGTTTTCTTGTCATGCCCGAATGTCACCAGTGGGAACAAGCTGGAACGTGATGAGTCTGCCCTGATGTCCGCAGGTGTTCTCCAGCCCTTCCTCACGAGCTGGGGTTTTCTGCAGCTCTTAGCTAACTCGTTACTTGGTGGCTAGTACCTGCTGCAGCCTCCACAGAGCCGGGAAGGCAGGCAGGATCACCGTGCTGGCCTGTCTCTACAGCCACATGAGAGGTCATCTTCTCAGCCCTGGGCTCCCTGCCTCGTGCTCCCATGCGGCTGCACCTACTCCCTGGAGAGAAGCTGTGTGACCTTAAACCCCTCCTCTGATCTACTTATATCATCTCAGCTTTGGATCCCACCCTTCAGCATTCTCGTGGCCTCTTCCTGGCATGGAAACACGTCCAAGCGTGTCATCGACTGGGCTGTGCTGTGCCAGGAGGGTCGGAGCAGCGGTCGGTCCTTTTTCCCCCGCAATAGCCCGTCTCCCCCCTCCACCCCTGCGCGCCGCGGCCCCTGTGGACCCTTCTTAGCTTTCGGGCACCGCGAGAAGTAGGTCACGTCTCATGGGAGCTCCCGCGCAGGCGCCCTCCCACCAGCGCGCTGCGCCGCGCGGCACATGCGCAGACCCGAAATAAACACTTAATTCCCCACCCTCCCTCCCTCCCCCCATTGGAGCCTCTTCCCCACACAATCCCAAGACGCATGCGTGTTGTGCCACTGCCGCTTCCCCCTCAGTCCCCACGGCCCTTCGCGCGTGCGCTGCGGGCGCGCGTTGCCTCCTCGCGCAAGCGCCCTGAGGCCACCGCGGCCTCGCCCCACCCGCTGCCGGCCCCGCCGAGCAAGCGCAGTGTGCGCCCTCCCTCGCCCCGCGCCTGCGCAGAGAGCGCGCGGCGCCCGCCCGCCTCCTTCCCTGAGGAGCCTCCAGCGCCCCAGCCCGTTGTTCGTGCTCCACGGGCGCGGTCCCGGCCGCTCGCGTCCTTCGCTCTCTTCCTGGCGAGGCAGACGCTCCCCCGGCCCCTGCGGCGGTCCCTCGGAGCCAAGCGGCTGCGGGCGGAGCGGCGCGGACCGGGTAGGGCCG
>VZRN01000806.1:258442-282321 GCA_013397935.1 Dasyornis broadbenti
GGAGCGGCGCGGACCGGTTAGGGCCGGTTCCCCGCGCAGGCGCAGCGCCCCGTAAACAGGAAGCGGCGGCGGCGGCCCCGGAGCGGCGGAGACAAAGGGCCTGCAGAGCGGGGACGGCAGGGACGCGGCTCGACTTGGCCCGGCCCGGCGACCGACGGCGCTGGCGGCGGGCGGCAGGATGGTGCAGAAGGAGGGGCAGGCGGCGCTGGAGGAGCCCCAGGGCAGTCCCAACCCGGCCGGGGTCCCCGGCGCCCCTTTAGAGCCCCCGGGTGCTACCGCAGGGCCGGTCCCGGGGGGCGAGGAGACCGACACCGAGACGGAGACCGTGCTGGGCTCCCGCCGCTTCCTCTGCGGAGTCGTCGAAGGTGAGAGCTTTAGGAGGGGGTCTCCCCGGGAGACAGGGTGTGTGGGAGAACGGGGGATTCGGTATCTGCGGGAGACAGGGGGTGGGCTGTCTTTACTGGCTTTACTTTCCCGTCTCCTCCCCCGCCCGAAGGAGCCCGCTCGGCGGGGCGGTGGCGTGCGACAGGGTGGGGAGGAGCCGCGGCTCCCGGGCGGGGCTTCTGCTGGAACGGGGAGCGCCCTTTGATGGCAGCTGTGCGGCGGGGCGAGGGCGGGCCTGGCACCCCAGCGCGCCGATGATACCTCAGGGAGGCTGAGGCAGTGCTGGGGCTCGCTTGCTTGTACGTCTCAAAAGGGGGAGGTAGGAGAGAGCAGAACTACCGCGTGATTATCCCGGCTGTACGTGCTCTTCCTGCGCCCCGGAGGCTCACATTCAGTCCTGAGTAGGGAGTAGGTGATTCCATAGACATCTGCTCAGTAATTAATATTAAATGCACCTTGTTTTCTAAGGTGTTGTAGTTTATCGTTTTAACTGGAGAACAGTCCTCTGTTTTTTGGCATAGTAGCAGTATTAAAAGGTTTAAATTGTTGCTGAAGCTGCAGAATAAAGGGACTTTTCACAATCTTCCATAAGGCATTTCTGACAGGTGAATTAAGGTAGGTGGTTAAAAGCCAGCAAGAAAAATGGGTTATTCCCAGCATAACAGTTGGTTTGAGATTGTTTATTTCTTGTGATTTGTTATTATTTCTGTACCTATAATGATTTTCCAGCAGGAAAACAAAATGATTAACAGATGGAACACGGAAGGGAACAGGCAGTTTATCAAAGTCAGTATCTGCATTGCTTTGCAGATTATTTTCTGTTCATACCTTAAAAAGAAAAGACCATTTGGTTTCTGTAAATATCACTGTGAGAGGTGAATTAGGCCCCGTTGATACCTTTGCTTGTTAGTACTTGGTAGGGCTTAAATACTGTCAGTCTGGAGAAAAATGCCTTTATTTTGACAATAGACTTACTTCTGTGAAGGTAGGTGCCAAATTGAAGGCTTTGGAGGCACATAACAGTGAAGAGAAACACAGGTTGTAATAGCTTATTTTCTCATGTTCCTGCTGATACATCTGCAACATGAGTTATTCATCCAGGTTTCTATCAGAACCACCGAGAATACCATAATCTTTTTTCTTGTCATATTAGTTATATTGCTGGTTGCCTCAGCAAATATTTTGTTGCAGGTGTTCTTGAGTATAATGTGCATAAAACAAAGCAAGAAAATGGCCTCTGCCTGACGAAGCTGTCAAACACAGATTAGGTGTTACCAGTCTAACAATAACATGTGTACAGGAAAAAAAGGAATAGGAGAGTGTTTAAAAAAAAAAAGGGCAAATAAAAAAACCACCACCAGCAGAAAAACAAACTTGTGGTGAATGAGGTAAACGGTAGTGAGAAAAAACATCTGTCTCATTAGTGACTCAAGGGAATTATAGACTTAAGAGAAAAACAGGAATTAACTTCAGAAGTGTAGGTAAATACTTGCACATGGAGCAGTAGTTAACACAGACTAAGGTATAGTGAGATTAAAGCACTGAGATGGAGAATTTGGATCTTTGGTAGAAAAGGCAGAAGGCAATTGGCCAAATACCGGGTGTGCACTCAAGAATGTGAGTCCCTTATGCCACTTATCAAATTCACTGTTTTACAGATCAATAAGATCTCAGAGAGTGTCTGTAAAGCTTTGGTGCGTTGCCTCCAGGATGCCTTGGCTTTTAGTGACAGAGAGCATGGTAATGGGATGAAGTATTTTGGCATGATCTGTTGATTTTGTATTAACCTGACACACAGTCCTGAGGGAGTAATACAAAACCAGGTCGATTTTTAGGTTGGACAGAAAGGTCCAAGAAGTGTCATCAGCTGGTGACAGTAGTAACCTAAGAATTGTGGTGACAGGTGGAAAAGTATCGCTTCAGATTAGCCAGTTCTCTTCAGCCTTATTTAAGTAGATTTTGGTAACTGATTTTTTTTTTTTTTTTTAATTGTAGGCTGTGCTCTGCTTCAGGCTTGTAGGTCTGAACAGTGGTATCATAAGTAAAGCAAAAGTGTTGTGAATGAGTTATGAGGTATAGGTGATATTCATTAGGTCTCACAGGTTTTCTTTTCTTTGCAGGTTCTTGAGCTCCCTCAGGGCAGCATCCGGTAGAGTTAAGAAACTGTAGTGAAAATGAGACATTCTTTCTGGGTGAAGTAAACTGGGAAGTTTTCAGGCCTCTCGACTCTCTCTTGTTGTTTCCTGTTGCGAGTGGCCTGTTGTGAGGAGCACTGGTTGCTCAGTTCTGCCACGTTGTGGTGCCAGGCAGTCTGAAATCACTCTTTGAGAGACTAATTCTTAAAACTTGAGCGTCTTGCTTTGAGCCTCTTAAAAGAGCATTGTACACTTAACATGTAACTGAAATACAATATAAAAAAAAAATGCTTCAGTTGCATCAGTTACTAGTTTTGAAAGGTAGAAGGGTAATTTTGACCTCAGTAGCTCTGGAAATGAAGATACTGTTTACCTTTTGAACACTATAGTGTTCTACAGGGCTTTGTGAGCTTTGTGTGTTAGTGGTATCATTCATCACTGAGTGGCCATACTGTTTGAAAATATGAGCTTATTGAATTTCATGTTATTTTAGTCTCTGGTCTTTGCATGGACTGCAAGCTGAAGCTTTGTTTTGAAGTGCCGACTTGTGGTTGGACTGTTTGCACATAGGTCTAAGTGAGTTGACTTGACTAAGAGTGCATTGAGAGTACTTTTTTAGAGTATTGTTTCTAGAATGGAAAGATGAGGTTTAAAGCCAGAAGCAGTTGCAATTTCCATGGAATTGTATTACTTTCAATACACTCTACTCTAAAATCACTTGTGTAGATGCATTTATATATGATTATTCACAGACACAATATTAGCTTGTAAAATGTGGAAATGGTAAAGTAAAATATCAGTTTAGAACTTAATTTTGACAAGGATCCTATTAAACAGAATAAAGGAATGAAATCCTAAGCATTTTGTTGACTGACTTGCACATTTTTTTTAATTACACATCATCTCCCCCAGTATGTATTTCTGTGTTCTGTGTATATAAATTCTAGTATGTACCACCAGTTAGGCATTTTTGAGCTGGTAAATATTTTCAAGTGTCTTCAGTGTTTGCCTTAAAATGAAATCTATGTTGTAGGTGTCTGGAGTGATAGTTTAATTAGGTTATAACTGTTCAGTCTGCTGCTATAATAATGCTGATTTGACTTGTCAAGGGCGTATGCTCAGGAGCACAGTTTGTATTCTGAAAATTAATTGCTTCAGTAGCCAAAGTCATAAGGCCTTACATCATAAGAAATAAAACAAGTTATAATTGCATTTTAAATTTAGATCAGTTTAGGTTGTTACACTTTCCTAATGCTAACTCTTTTTTTTTTTTTTTTTTTTCCCCTTTCTGCTTTGGGAAGATTTTTAACAAAATGTAGCAGAAGAGGAAGAAAACAGTGGGTTGTAATACAAAGTTTCATGGAGCAGGCATAATCTAACTGGATAATTCTATTCTTGTTGACCATAGGATTTTATGGAAGACCTTGGGTGATGGAGCAGAGGAAAGAACTTTTTAGAAGGCAAGTCATGTTTTCTCTTACTGCAGGACATTCCATTGGAATGTAATCATAATCTTCCACTTAAGCCTTGAAAGAATTACTGTTATAACCTAGAGCAACTTTTTGCTTAATATGTGTTCTTGGGGACTTGTATGCACCTTTTCATCTTGCATAAACCAAATTTGAACAATATAATTTGTGCTTAATTGTGACTTAATAGCATAACACAATATTCAGTGAAGAAAGAAGTGAATTAGATCAAGTAAAAGAATAAGATGAACTAAAACATAGAATTCCTGAATTTGTAGGCTATTTGAAGGCTTTTTTTCCTGTTTGTAGGCTTCAGAAGTGGGGACTGAATACATACCTGTATGCTCCAAAGGATGACTACAAGCACAGGATGTTTTGGCGAGAAATGTACTCTGTGGAGGAAGCAGGTAATTGCTGTTATTTCTCTTCTGTGTTTTCTGTAAGTAGATTTTTGAATGAATTGGTTATTGCTATGTATACTTGTGTGTGTTTAATCACAATTGCCATTCCCAAAGGTGACTGGAGAGCTCCTCTTAATACCCTGCAGGTGTGCTTATTGAAGCTTTGGAACAAGCATGGATTTACTTCTTTTAACTATAACTGCAAATTATTTCTGCAACTGCTTTTAAGGTTTTGTCTTACAAGATTTGGTTTTTGTCAAGGGAAAAGTTGCTTAGAATTATTCCTCTGGCTCTTGAACATCTGGGCCATATTTTGAAGTAGAAATTATTTGCTTCAGAAAAGGGAAAAAAGAGTGATGAGTAAATAGCATGTCCTTTTATGTGATTCGTTAAGCCCTTGTCCCAATGAAAAGAGTGCCTGTTAGAAAAACAGCTCTTGACTAGTTAGTCAGAACATAACAGATCTGTTCATGCTAGTGTGAGTTGTTTTATCCACCTCTAGAATTTATGGAATTTATGATGCTTTATTAGACTGAGGGGATTATAGTTTTCCTTGGGTGAGGGGAAAAATTATACTCTTTTGAAATTAAATAATACTTCCTAGAGTCCTGTTTGAATCACTGCAGAAATATAATCTAAAGGATACTGCAATATAGTTGCCAGTAACAGTAAAGATTGTTAAATATGCTAAAAATAATTCTCTTTATTCATTCTATGGAAATAGCAAATTTGTTTCTTAAAGTAACTACTTCTGCAGAGTAATGATAAACATCACATTTTTCATATGCCCAAGATTCAGTCATATGAGTAGTACGTGAACCACTGTCACACTGGGTGATATTACTGCAGTAAATTGTTAGTATGTGTGGAAAAAGTGAGTAATACTAGAACCGTTGATGTGCATGCTGTGGAAACAGACTATATCCATTGAGATAAAAAGAATTTTAAGAATATTTATAAAATTTTAATGTGGAAAATGAAGATACAAGGACAGTTGTATTCCTTTTGGAATAATTGCTGAGGACTCTTCCAACTAGTTTCGTGTTCTTTGCTGTGTTAGTTTTAAGAAATTCCAGCAAATTTTTTTTCTAATTATGATAGATGGGGCATCTGCATTTTGTAACATACTTTAAATGATGCCTGACAATTTTTTTTAAATTGTTGAGTCCTTCTGAAATATTTCAATTTGATTTCCAGAGCAGCTAATGACTCTAATATCAGCTGCACGAGAGCATGAAATAGAATTCATCTATGCAATCTCACCTGGACTTGACATCACTTTCTCCAATCCTAAAGAGGTATCCACATTGAAACGTAAGCTGGACCAGGTAAGGATGACACAAACTTAGCACAGTTGCAGTGCTGCTTAATTTCAAAGCTCCAGTACCTTGCTCACTCTTGCAGCTTTTCACCAGCTTCTTGAACCTTTTCAGCACTAGTGTTAATTTGGGTGTCTCTGAACAATTCTGATGGGATGTGTTCAGGTTGCATTGCAGAAGTAGCCAGTGATGACAGATATAAAAAAAAATTCTCATCTTGTATTGGATGCTGAAGGCTGTTTTTGTCTTCAGAGCATTTTGGAATTTTGAAGCCAAGATGCACTGCTAAAGAGAGAACTCTTGCCTACAATAAATGCCTTCACAGGCAGACCTGACATGCACATCTTCTTTGTTCTCCTAGCTGACTCCTCTCCTTTGTCCAAGAGCTGTTACAGAATTACTTTTTTCCTAGCTGTCTATCCTGTGAGATCAGCTTTGGATAGTTAAAACTAGAACAGATTGCAGGTCTTTAAAGGTCTAGTCTTTGAAAGAAGCAGAACTGTGGGTCAGAGATAGACATTCATTGTGAATAGAAACCAAAGTCTGTCTTGCTTCCACTATATCCCCTATTACTGTAGCTGTCCCATTAAGATAGATTAGATTTAAAAATTCTGCCATTTGATTTAAAAAACCAATAATAGTTTAACAAATTAAACATTTTGCTCTTGTCTCTTGTATTAGGTTTCTCAGTTTGGCTGTAGATCTTTTGCACTGCTGTTTGATGATATCGATCACAACATGTGTGCAGCAGACAAAGAAGTTTTCAGTTCTTTTGCTCATGCTCAAGTCTCAATCACAAATGAAATTTATCAATATCTAGGAGAACCAGACACATTCCTTTTCTGTCCAACAGGTAAAATGAGCAGAATCTTTTGGTTCAGCATTGATGGAGGGGGACCGTTATCTTACTGGCTTAAGGAGTATTTTGGGGTTGATTGAAGAAATTGACTTATAAAGAAAAGTTTGATTATTTAAATGTATGCAAATATTTTTCCAAACCTGTACATCTCTGAAAGGCTTAATGCCAAGCAAAGAAGGCAGCTTGATAGAGCAGTTCAAAAAGCTTGAACTGAGAATTAGGTTAAAGGAAGATTACTTTTTTTTAACTTGAACTGAAATATTTTTGTTTCTTGAATTGGCAGGTTGTTAGTTTCTAAGAATTTTTTTTAAGTAGGGATACAGTCTGTGCTTACGGCTGTCACTGGTTCCTATTTTTAAGATTACTCATTTCACGGAGTCTTTGAGTTGCTTTATTGATGAAAAATTGTTAGTTTATCCTCTTACACTGTAGTAGTTTGGTTCTGCTGCAGACCTTAACTTTAGAGACATATGTTCCAATGTTAATTTTTAGGTATTTGGACTTTGTAATGAGTCTTGGGGTGTTCTCGTTCTCTTGGATACTATCTGCTGTAACATGGCCTTCTATTTATGGGCTTGATTTATTTTTTCCTAATTTTGACATTTGAGTAATTTAAAGTAATTCTCTACCTTTTGTTTCTGATGCTAAGCACTTATGCTAAGTGTCATTCATAATGTCCTTTTTATTTATAATTTAGACTTTTGGGCCTTACTTGATTAATTTTATAAATGTTTCTCATTTTGAAGGGTGGTATTCTCTCAGTGTGTTTGTGAGACAGTTGGGAATGTTGTCACACATGTAGATCCTTCTGACAACAGTGGCATTCTCTTTTCCTGTGCAGAGTACTGTGGAACTTTCTGTTATCCAAATGTTGCCCAATCACCGTATTTACGGACTGTAGGAGAAAAGCTGCTCCCTGGAATTGAAGTGTTATGGACAGGTAAAAGATTGTTTGGTTTGATGGCTTATTTCTTTTAATTTGTTGGTGTTAAGTATTTTCTTGTAAGTATTTAGTAAAATCAACTGTCCAACTACTTGAGGATTGACTCTTCAAGTATATGCAAAGCCCTCTGATTATCCCGTTTTCCACTTAGGTCCGAAAGTTGTTTCCAAAGACATTCCAGTAGAATCCATTGAAGAAGTTTCTAAGATCATCAGGAGAGCGCCAGTTATCTGGGATAACATTCATGCTAATGATTATGATCAAAAGAGGCTTTTTCTTGGGCCTTACAAGGGTCGGTCAACTGAACTCATCCCTCGACTGAAGGGTGTTCTGACCAATCCAAACTGTGAATTTGAAGCCAATTATGTTGCCATTCACACACTTGCGACCTGGTACAAGTCTAACATGAATGGAGTGAGAAAAGATGTAGTGATGAGTAAGTATGCATAACTGTTTCCTGGATCTATGCTTAACCATATAAATCATACCAGTTCTTGGTGTTCTTAATGATTTTATGTCTTCCTCACCAACTTTTTCTTAGGATCACCTAGCCTTTTCTGTCCCATAAGTAAATGGCAGTTGCTTGAAAGATACGAATGAATGATCTTGCTTTACTGACTTCCTGGGGCATATCTCTAGCACGTGATATTAAAGAATTTCTTAGTCGTGAGAGGTTTCTGTGGTTATGTAATTAATACTCTTGGAAAGCAAATTTAATGCCCAAATTTGACGTGTCTATGGATATGATTTCATTGGAATAGACGCAGTTCAGATCAGAAGACACCCTGAATGCCAGGGTGTCTGACTTCTGTGTTGACATTGATGGTGACCATAATTTTCCTTTTCTTTCTAATTAGAATCTAGTAACTTGTCCTTTTTGTGAAGTAAGCCCATGAGTTATTGAATGTCTTGTCTGACATGACTTTTATTTTTGCTATTTTAATTAAACATGTGTGATAACTTTAAAATTTGTCTCTGTAGCTGATACTGAAGACAGCACAGTTTCAATCCAGATTAAATTGGAAAATGAGGGTAGTGATGAAGACATTGAAACAGATGTTCTCTACAGCCCTCAAATGGCCCTGAAGTTGGCTTTAACAGAATGGTTGCAGGAATTTGGAGTACCTCAGCAATACAGCAGTGAGTATGACTTGGTATCACTCTGGGGTTGGTAGAAAAATGGTATTAGATGTTCAGTATTTGTGTTTAGACTAAAAATATTTTACAGATCCTGGCAATTCATACACTTCAGCTGGAAATATTTTCTGCCTTAGTAATTGGGGAACCTTAATAGAAAAGTAAGAATACTTGATGTTCTGCAGCATGCCTGTAATGCTCTGACTGATCAACAGAAACAACCTTGATGTATTATCCTTTGGCACTTCTGATACAAGGCAGGAAAATGGTCTGGATTTTGCTAGTCCCAGTTGTTACTAGACTTCAATGGAACCTGAAAGAGTAGGAAGTACAGTGGGGTTTTTTTTGAGTTGATGTCAGATTGTAGTAAACACTAGTTCTGGTCCTGAATACTCCATGTTCTTCCAGTTATTTTAAGATAGTTTTACTTCCCTGAGTTTCTGTCTACATAAACCAGCTGAGTTCCTTCCAGCATTGTACACCTCTTTTGTACCAGTGGGAGCTTGAGATGTGAGGTAGAATCTATTTTTCTCTAATGTGGGATTCAGGTGATCAGAGCATCTTTCTGTGATAACTGGTGATGGAATGGAAGAGCATATTCTCCCAACGGCTCTGGTGCATTTATGCTTTTGAACTGCTGTAGAGTTTTTTATCTTTCTAAAACTCAACTGCAGCAGAAGCACTGGGTGAGGAGGAGTAATTAAGGTGTCAGTCTTCCTCCATTTTCATGGAACAGTGACCAGTTGGAAGGGGTCTCTTGAGATCTATCTTGAGATCCCTTGCTCAGGGAGAGCGAATTAGAGCAGGTTGTCCAAGACTGTATCTGGTAAGGTTTTGAATGTCTCAGTTTTCCCTAGGTTAAAGACATTCTTGAAATTGAAATATATAAGCATCTATCCTTTTATTGTGAAGTGTCCTTTATAGTCAAATACAACTTTACCAAGTCAGTTGATGTAGAGGGAAAATAATGGCTTTGAGAGCTTTTTATTCTGATGACGTATTTTAAAAATGCTGCTGACAGCACATAAATGTTAATTAACTTTCCTAACTTTTTCTTTATCCTGTCTTTGCTTACCAGTTATGTGAAAAGGAAACTTGCAAAACCCAAAATCAATAGTTAGAATTGCAGTGACAGAAGTGAACTGGCAAAGTACTGAAAGGAAGCTGTGCTGATGGGATGCTGTGGTAACAAATCAGCTGGAGTTGCTGATTTGAATGTTAGTTGGCAGATACTGAAAACTAAATTTGTTTTTTCTTATTTTAGGTAGGCAAGTGGCCCACAGTGGTGCTAAAACCTCTGTAGGGGATGTAGGGCCACTGGTTGCACCATCCTCTTTAAATGCAGCAACAGTGGTTACTACGGTGTACCAGGAACCCATCATGAGCCAGGGTGCAGCGCTGAGCAGCGAGTCACCAGCCTTGGCCAAGGAGGAGGAGAAGAAGCAGTCTGATGAGGAACCAATGGACATGGTGGTGGAAAAACAAGATGATGCAGACAAGAACGCAAACCAGATCCTTACAGATATTGCCGAAGCCAAGATGGCAGAGGAACTGAAGCCAATGGATACAGATAAGGAAAGTATGGTTGAGTCAAAGTCTCCAGAGATATCTATGCAGGAAGATTCTGGTAGTGACATTGCACCTATGCAGACTGATGAACAAATTAACAAAGAACATTTTGTGCCTGGGCCGAATGAAAAGCCTCTTTACACAGTAGAACCAGTGACTTTAGAGGACTTGCAGCTTCTTGCTGACTTGTTTTACCTTCCTTATGAACATGGGCCCAAAGGTGCACAGATGCTGAGGGAATTCCAGTGGCTCAGAGCAAATAGCAGTGTTGTCAGCGTTAATTGCAAAGGAAAGGATGCTGAAAAAGTGAGTGCAAATCTTGTTTCTCTCCTTTTAAGTCAAAATCCCAAGCCATTTTATGTGTTGTCTGTAATAGAGACTGGTGTTCTACTTTGTAGGACCTTAAGGGTAGTGTATAATGAACCACAGGTCACAGTAATTTTCATTCCTCCAGAAGAGTCTACTTTTTAAAGCCCTGTAGTGCAACATAGCTATGAAGGCAGTCTGGTGTCTGCTTTTGACTAGTATTTCCTGTACTGGCCTCACTTCTAACAGCCACAGAGAATATCTGTGAGTCATGTGTGGTATGGTAGTCCATCCTGGTAAAATGAAGTAATGAATTTCATAGTCTTCCTCCATATTTAGAGTACCTCTTCTCCCTAGGAGCCTGTGTTTGATCTTGTGGATCTTTTTCATAGATAGAAGAATGGCGTAACCGAGCAGCCAAGTTTGAAGAGATGTGCAGCTTGGTGATGGGCATGTTCACTCGTCTCTCCAATTGTGCCAACAGGACAATCCTTTATGACATGTACTCCTACGTCTGGGATATCAAGAGTATTATGTCAATGGTGAAATCTTTTGTGCAGTGGTTAGGTAGGTGCATTGGGAGCCATTATAATCCCAGATAGCATTTTTTTAATGCGTGCTTTTAATTAGCCCACGGGGAAAACTGAAGTATTGGGCAAATGTGTTTTCTTGGACAGGGGGTCTGGTTTGACCCTCTTTTAAAGGTTTTCCTGTCTTGCTATTTAAAGCAACGCTTGCAGTGAGTTTGCTTTGCTATTGTAAGTGAAGTCTGCTGGCTGCTTAAGATTGGAGACTTTGATTTTCTTCTTGGGCTAATGAAACGTGAATCTCATCTGACACGTAAGTGTTGACTTTAACTTACTCTTGACTGAATGCACACTGGACTATGCCATGTAACTCCTTGGATGCCCCGCTGTATGATTGGAAATGACACTACGAAATGTGATCACATCAGCCATCTGCTGTTTGCTCTGTCTTGATAACATTATTGCTGTCTTCAACAGACCTTTCAATGGGCCTGGCCATGAGGAAGGTGATCCTCCCAGCCCCTGTGCGCATGCGAGCTTTAGCACAAGGCTATTCTGGTGCAAAATAATTTCCTTTAAACGCTTTCCAAATTGCTGATTTTTCTTTTTTTATTTTCTTTTTTTTTTATTTTTTGGTAGTGGGTGAAAATTGTGAAGCTCTCTGGACCGATTTAGTCTGAGACTTAAAATGATCTTGAAACAGCTTTTTTTTGTTTGGTTGGTTGGTTTTTTTTTTTTCTTTTTTTGTTTGTTTGTTTTTTAATGTGTGGCACTTTCTTCTTTGTTTTGTTTTGTTGGTTTTTTTCCTGAAAGATTTTTGGGAGATCCTAAGTTTGCAGATAGCACCAGCATGGCCTGGGTAATTCTAGTGACCTCATTTCACTTTCAGGTTTCAATCCAGCTATAAGGAATATACTGTGGAGTTGCTTGAAATACACAGCAGACAGCAAAGCTGATGGTCTCAAGTCACACTTTCTGTAGCTGTCACAAACCTTACAGTGGCTAACCATTACACAGCCTTGGTCTAATCCTGGTGTTTGGATTGTCTTTAAATTATATTCTGAAACACTGGCAGGGTTAAGCAGGGGCAGAGAAGACTTGTTAAATCATCAAGTTGGTCTGTGCCCAACATATTCCTGTGTTTCGTGCTTATTAAATATCTGATCCCTAGATGTATAGTTGATAAAGAAGAGAGTTTTTAAGACTGCCTTCTGCAAAGTACAGCAAAGAAGACGTGTGGGAAGAAAACTCAGCAGCATTGTAGTATGTTGACATTTTTTCAACAACCTCATGCTGTTTTAAAAGCTTTAGTTTGTGCATTTTTAAGTGTAACACAGCTCCCCCAACTTTACTGTTTTTGCTGTATGTTGACCTTTAGCTAGACAGAATGCTCTCTTCTTGATAACTTAATCTGCTTAAAACTCTAGGCCAAAGCTCTATAAAGGGAACAGTGATTCTTGTAATCTCTGTAAACACTGAGGGCCTAATGCAGACTGCATTTCAGAATTATCAGACTATGTACTAAATTCAGCTGAAATTGTCTTCAGTTTTCAGTGTCCCTGTAAAGCTGGGTTCAAGTCTCTAAATGCATCAAAGATTAGGAATAGTTAACAGTAGAAGCCAACTCAGTAAACGTGAACTCTGTTAACTTTGGCACTGTTCTGTTCCAGTACTCACACTGGTATTAGAGAGTTGAAAAATTCAGGGTTTTTCACATGTACAATTTAATACTCTTATGCTAACAGTGCGTCATTGAGAGGGGCCATTTTTATCCTCAGCTTGTGTTTTATCACTAGTGTAAATACATACAGAGTAAAGGTCTTTGATAAAATACCTCTTTATGTAATAAGTCCAGTACATTACAAATCCAGACAAGTTAGTTTCCACAGTGGTGTGCTCAATGGTCCACTGGATGTTCACTTTCTTCACCTCTCCTCCCAAGTCCAGCTAGCATTCAGTCCCTTAAATTGGTGTGGCTGTACAGTACTATGGATTACTAATGACTTCTATTGTCTTCTTCCCCATTGTGTACAGATGGGAGAATCCTCAGCACAAGTTTCTACTGCTATTGGATGGACAGCGCCAGATGTTCACAGCGCGTCGTCATTAATTAATTAAAATGGAAAGGTTTTGTCTGTGAGGCAGCTCAGATAGATTAGATGTGCGACAGGCATGAACTGAAGTCACATTTGCGCAGCGACTAAGGCATTAACTATGTTTTTCATTTATACAGCTCTTCATTCACACAGCTCTTTACTGTGATTATTGGAAGTGCTAGTTAAGTTGTAGTCTCAAAGGACAGACAGATACTGTCTTCCAAGTTATTGACCAAATCTTCTTGTGAAAGATACCATCTTATGTGAGAATTCTAAAATGTGGGAGTAAACCAAATTTGAATTCTGGTGTTTGGATTGTTTCTGAAATTTACCGTACTTAGGGTAGTTTGTATTTAACCTATATTCCTAAACTCTCGTAAATGTCAAACTTGGCACACTTTGGGACTCTCTGACTAGCACAACATACTTGTCTGTACTGATCTGAGACTGTTACTTGAACAGGAGGTAGATTGCTGTCCACAAAAGGAAAAGAGTATTTGCGCTGCTCCTCTTGTCAGAAAACTAGGCGGATGATTGAGATCTCCACTCCAGATACCACTTCACTTTTTTCTCTCTCCAGAGCTGTCATATATGTTACTTGGTGAAGGCTGCAGTGGCTTGCTGGCAAAACAGTGTTAAAAGTCAAATAGCCAATGCAAGCTTCTTTTCTAAAGCAAGTGCAAGCTAAAGCTGATCTGTGATGGGCCTGCTGCTGCTGGTTGAGCAGCAGGGTCCCTGGCATGTCCAGTATGCCTGTGGAGGAAAAAATTAAGATAGAAAAAGCAAAGTTAGTAGTGGCCACCAAGGTGTATTAGTTAAATTGTGAGTTAATTCCAGTTAACACTACTTAACTTTTTAATGTGCCAGCAGTAGTTTGAAGGTGTGGCCTGGATTATGTGAATCTGTATAGTCTCTTGCAAGAATGCTGTTTCATACAGCTGTCCTGGCTGCTTGTTCTGTTCCAGACTGTTTGCAGATATTGCCAGTCCTAGTTTTCTGACAAGATTAGAAACAATCAGTACTAAAATGTGACTTCAGAAAGGTCCGTTTTTTTTTTTTTCCAAGGGGCTGTGATAATGGCATTTGTTTGATCTAAAATTTATGGTAGTAGCTATTGAGCCACATAGCTTCCGAGGTGTCATATTTTCATAGATGAAATGAATGTTTCTGACACAAATACGCAAAAAAGTGTACAAAATATCTGGGAAGTTTATGTAGTGCATAGCACCATTCTTGTGTTTTCTGGTCTAGAATGAAGTGTGTAGCTGAATTGCCTCACCTGTCTGTTACAGGTAATAAAAATTTTGAAATACCACGATTAGTGTGCTGTCACAAAATCTTTATAAATCATACATTATTACAGCCTCTCCCCATCCCCAAGCCCTGGATTCTAGCTCAGTTAGAGAGCTTTTTCCACTAGTGTATGTTAGCTTTTTGGACATGTAAGACACCCAGGAAATCCCCCTTCTCGTAACATTCTCCGCTTGGATCTGATCTCAACAGGGTGTCGTAGTCAATCTTCAGCACAATTCTTAAGTGGAGACCAAGAACCCTGGGCCTTTAGAGGTGGTCTAGCAGGAGAGTTCCAGGTATCAATATGACTTCACAACTGAATGACATTTTCTTTGTTTTATGAGAAACCTTTTGTTGCACATCAGAGGTCTGGAAGGATTGGTCTGCCGAAGGCTTTCTGGTCCAAAGCCCATTAGTCTTACAGCTTGGTTTAAAATAATTTTCCTCCCCTTTCTACAGTAATTTCTCAAGGAGATGCTGCCTGTCCCACGCGCATGCGAAGCGCAGCGGCTTTAGTTGTACATTTCACATTGTTTCTTTGCAGGTTGCACAGCATTTTTACCTGCGCCCGCAATTGCACAATGCGCGCATGCTTGTCTGCCGATGGGAATTCCATGAGCAAAAGGGATCATCCTCCAAATTTTGGTTCCTCTCGAAATAATGTTGTCATGTGCTTTATTGCGAGGAATTCAATTGGCAAATATTCCTAAATCGCTGTTTGTACCATGTGCAGATTTGTTCATGGATTTTTCAGGCGCTGTACTTTTCCCCCCTCACAGGTGCTCTGCGCGCAGCAAATTGAATCAGCGCATTGCTTTTGGGATAAAGCGTCTCCTCTGGCCAGTTAACCCTCTTCAGACCAAACCTTTCCTCCTGACATCCTATGTTCTTAGACAGTGTAGATATGATTGGTAAAAAGTATTTTAAAGCAGTTAAGATTAACAGACTCTTAATGTGCTGTTTCAATTGCATATTTTAGAACACCAATTGGATATTTTCTATTCAAATAAGGTCTTTGCATTTGTAAAGCATAACAACCCCACCTTCTTCTGGGGTAGCAAGTAGCAAATGTTAATTTGGGAGTCTGCAGTGCACATCCAAAAGTGATAGATTTTGTTGTTCATACAGTCATATTAAATATTTTGTTTTCACAGCGTTTGCTGCCTATTGATGGGGCAAATGACCTCTTTTTTCAACCACCTCCATTAACACCCACTTCCAAAGTGTACACCATACGACCCTACTTCCCTAAAGATGAGGTAACTGCTTTTGACACTTGTCACTGCTGTTGTTAGTGATGCTTCTTTTTGTGGCAACAGTGGTTACTGCTGAGTCCCTTCTTCCCCTGATGAAGCAGATGTCCTGATATCTTGCACAAGGCACAAATGCTAGCTCACAGGAAAACTGAGGTTAAGTGTTTTGTCTCTGGTTCAACAACATGCTGTGCAACAGTACGTGTACACCCACTGCTTGATTCCCAGCCTCCCACCCCCACCATCCTTTTAATGGTGAATGCTTTCCCTGTTTACGAAAGGCAAGTCAAATTTGTTCACAGCTGGTAGAAGAATTCTGGCAACAAGGAGACATGCAGTGGATTAACCTTAGAGGGTGGTGGGTGTGTATGCCTCTTTCACTCAGTAATTACTATGGTACCTGCTGGTATTTGCAGAGCTGTGTAGGCAGAACATCGATGCTGCATCTCAAAATGGAGCTGAAAAATGTGATCATGGTTCAGCCATTCATATAATTTTAATTACAGTTGGAATTACAGCTTTGAAAGAGTTGTTGTCAAATTGGCTTTGGAGTATTTGCTACTTTAAAATCAGGAAAATTGTATTAGCCATTATTGATTAGTGCTTTTTACCTTTTTTTCTGAACAGATCTGTAGTGTATTGTTTTTCCAATTAGCTTGGCACGGAGAATACTTCAAACTGAGTTATCAGCCAACAGTTAACTCTTTATGGATGCCGTTTAGACAATGTAGGGATTAATGCAGCTTGAAATCTTGCGTTGGTGGGTATATTGAAATAAAACAGGAGTTTCTAGGTTGAGTTTGCAGTATTTCAAATGAGTCCTGACTTCGAAGCCAGTGAGACATACAGGGCTAGCACATGAAGACTCTTTTTCCTGCCACTTTTAGGCCAGGTCTGTCCTGTGCTGTTCTCATGATCAGTAAACCAGTGTTTTCCGTACCTTCGTGCAGGACTTCACCTAAGCTGACTTATTTTGTAGAAAATGGAATTGATATTTCTAAAGCACCTTAGCAATTGGACATGCAGCTAAGCATGCAGTCATAAACAGTATTTCTTCTGAGGAGTTTTCCTTTTACGAAAGGAAGACCGAAAAGTGTAAAATGCAAACCATTTTTGTTAGAAGACAAAAAATTTCAAGTTTCTTGTTTAAATATGACTGATACAAGTTTGCAATTTAAAAGAGATTTAGGGGAAAACATTTTAAGATGCAGGATGTGTCTGTCTTTCGCAGAGGTTAAGTAGCTGTACTTAAATGTCACAGGTTTTGTAAAGGGACTTTGTAGCAATGACGTTGGTCTTCACTGAGTGTTTAGTACCTAACCGTCAGAATTAATCTTGTGCTGTTACAACAGCAGGAGCATGATCTCCAGCTTTGGAGTCAACTTTCAGTTACTTTCAAGGAGGAGGTGGAGGGAAGGCCATGATTTTGCATAAGTGGATCCTTTTGATCTCTGGCAACTCAGTGCCTGTCAATACTATGTTACAGTGTAGCTGTTAATGACTTACTCTCTTTTGAATGTGACTGCTAAGTTGAAATCATCTCTTTTCTCCTCTTAGGCATCTGTATATAAGATCTGCAGAGAAATGTATGCTGATGGAGCTGATCAACCCTTCCATAGTTTACCAGATTTAATTGGAGACAAGTATGTATTAGGAATGAGTGTCCTGCAGAGGTGGTTCTGAAAGATGAAGTCCTGAAAGTGTATTTAATTTGAATTTTTACAAATGTGTGTGTGAAGAATACAAAGAACATTTGAAATAAATAGATAAAATAATTTACCCTCAGGAAATCGGGGTTTTGTTTTCTTAGAGAGCACTATATGTCTCAGTTCATGTGCTGTTACCTGTTGTGAGCTGTTAGAAAATAGAATTTGCTGAAACCTCTATATTATGAAACCTATGCATCATGGTATCTTATTTCAGATTTTGTGAAAGTATATCATGAGAGTATCCATAGTTACCCTCTGGTATTTTTTCTAACCTACTGTAGTTCTTAAGATAGAATTGAGGGGTTTTTGAGGCACAGTGTGAGCCAAGTGCCTCACATTTTTTCCTGAAGTACACGTACAAACTTTTAAAAAGGATAAGCAATGATAGGTGAAGTTTAAAAAAAAAAACACATTAAATCTGAGCTGTAAAACGAGCTACTTTGAGTGGGGTTTTTTTGTCTCAGGTGTTTAATTTAGATAGAATTTAATAAAGAGCCTCCTCTGAGTGACAGGAAGGCAGTTAAGAAAGGCGATGTAACTGGTATCAAACAATACCCAAAGGAAATGATGAAAGAACAAGGAAATAATGGCAGCAGAACAACTAAGGCAAAAGCTGAAGAGCAGTGTATACAGAATTAAATTGTGGAATCCTGTTGCTTATAGCTGAGTTTTGACAGCTGATCAGTCAATTAGTGCTTTCTTGGAACTAATTCTATGACTGGAGGACTCTCACTTCTTTGGGTGACTCTGGAGTCTTCTCCATGGTACCTGAAGGTCATACCTGGTCAAACTGACCTTCTTTTGTCCAAATTTGAACTTTTTTTTTTTTTTTCAGGTTAGTTGGAGGTCTGCTCACCCTCAGCCTGGATTACTGCTTCGTCTTAGAAGATGAGGATGGCATATGTGGCTATGCTTTGGGAACTGTTGATGTGACTCCCTTCATTAAGAAATGCAAAATGTCTTGGATCCCTTTCATGCAAGAAAAATATACTAAACCAAATAGTGACAAGGAGCTGTCTGAGGCAGAGGTTAGTATAACCTGTGAGATCCAAACTGTATGCTGAAGTCTTTCCAAAGTGTGTCTTTATTTTTCTCTTGCATTTTGAGCTCACATGAAATTCAATTTTTGCACTTTCTGAAGACTTTGAGCGTGCAGTAAAGCTTCTGATGTATCAGAAGAAGATAGTAAAATTATTCATTGCCAGTCAGATATAGCTGTGGGCTGTAATACACCCATGAGGTGTATTTTAGTAGTAGTCAATGCAGTAGATGTAAAGCACCTTAATCTACAGAAAATTACATTCTGAAAATAAAGTATTGCTTCTGCTCTGTTCTACTACAAAATGCAGTATTAGTTTTCCCATGCTGCAGATAGAGCACTGAAAGTCACATCAGTTTAAGTATGGAAAACAAATTCAAGACCACTTGATTTTGGTGTGAAAATATGACTTCTTTGTGGAATAGCTGTAAATGGTGCAAAGCAACCTAAAACTGCCCATTAAAAGGGCAGAGAAACAAAAAAGTTATCTGTGCTCTAGCTATTGGTTATTTGTTGACTTATGTTTTCTTTCGCTTGAAGTGTGGGTCACTGAGAAGGAGCTTTGCATTGCCTCCTTTGATGGTCTGAGAAGCTTTTATAGCCAGTCTTTTTGTCTAGAGTATAGACAGCAATTCGGCAGATCAGGAACTGAGGGGCCATAAGAGGTGTAGCTGAAAAGCCTGCTAATTTGGAAATACACTCCATGAGTAAAGCAGTCTCCCCTGATAAAGATGAATGAAAATTAAAAGCTGGATAATTTTTAAATACCTGCTTCCCATATTCTTTTCAGAAAATAATGCTAAGCTTCCATGAAGAACAAGAAGTATTGCCAGAATCGTTCCTTGCTAACTTCCCATCTTTGATAAAGATTGATATCCACAAAAAAGTGACAGATCCAAGTGTGGCCAAAAGTATGATGGCCTGCTTGCTCTCTTCTCTAAAGGCTAATGGTAAGTTTCTTGCACTTAAAGTTCCTTGTTTCCTACGTACGTGTCAGTTCTAGGGTGCAAGGCAAACTTGGGGAAGATTTGGGTAAATAATTACAAAAGCTTTTGAATAGCTAACTTCTGCTGCTGCCTTGAGAAAGGTAGCTTTTCACTTTAGCCGTTATCGTACAAATTAGAAGATAGGCAGAACTGAGGGAGCAATTTGGCACTGAGAGCACACATCTTTACATCTTGACCACTGCACAAAAGTCAGTATTTTCCCTGCTGGCACTGGTAATGATGCTTTTTTTTTTTCATGTGGCTGTGTGCACTGGTATGTAATTACCAAACCTTCAGTATGGGAAGTGCTTGGCTGCTTTCCCTGACTGCTCACTCCACAGTCACAGTTCCTTTGTGTTGCTTGGTGCCCTCTTGTAATGCTGGTTTTGGAGCCAGCATCAGATACTCTTGTGTGCAGTGAAAGGTGCGCAGAGGGTTTATTCAGACTGATGAGGTGCCATCCTGTTACAGGATGGCCAGCTATGCTGCCATAAATCTGGGCTCTTGGGCCCTATGCTCCATGTGGAATTGGATCACTGATTTACCTGTTAAAATAGGTGGGAACTCTAGTAATATTTTATGTCTGTGATTTTTACAGTAACTGTTCTCCAACGGTATTTTGTTTCTTTTCTTTCTTCCTCAGGCTCCCGTGGGGCTTTTTGTGAAGTGAGACCAGATGATAAAAGAATCTTGGAATTTTACAGCAAACTGGGTTGTTTTGAAATTGCTAAAATGGAAGGATTTCCAAAGGATGTAGTTATCCTTGGAAGAAGCCTGTGAAGTGCTTGACAGTGAACTGTTCCAGTACTGTAGACCCTTAACAACTGGGCAGGTAGTGGTGGGGATCTTCATATGGTCTAACTGCACAAAGCCAGCAATAAGCCAGCTTGGTAAAAGGGGCTATGCGAAAATCACCCATCACACATTCAGACTGTAATTTGTTGGAAGGGGATAATGCTGCTGAAAACATTGTTACAACAAAGAGAAACCTTGTCCTCTCCTGGTCCTGTGTGACGTGCCAAGGAATCTTGCATGGGCTATAGCTTCTCAGAGGAATCCCTCTCAATCGGTGCTGTGGTTGATGACAGTTCACTGCATTCAAGTGTCAACAGAAAATTGGTCTCTGGCAGAATGCCTATAAAGATGCAGGTTTTTTTCTGTCATAAAACAGGATGTGCAACTGAAAGTTGCAGAAATGGGAGGGATTGCTTGTGTCAATCAGCATTTTTAAAGATAAGTAGTTACAGTTCTATTTTTTACTACCTTTATGCTTGTTGATGAAGCAATGACCTGTTGTCACTTCTAAATGACCATTGGTTCAAGCTTTGTGTTTTGTTAGGGACAAATGTGCAGTGGTCTGTGGCAGAAGTCACCTAAATTACAAACTTGTAAATTTCAGTGTATATAAACTTAGCTGTATGCTGACTAACTTTTTGTTTACTAGTTTTTGTAACTTTTTCTTTTGAAAAGTGAAGTGGTATAGGTCAAGATGGCACTTTTGAATAACCTAAAACCACAATCAAGAGCAAGTCTGTCCTCAGCACCGACCTTTCTTATTGTGCCTCATATCCAGGGCTAGGAACTGACCATCTTGGGAAAGGGGAGCAGATCCCAACTGACCCTTCCGTCAAATAGCAGTTTGTCACTGCTTGAGGGTATAATTTTCCTGGGACTGAAACAGCAATTTACAGGATGCTTTGCTGAACCTGTTAATTTTGGTAATGTTCGCATGGGATTATGGCTGTAAGATGGTGAGAGGGAGAGAGAGCTGGCCCATAGCTGGGATTTGTCCTTGGAAGAGTCACCATGTTTCAAAGCCTGTTCGTACTAGTTTGATTAAATCAGGGTCTTCAAGTCCTGCACATTTGTATCAAATAACTTTTCTATAAGAAATGCCACAGTAAGCACATTTTTACACATTATTTAAATGGTTGTCTACTTTTAAATGTTCCAAGAGTTTAATGTTTTTACCCAGGATGGACATGCTTGGTTATGGGATGGAACCAGCGTCATATGGTACCTGGTAGTCAGGTAGTTGGATCATTTATGAAAATGGTATTTCACAGAAGTCTCAGAGTCCCAGACAGGTGATTGGACTATGGTATGCACCTTGCAGTACTTTCTTTCTTCCACCTGCCGCCATCAGCTGTCTAGATCTTGTGTTTAAATTTTCCTGGGGTTTTTTCAGTGGTGCACAAAGGAAGCTTGGTTGCTCTTACAAGCCTCCAGCTACATTGAAGTTGATTTGCAACCTGTAATGAATGGCATAAAGACTGCAGTAGTGCTCTCTGCAACCTGTAAGGAGATGCTGTGTTCAACCTTCTGGTGCAGTCACATGCAAGGTGTGGTTTTTTTTTTGGTGGGATTTTTTGTTTGTTTGGTTTTTTTGTTTTTTTTTTTCCTTTGCAGAATGTGAATGATTTTTAATGCGGTAGCGAAGTATTTAACTTGAAACAAGTTCATTTCATTTTTAGAGAGAGGTACGGGGTTGTGCTGTGGGATTTCATTAAGTCCGACCTGAATGCCACTAGATTTTATACAGCTTTTGAGTGCATGTTGAGTAGCTGATACCTTGATTTACCAGGTGGGAGAGTTTTGTTTCTTCATGAATACCAGACTCGACTTATTTTATCTGGATGCATAACATTACAGCATAGGATGCTTGTGGCCTTATTTCTTGGCTTTTAAGGAGTTGCCACATTTTCTCTTCCTATGAATTTGTTATTATTATAGAAGCTAATTGTCTAAGCCTATGGATTGTCAGGCCAATAACATCATTCTAGGATTGTAAAGTGATACGTTGACATATCTTTCATGGTTATGAATTTTTATTAAGGTTGGAATGCCACTTTCATTAATCTGTTTTAGATCAACAGTATCTGTAGCAGAAAAAGACCTGTAAAACTGTATTTGAAGACCATGCAAGAAATAGAATAAAAATTGAGAAGTGAATGTAAATCAATGTGTATTTTTGTGTATGAGCTTCCAGAACCAGAAGTGGTTCAGCAACATATGTTCCATCACACTGTAAGTGTTGGATGCCCTCTGGATCAGCTGTCAGAGACTTATGTCTGGTTTTGGTGCTGACTGTTGTACCTCCACAGAATTTAACTTGGGAGGCTAAATACTGAGATACCTGAAGCAAGTAGCTTCCTGTTTAGAATGACAGCTAAGCAAAGGGATGGGCCAGGGATATGAAAAGCAGCTTTTTCTAAGGTCACTTCACAAGAGTTTGTTCACCTGCTGTACAAGTGCACTGGTGGTGTGGTTCAGAAACTGTGTAGAGAACAGGATAACACACAAACTAAGCAGAGAAGTTAGCAGTTGAAAACTTTTCTCCTGGCCCAGTAAATGTTCTCTGTTAAAATGAGTAATGTGTTGCATATAGGTGACTATGTTTTCTTGAAGCCCGTTTCACGAGGTAATGACAGACTTGCTTCTGTACAACATGTCTTGGCCTGGGAAACAAGGTTGGACTCTGTTGAACCAGACTCTTTTCCTTTAAGGGAGCATAATGCAGACGTGGATGCTCCTGCCTCCATTGCTCCAAGGGTGGTGGCTGCAGACAGGTCAGGTAGGGTCAAGTGGCTACGCAGAGCAGCTGCTGAGAAGCACATGGGTGTGCTTGTGTAACGATTGCTGCATGAGCACTTGCCTCTTTCTGGGACCTGGTTCAGCTTTTCAAACCTCTTCAGTCAGGTTTTTCTTGAACCTACTCCAGCTCAAGCAAAGCAAGTGGCTGGCTGGCAGTGGCGGTGGGAGCAGAGCCAGGTTCATCCCCAGAATGCGGTGTGAGCTCATTGTTAGTGGGATTTGTTTTCATTTGGCTGCTCCCCTGCAGTAACAAGCAGGCTGTTTCCCTTTCTGTTTTGAAAGGTCAGTCCAGCCCTCTGCTCCCTGCCGTAGATTTTGAAGTAGAATATTGCCTTCTGTGCTTAAAGGCTCCTGTGCTGCAGTCCCCAGTGTCAGGTCACGCTGCTCTCGCCCATGTTTAAAGGGATAAAGATGAACAGATACTTCCCGTTGTGGCCCTGCCTCCGTCCTTGTCACCCTTCTGTCTCCCAGTACCTCTCTTTATTCCCTCAGCCTCCTGGCTCTGGGGATGCCCTGTATCTCCTCCCCCGTGCTGGGACGGCTGTTGCAGTGGGCCGTGATGATGCCTAGGAGAAGGGCGAGACGTGAGCAGCCACTGGGAAGGGCCGTTTTTCCGGTGTGGCGTTTCCACAGCTGGCCGTGGGGTTAGTAAATGCTGAAGGCGCAGCTGGGCAGCAGATCCTCGAGTTAAAGGCTACGGGCCGCTGTCACAGGACCCTTTGGTTGGGTCCCCGGGGACGGGCGCGGGGCGGGGCGTCTCGGCACGGCACTGCACTGCACGGTCCGCCCCGCTCCCAGACCCGCTCCCAGCGCCGCCGTCTCATGGAGCAGCACGGGCCCGCCTGCCCCGGCAGCGTCCT
>VZRN01000806.1:282372-298001 GCA_013397935.1 Dasyornis broadbenti
CGAGACACGTGGGGGGGGGAGGGGGTAATGGATGAACTGGGGAGGTGACACATGGGGCGGGAGGTGAGGGAACAAGAGAGAGACGTAGGAGGGTAAAAGGCAACTAGGGAGTAGGAGAGACACGTTGGAGCAACAAATAGGGGGCAGGAGAGAGACGGGGCAGAAAGCGACTTTGGTAAGTAATGGGGACGGCGTGGAAGCTGGAAAGACACGTTTGTGTGGCGAGGAACACGTGGGGGCAACAGGGCCGGGGGGGGGGCGGTCAAAGAGAGACGTGGGGATAGCAGACACATTGAGGGGGAAAGGAGGCAAGAGAGATAAGAAGATCTGAAGAGACATGGTGCCACGTGCCGGGGGGAGGACGGTGGGGAGAGACACGAGTATGACCGGGGCTGGGAGGGAACGGGCACATGCTGGGGGTCCCGGGGCGGTTTGGGGGGAGCCGCGTGGGGCTTTAGAGTTCTGGCGGCTTTAGAGGACTGGGAATAATGGGGTGGGGGCTTGGCAGCAACGGCTCTCGCCGGCGACTCCCGCTCCTCCGGTTAATCCCCCGCGCTCTCACGTCCGCGTTTCGTGGGCGCTTGTCGCGGGGCCGCGGAGCTGTATCCCTCCTCTCTGGGAGGGGTTTCGGCCGGGTTGCGGAAGTGCCGGCACACGCGGCCCTGCACTGCTCACAAATTCATGTGCCGCTAGAGCCCAGTTTGAGCAGGGCCGCGCTGCTCAGCGCACTCTGCGATGGCGGGTGGGGGGAGCGGAGCTGCAGGTCCCTAGGCCTTTTATGCACCTGGGGTTTGGTCCTCCCCTCGCTGAGTTGAATACAGAAGCATGGGCAGGAAGAGGTGCTGCCCTGGGCTGCGTTCGTGAAGGTACGCAAATGCCTTGCAAATGCCGGCACTGGTATGCAAGGCTCAGCTCTCTGTTTTTCCGATCTGCCTCGCATTGGTGAGTCATCCTGCAATAAGTTAACGCACGCAGGGGAGTTTACTCCCTCCCTTTGGCTGGCTGAATCCTGATCCTGAGAGCTAAGGACATAGTTATGCATCTGCTTTGGTTTTATAACAGTCTGAAGAAGTATGTAATAAAATACGTCTCAAAACTTCTCTTGAGGGACTCCAGCTCCCTGCAGCTTGGCCTGGATCGTCCCCTTGGGTTGTGCCTCATCATTCGGGCCTTGCACTCTGTGTCTGTCTCTGTTTCCAGACTCCCATCCAAGAAAAAGTTGTACTGGTGATGGCATGAGCAGAGTTACTGTTTTGTCTGCTTCCTTCTGTTTCCCACAGTGGTGTGCCCTGACTGTTCTGCTTTCTGGAGGGGAAGAGCCTTGCCCTGCCAGTGCTTGGGAACCTTGGGTGCCTGTGGGCATTGCTTCATGGCAGCCCACTTTGGGGACACCTGATTTTGTGTCTGCATGATGCAGAGGCAGGTGGATAGTTCTCTGCGACCCAGAAGCCCAGGGTGCCCCGGCCTGACACTGCTCCTCACACGAGAAAATGAAGTTTTAGGGATGCCATGTGCATACCTGGCCAGTGCTCCCCCTTGGAACCCTTTGCCTGTGGTGCCTGGTGCTGTGTAATGCCTGCTACAGCTTTTTTGATCTCCTTCTAGGCTGTGAGCTGACTGCCAGTACCAAATCCTACACATTTCAGGTGGATGAAGAAGATGACTCTGACCACATTTTGGCACTCTCTGTGGTAAGAGAAATATGAATTAACTGTGCTTGTTGTCTCCTGTAGTCACCCATATCCATATGCCCCCTTTCCAGTCTCATCTTCCTTTCTCAAGGCTGGACCTGGGAACTCTCTCAGCTGAGGTCCCAGCACTGGCTGTTCTCAGGGCTGGACATAGAGTGGTCATGTTTATCCATTATATGGAAGTACTTGTGCAAAGCCCATGGTGGCAGAAGACTGCTGAGTAGGGAAATACTCCAGGCAGGCAGTGAAGGAAAATATTTTTCCCTTGTATTTGACCTTGCTGGAGCTTCACACCAGATTCACACCAGCTGGGTCTCTGGCTTGTTGCTCCCCAAGCCCAGATAGGTGCAGGTCTTCATTCCTGGCTCTTTCTGGGGTTGTTTTTCATCCTGGGAGCACAGAACCTGCCAGCATGGATCATATCAGCAGAAAATGCAGCCCAGGTGCCATCCCTTGAGGTGACTGCACTAACAGCTGTCACAGCTGGGAAAGGCACCAAGCCCCTCCTGAAGCAGTCAGAGGACAATTGCTGTGGGGCAGTTCAGTGCTCTTCCTGTTTTGTGGAGCAACATCCTCACACCTTGTATGACATCTGGGCTGATATCACTGTTGTGGGTTACTTGTCCCGTGGAGCACCCCAGCTGTTCCTGGTGTGTCTCCTGGGAGAGCAGTAGTTCACAATCTCCCTCCCACCTAGGTGTGCCTCACAGATGGTGCCAAGGATGAGTGCAACGTGGTGGAAGTTGTTGGGCGAAATCATGAGAACCAAGAGATCGCTGTGCCTGTTGCAAATCTGAAGTTGTCGTGCCAGCCCTTGGTAAGAGGCTGATTTGAAGACTTGGGGGGATGGGTGCAGGAAACAGGACAGCTCTGGATGTTTGTGGATCCTGATTTAGGATCTGCAGCTCACAGGCAAATGCCCTAGGTACCCTTGGCCTGGCTGCAGGTGCCCTCAGATGGATGTGTTTAACTGGGCCAGGTGTTGTACTGGGAACTACAGGATATTCTGCTTTTTGCCTCTGCCCTTAACTCAGCTCCATCTCTGCTCTTTGCAGCTGAGTCTGGACAACTTCAAGCTTCAACCTCCAGTGACCTTTCGCCTGGCAGCGGGCTCTGGCCCAGTGCACCTTGCTGGCTGGCACAGGATCAGTAAGGACTGAAGGAAGGGGAAAACCTTGGGAGAAGGGAGGGCTATGAAGGGGCTTCCTCCAGTGTGAACACCAGCAAGCAAGCCCCTGGGAGATGCACTGCCTGACATGCGTGCTCTGTCCCTCCTTTGTGCTAGCTCCCCAGGGGCCACCTCTATGCAGGGATTTCTTCCCGGCCATAAAGCCTTGCTTGGGAAAAGTCTGGATCTCAAACTGTCCTCTTTATCCATGTGTGGCTGTCACCATTCCCCTCTGAGAGCTCCCTTCAACTGGGATGCTGCTTATTTCCCACTGATTGCTGTTGTGAAAGCTCCTTGGGCTGCTCTGCTCTTGGGGTGACTTGGGGGCCAGTTGTATTTGCAGACATACATTGGTGAATAACGGTTGTGTGTCCCAGTGCACAGGGAAGATGCTTCCTTTGGGGAGGATGATGACTTCTCTGAGGAGGACGAGGAGGAGCTTCCTCCTATTATGCCAGCCAAGAAGTAGGAGGAAACAGTAACTTGTCTCCAGACAAGGTGAGGGGCCAAGCAGCCTTGGAGGAAGGATCTGGGTGGCTGTGATACTGGTGCGGCAAGTGAGGGTGGAACGTGCTGCTGGAGTCTGCTAGTCTCAATCTGGTTCTTCTTCTAGGTACTCACTGGGACTTCTCTTCCTGGATGGGTTTTACCTTGGACACCTCTTGCCAGGACCTCAACATTTGCTGCTTTGTTTTTATGCTGTTTTAACTTTTGGGGGAGCAGGGGCTGCTCCCAGCACTGGAATGTCTTCTTTCACACAGCCCTGGAAGGGTGATCCCAAAACTGGATGGATGCTGCTGGTATATCTTCTCTCCCCCATCCCTGTTCTGGGAGTTTGGGATGGAGGAGGTGATCCTTGCCCTGTGCCTTTCTGCTGTCTTGGAACTCTACTCTGTGTACCCCCTTTTCCTGGCTTTGAAATACCCAGTCCTGGCCCCTTCCCCAGCAGATGGATGTAAAGCCACCTGTGGGACAGGCACTTTCACTGATTCTAATGTGTTTGCTTTTGCTTACTCACAGTTTGGTGGTTTTTATACACTTGGAATTGTGAAACTAGGGCCCAAGCTCTGTTCTCAGCTGCAGTTATGGTGGGGTGGGAGCTCACAGCCTGTCTGTTTTGGGGGGGGAGGTTCTGGGTCCAGTCTGCATTGTAAAGAACTGTTCTTACACTCAATAAAAGTCTCTCAGGCATCAGATCTGAAGAAAGGTCACTGCTGGCTGGCAAGTTTTTCCCATGCATGGTTCAGTGGGGCAAGCTTGAGCTGTGACCTTTGCTGAGGAGTTGTGTCCCCACACGCATGGGTACTCGGAGAGGGTTTGATCCTTTCTGCACTTCAGCCAGGTGGCATTTCTCACCCATGGTGGCTGGTTCTGCCCTTAAATGTTCTTCTGGCAGTTTCTCTGCAACAAGCCTTGCATTCTTGGCCCATGTGTTGATGCCTGTCCCAGTTGTCCTTGTCTGAGACACTGGATGTTGCCCCTGAGAAGTACCATGGACTGTTCTGGCGTGCTGGCTCTGTTGATGCCCTGGGACAGTGAGTTTCTCAGTTGCCTGGACTTATGTAGGAAATCCAGCGTGGATCCTCAGCTCAGGTTCCTTTCTAGATTATGTTTCTATTGGAGGTTGGGGGAATTTTTCCCCCCTCATTCTGTTGCTGGGCAACCCTAAAGACTGGGTACTTAAGAGACAAAAGATGTGGCTGGGTGGAGTCAGGGGAGGAAAAGCACCTGGCAGCTGGTAAGGGGCATCGGAGGAGGATGGTGGAGCTGCTTTGTTTGCTTTCTCTGCGACCGCAGGAGCCCAGCTCTGCATTGCCTTTTTCTTCCTTGCTGGCTGAGCTTTCATTTGGGAAAAGCACGGGATCCCAGCCCTCTTCCCCCCTCCCGGAGTGCATGCCTCCGCGGCTGGGTCCAGCAGCTGCTGCGGAGGAGCCCGGTGGTCGCTGACTCGCATTCCCTGCCTGCCGGGATGCACTGCGGCTTCTGCCACTGCTGCGGAGTTTCTGCCATCTTTTGCTTGCCAGCCCGGGTTAGTCAACCCTGCCGTCCAGCTTGCTGCTCCGAGGTTTCCCGCTGCAGCCCATTTCACCGTCCGGTCGTCCTGTCACCCGTTCCGTCCGCCATTATTCGTGTCAGGAGGAGACCTGAGCTCGCGCCACAGCGCCCCCTGCAGGCACGGGAGCCACAGCCCCTGCCTGGCTGGGAGCCCAACAGCGCCCCCTGCTGGCCGTGACCGTAACTGCACCAAAGGTTGGGGGGTGGTGTCTGGCAGCTCAGAGAAAGCTGTCACCGGGTTTCTGGTTTGTTTGTTATTGGCACTGTTGTTGTTGCTTGCTTCCCTCATTATAGATACTAGTAAAGAACTGTTATTCCTCTTCCCATATCTTTGCCTGAGAGCCCTTGATTTCAAAGTTATAACCATTCGGAGGGAAGGGGGATCATATTCTCTATTCTAAGAGAGGTTCCCACCTTCTTTAGCAGACACCTGTCTTTCAAACCAAGACGGTTTCTCTCCTCCGGGACCTGTGCAGCTCCTTTCTACCTACCCACTGTTCCCTTCTGGCCCCAAACAGCCCTTGCTTAGCTCTCAGAATGAAGCTTCAAAGCCCCTTGTACCACAGGGAAAAGGACTGAAGAAGAGTTGGCTCTGGGGCACCATTCTGTGGCATTTTAACACCTAAGGGGGCTTATAAAAAAGATGAGGACAGACTTTTTAGCAGGGCCTGTTCCAGTAGGACAAGGGGTAGTAATTTTAAACTAGAAGGGCTGATTCAAATAAAATATAAGCAAGAAAGATTTTTTACAATGAGGGTGGTGAAACACTGGCACAGGTTGCCCAGAGAGGTGGTAGATGCCCCATCCCTGAAAACATTCAAAATTAGGTTGAACAGGGCTCTGAGCAACCTGATGTAGTTGAAGATGCTCCTGTCCATGGCAGAGGGGTTAAACTAGATGTCCTTTAAAAGTCACTTCCAACCCAAAAAATTCCATGATCCAAGACTGCTGGCATCCTAACCCCAGGCCACGTGACCTCGGCTGCCTGAGGGGCACCAGCAGAGAAAGCTGGCTTGGGGGAGCTGAACTCCCTGTTTCATGCATGGCCCCTGCAACAGTGGAGGGAGAGGATGCCGGGGGGCCGGAGAGGCGGCGGGGGGCAGTGCAGCACCGCCAGGGGGCAGGCGGGCTCTGCGGCCCCGCTCCTGGGGCACCGGGAACCGTCTGCCGCTCCCACTGCCCGGCCCGTGGGGGGCTTGCCCCAGCACATGGTGCTCTCCCTGGGTAGACCCCGGGATGCAAAGGGTAACCCGCTCTGCTGCTCTTCCTATCCCTGCAAGAGGGCAGGTGTGGCTGGCAGAGGTCCTGTCCTCAGGGAGGTGCGATTCCCTGAGCTGTCCCTTGTGCCTGGGGCTGGCGCTCGGTGCCTGTGCCCACAGGCGCGGTCAGATCTTTTGGCAAATCCCGTTGCCCTGGGAGGTTGGTAAGAAGCGAGACATTCCTGCAGCTGAGCTGGGTGAAGCAATGCAGTAGCATCCTCCCTGGGGACTGGAGATGTTTGAGAGGTGTTGGCGGGCACACTGCACCAGTGCCCTGTGCTGATGGTAAGGGAAAGGAGTCCTGGGCTGTGGATGGAGCCATGGCTGGGACAATGCCGGTATGGTGCCCAGCCTCTGCCAGAGCTGGCACCCCATCATTTCCCTGGCTGTGTGCACCTGAAAGGGGTCAGGGATAATCTGTCTGCGAGACCTTGATCGTGCTTGCATTCCGTGAAATTGCAGCTTGACTCCAGGGGAACAAGAACCAGCGGACCATACTTAACAAAGTGCTTTTGGAAGGGAAGGTTGTGGGAAGTGGCTGGTACCAAGCCTGGTGGGGAGTGATGGGTGAAAGGAGTGGGCACAGCTCAGTCCTGGAAGGGTGCTACTGTCGTTTCATGAAGTGGAAGAGGCTGTGCCGGCTGATGAGAAGGAGCATTTGGCCTCTTCAATAGTAAAAGAAAATGATTTCAGGCTGCTGGTGTCCTTAGGGGCTGGAACAGAGGCAGGCAGGACAAAGGCGGCACCATGGGGGACATGAGGATGGTGGCAGGAGGCTTGAGACAAAGCTTATGTACTCCACTGTAGCACCAGCTCAGCTCAAGACCTTGTCATGAATGCTGGCTGGTCCCCAGTGCTGCTGTAGGGCAATGCCAGGGGAAGTGGATGCCCCAAACCCAGAGGGAGTGATGGAGGTCCTGGTGGGGTGTTGGCACTGCTGAGGCCCTTTCTAAGTGACTCAGGGGGTTTTGCTCCCTGCTCCCCAGCAGTGTCATAGCCTTGATGTGCTCAGCTTGGGGAGAGGGAGATAAATGCTGAAATGTCAGGAGGCTGGGAGGGGGGATGCGCTCACACATAGCACTTAATGGGGAAGGATGGGATTACAGGGGTCACGCTAGGTGAGCAGCTTCCTTCGTGGAGCTGATGGTATCAAAGCAGGTGCCCCCGGCTGCAAATACCTTGGGCAAACAAACAAGGCTGTCTAAGAGCAGGTGAGCTCGGGCATGGCTGGGCTGGGGGATACTCAGTGGTGGTGGGGGCCTGGAGGCTCTCTGCACACAGGGAATGAAACGTGGGGCTCCTGGTGTGAGGGCTGCCTTGTTTTCCATAGGGTGAGGGGGTAATCGAGTTATTGTGTTTCTATGTACATATGTACATACTGGAGGTACATACTGTGTAAGGGTGTGGAGTCCATCACACTCCCAAGCAGGAGTGGAGGTGCCAGTACCTGCGAAGCCAAATGATGCCCCAGTCCAGACGATGGCTCTGGGATTGCTCTGGGCGTTGGTTTGCTCTGAGCATCCCTCCTCTCTGCTGCTTCAGGGCTCTGTGTGCTGATACATCTGGCAATGGATCCCTCCCTGCTTGGGCAGCAGTGTGGAATCCTGCCCCTGAGCCATGCAGAAGACAAACGTGGCAGTAGTGGAGCTTAATGTGGAGGTTTCAATGCATGAGCACCGTGGCCATGCACCTTTGGTGCCACACACTCCTCACCCTCCCAAACCAGCCTGCTGCTCCCGGTGAGAGGCTAGGGCTGCTCGCAGCAGGGTCTTGGCTCAAGTGCAGCCTCGCTGGGCTGGGGCTTGGCTGTCTCCTCCAGCTGGGTGGCTGGGCCAGGCCGGTGGCTCCCAGAGGATGCTCTGATTTCAGAGGTCAGGTTTGAGTTGTTTTTTCAGGGATGGAGGTGCAGGATGGGGAGCTGCTCTGCTGAGCTTGGTCAGGAAGTGGTTTTCCTTGTGATGCCCCAGCTGGTCCTGCGCCATCAGAGTTCTGGCTGGGTTTCAACTCTTTGTGGCTTAGACCTCAGCCCCAGGGTGGCTGAGAAGCCCAGCTGTGACTGTGCTGTAGGTGGGGCTGGTCCCCTTCTCCATGAGCTCTCTGTTGCTGGTTCCCACGCTGATCTGGGGTAAAGTTCTTTTTCTCTGAGTCTTGGCTGCCTGGGCTTAGAAGGAAGCGAAGGAGACACCCAAGGAGATGCAGCATCCCCTGTTATCCTGGGGTTCAGCAGTTCTGTGAGGTGGGCAGAGAGCTGTGTGGCACCTCGGTGGCAGCAGGAGCCAGGAAAAGGGCTAGCAAAGCCACCCTTAGCTGGAACTACCCTGATGGTGGGTGTGATGAGTGTCTTATTCTCTGAAGTGTCTGTGCTATCCCTGTTCCATCCTGCCGGGCAGTGAGCATAGGTACTTCTGCTATTGCCTCAGGGAGCCACCAGGGCAGGGCAGGCCCTGGCAGAGCTGAGCTGCGGACAGATTGCCACCAAGAGAGGGAGCAGCAGGATCTGGAAGGGCCAGGCTGTCAGTAATTCCCATTCTCTTCCCACCAATGTGCCTTGCAAAGGGAAATGATGCTGATGCACTGTGTGGGAATGGCCCTCTCTGCTGCAGAAGCTGAAGCTCAGGTCTGGGCCCATCTCCTGCTCGCTGGTGCTCAGACATGTGCTGGATCCTCCCCAGGGTGCCTCAAATTTGTTGGGAACTTGAACATGTGGCTGTTCACCCACCGTCTACTCTGTGGGAGTAGTTCAGTAGCTCAGTTCCACAGCAGATGCCTGGATGCACATCCTGGCACAGAAGTTTGCTCATGTCCTGGGCGGTGGCAGGCTGTGATAATGTGCCTACTTGTGGTGTCTCCAGTCCCACAGTGCTGCCCAGAATATAAGAGGGGGCTGTTTCCATGAAGGTACTGCTGTGGCAGCTGTGGCTGTTTTTTCTGCAGTGTGGGCACAGCTGGAGAGGCATGGGATAATGTTGGAGCACGGGTTGTGTGGGTTTAAATTCACAGACACTCACAGACACATAAAGCAGGTACTAAAAGTGAGTATGTTTGGGCTGTGGCAGAGAGCTCCATGTAAGATAGCCTGGGCTGAGGCTCCTTGCAGCTGTCCCACACCATTCCCTCCCGAGCCACCCCCACAGCCGCCTCTCATCAGGGCAGTGTTGGCAGCTCTGTGATCGGCACCCACGGCTGAGATACTCAGAGGTCACAGGTGTCCTGCTCTTCGACCCCTCCGAGGTGCAAATCTAATCACTCTAGCCTGGGCTGTCCCTGACAGTGGCAGAACTGTCACTACTGGCCACATGCCCCTGCCAGGCTGCTGGCATCCAGGGGAGCAGGGCCTGCGCAGAGAATCTGGGCTGTGTCCCTAGGGGATTTAGAATCTCTGAGTTGCGGTTCCCTGCTCCCGGCCCCATCAGTGGTAGAGTCCTAGGCTGGATGGTCAGGATTTATCTTCAGTGGTATCCTTGCTGGTGATGTCTCTGCACAAGGTGTGGGACACCCCGTGCCACGCCATGACTCCAGTCCCTGCTCCCCTGACAGGCTCTTAGGCAAGCACAGAGCCTCAAGCTGCAGTGAATGAGGTTTTTGGGACTGGGTAGAAAGGGTTTTTGCTGGTGGACAGAGTAGAGGAGGAAGAGAGCAGAGGGGCAAGGACCTTGTCTGTAGCAGGTCTGTCCTGCTAGACCTCCTGATGCTCAGCTCACAAGGAAAGGCAGCATGATGTAGCAGTGGGGCTTGGCCATTGGGAGGTAGGATTTGGGCTCCTGGGGAAAAAAAATGGAAGTAAAATGTTTAGAGAGCTCTCAAACTCCATCTGAATTCCCTGGGCATTTGCTCCTGTGCCTAGACTGGCTCCCTGCAGCCCTCACCCAGCCCTGCACACCCTGGAGACAGTGTCTGCACCATTAAGAGAACTTGGGTTGGGCATACTGTGGCCACACTCCAGGGTGGCATGAAGTCCCCTACCACAGCTGGTGTTGGGGAGAAACCAGTTACAGGCTGTCTCCAGGCTCTGGCTGTTGTTTTGCTGCGACCATATGTTCCTCACCTTCCCAAAATACAGAGTCTGCAGGGCAGCACAGAGACCAGACATGGCCTAGGCATAGAAGCTGGAAAGGGACACAGTTCCTATGCCAGTCCCCATCCCAGCATAGGGTAGGAGCTATAGGGCTGACAGAAGATGAAGGGCTGGGCTTGGATAAGGACTAGCAGGGAGTTTGAGGCAGGTCTGTGGGGTGGTGGTCCACAGAAAGATGGGGGGCTGCAGCCAGGCCTGGACAGCAGCAGGTGTCATGGGAAGTGTGTCCACCTTGACACTTCTTTGGGGTTCACTCCCACTGGCCCCACTGTCTCCCCCCATAGCCCCAGCTCTCTCAGGGCCATGTGGGGTGCCTTGGGGCCTGGCTCTTTGGGGCCAGGATCAGGATGAGCTGTGGCTCTGCTGGGCTGGGATGTCACAGAGGCCATAACCCTGGTGTTTTGCAAACTCCTGGGGTCAGCAGTTCAGCTGCCACTGACACGGAGGCCCAGAGACACACACGGGCATTTTGGGTGGATGCTATAAGCAAACAAACGAAGGTAGAGTTACAGCCAATGTACAGCCCTACCCCCAGCCACTGCTGTTAGTTTTAGGCTTAACCCCACTGCAGGCTGGGCCCAGAAGTCCTCTTCCTAAGAGGACCCAAACCAAAGCCAAGTTGCCTGATAGAGCTGTCTGGGAAGTGAGGCAAGAAAGGAACAGCATTTTGTGTCTGTCTCAGCTACTTGTGATCCTGAAGGAGCCACAGACCCCATCCTGCAGACAGGACAGTGACATCAAGCATTGAGTGATGGCTCCCACCTTCCTGGGTGGCCAGGGGAGCCCCTTCTTACCCAGCCTGGCTTTGACCCCCCTCCCTCCCAGTACTGCCTGATGATGCATGGCTGGAGACTCTGAGGAGGCTGCTGCTGCTTGGGCTGGAGCTGTGATGCTGGGGAAGTTGTGCCCCACAGGAATGTCTTGGAACCAGGTCCTGGAGGTGCTGTTTGGTCTGTACAAGGGGGTCAGGAATGGAGGGGGTACAAGGGGTCTGTACAAGGGGGTCAGGAGCTGCTCAAGTGCCATAAGCACACACATCCTCCTCATCCACATGTCTGTGTGTGTCACCCCTTCCTCACGCATGTGTGTCATGGCCCTTCCTGGTCAGGCTGCTTGTTTGCTGACCCCTGTTTGATGCAGAGCAGAATTGCACAAAAATACTCAACCTTGGTTTTAAATCATGCAGGACTGGAGATGCCACCTTCTCCCTGAGTTGATCCCACTGGGAGCTGCCTTCACTGGGAGCCTTTGGTCTTTGTTTCTGGCTTGCCTAGCTCAAGCCCAGCTGTGGGACTCTGTGGGGACCCCTTCCTGAGCTGGGTAGCTGCAGAGCCATCCCAGTTCTCTCTCCTTGCTGATGGATGGGGCCTGATCATGTGCCTCCCCTTTAGTGCTCTCCACAAGGCTCTTGACCATGCTCAGCTCTGCCAGATCATTACTTGTGTGTCTGGCTCACCCCATGTGCTGGGTGGGGATGTCAGAGATGAGAATAGCACTGGCCTCAACAGAGCCAAATGCAGGGGATGCTTAACACCATTGGAAAGTCTGTATGTGCATCCATGGACTGTCATGGGTAGTTCCTGTTCTGCCTGGGGACCAGGAGTGAAGCTGCCACATGCTGAGCCACGCAGGCTGTCCCTGCCATGCTGGCAACCCTGCTATTGTGAATGGTGAGCTCTCTTCCATATAGCCCAGCATGGATGGAAAGCAGAGCCCAGCTCTTTCTCCTCTGATCTGCAGGAGTGTGGCTGCTTGGAAGTCAGTACATGGCCACTGGAGGATGGTGAGGTCAATATTGACACCCACACTTCCAGGAGCACAGACTGAAATTATGGAAGCAAGGGTCACGTTTCTAGAAAGCTGCTGGGCAGGAAGGACAGGAAGTGGTGAAGGGCAGAGAAGTCAGCCCAATTCCCTGAAACAAAGCTGTGAGAGCAGTTTGCTGAAGAGTCACCAGACAGGGCCACATCACCCAGTTTGGTCCTGCACAGGGGTGGGCACAGCTCCAGGGGACTATGACCAGAACACAGGGTTCTGGTCACACACACAGAACAGCCTGGCCTGGTGTTCCCACTGCTCACAAAACATGCCTCAGTCTTACTGCTAGTAATTGGAGAGAAGAATTAATTGTGAGTGGGCTGTGTCTCCCCTCCCCGCTCCTCGTTTGCCCTGGGGTGCTGTGGGTAGTAAAGACAAGGTCATTCCCATGTAACACATCCCAATGGGGTTTCACCACGTTCCTTCCCTTTGGGGGTTGGGGACAGGTTAATGGTGAGCAGAGGGATTGCCCCAGGCTGCTCCGTGCTGCTCAGCCATGGAGGAGCTACTGTTGCCTCTGAAACGCCCCATTAAAGCCGCAGTGAAGGATCAGTAGGCAGGGCTGGGGACACTAGGCCGCAGGGCTGGGAAGGGTGAGGGTGGAGTGGGCTAGTATCCCTTTGGCTTTGCTGGGAATCCTCCATGTCTTTACTTGGGGGTGAGAAAAGCTGATTTATGGCCAAGCATCCTTTAGGCATGGCTGCAAAACATTATAGGATCCTGGGTTTTGTGCATTTTCTTCTTCATGTGGTGTTGGAGCAGAGAGAGATGCTCAGGTATTGGGCAGTGCTTCCTGCGCTTCACTGTCCTCAGGATTTGTGTGCCCCAGCCTTTGGCGAAGCCTCAACCTCGCTGCCTAAACTCTCTGTCTCCTTTCACAGTCCCCAGGCGACTGTTCTGCAGACTGACTGAGCCCTCTTCACCTGCAGAGAGGAGCTCTCCTCCCCCTCTGGCTGGCTCAGTGTTGCCAAGTGCTGCTGCAGGTACTGCTCTCCTCCATCACTTGGGATTAGCGCTGTGATCCTGTCTATGTCCCTGGCCTAGCAGAGCAGGGAACTGTGCCTGTTGGCCTCTCTCTGTGAGTGACAGCAATGTCTTGGTTGCTTCTCCACCTGATAGTTTCCCCTGAAACTATCCTCTGGTAGCTTTCTCTGAAAGAGGTATTCAAGGCATAACTCCTGTGGGTGTTTTGCTGGCTTCCCCTCACCCCAAATTCTCCTAGACTCCTCTTATGATATGAACTCCCAGTTTGCTAGGAGCTCTTGTCTCCACTCAGCCCAGTTTGGACTTCTTGCCCCTAAAGCTGTGGTTGGTGTTGTTTTTCTTGTCTGTCTTTCAGAAATAAGGGATGCTAGTGGAGAGATTTCAGGCTGATGCTCCTTGCTGGCTTTGATCTCTGTGGGGAGCAGGAGCTGGCACTGCTGCTCCTCGTCCTGTGTAAGGAAAGGGGTGTATGTGGACCATTTCTGACCTGGGCTGGGCCAGATGGGGATGATGAAGAAGTAGGCAGAAATCTGGAGCTGGAACCTGGCTATGTCCTGCAGACGTGCTAAGGGACATCCTGGGAGAGAGAAGGGATGGTGCTGGGTTGGCCCTGGATGTGGGGGTGGGTGGTGCTGAACATCACAAGGGGATTGGGAAGAGCTTTCCTTAGCACCCACTGTGCTTTCTCCAGTCGCTGCTGTTCAGTGGCACAGAACCCTCCCAGAGTCTCACAGTCCCTCACCTGCTGCCCCTTCCATCTCAAATCCTCTCTTGGTCTGCTTCTAGTCTTACCACAGTCTAGGCTGCTCCAGGAGCTGCCTCCACACTGCCCAGCTGCCAGGAGGCTCTGTATGGAGTGAGGGAGGTAGGGAAAGTGTGACAGCTAGCCTGGACCCCAGCCAGGCTGGGATAGACATCTCAGCATCCTAGTTATTCTCTCAGCTCTTGCTCCTTGGTGTTGTAGCCCTGTGGCTGCACCTTGGTACCCTCAGCTTTGTGGGAAAAGGGATGGGAGGGTTGCAGCTTTCATCCCCACTGCTAATGCTTCATCTGCAGCATTTAACATCCCTGGTGGACATAAAACACATGAGCTCTTCTCTGAAGGAAATCACTTCTGTACCTGACCAGTCAAAATGTGGTTGCAGTTGCGGAGACCAGGGCAATGAAGCAGTGGGGCAGCAGGACAAGAGCTGATGGGACCATGCTGGTAGCCTGCTCCAAGGATCACAGCCCAATGGCTGCCTGGAGTGCTGGGGGCACAGCAGGTCCCCAAGTCTTTCTGCCACAAGGAGCTTTCTTCCATCACCTCCATAGCAGTTTAACCTGAGGCCCAGATGGTCTCAGAGCACAGGGCTGGAGTTTCTCTTATCCCCAGGAGAGCCAGACAAGCCATTTAGCCTCAGTGTCTGGGGCTGGAGAGAACCCTTACCCCGTGGACCAGGGGGCTTATCTCAGATGGACTGTGAAGGAGCTGACAGGCAGGCAGATTTCCCTTGTGCTGCCTGGCACAGGAGAGAGGCTATCCAAAAAGGTTTTTTACTTAAAACCAGAAGGGGTTGGGGGTGTCTCTCTTAATGCAAACACAGGTAGGCTGGGAAGCACCAAAGAAAGAAAGCAAATTCCTCTGTGCAGGCACCTGACTTCCCTGCAAGGAGCAGAATGTGGCCATGATCAAAGGCAGCAGCAGAAGTGGATGAGCCCAGTAGTCATGATGCTGTCTGTCCCTGGCTGCTGTCACCAACCCGTTCATGTCTCTTCCCTCCCCGAAGGTGGGGTAGGATGGGGGCTGTGGAGGCTTTGGCTGTAGGCCTGAGGTTGGCTGACAGGAGCATCATCTGTCATCCGCTGTCAGGCGAAGTGTGGCCAACTCTGAGTGATCCCACACTGGCTTGGTTTTACAGCCATGACTGGCACTTGAGCCTGTTTGCCGAGGGCAGGGGGCACACGAGACTGCCAGCTTGCAGCTGTCTCTGACCCCGTAGAGGACACCATAAATCTCCAAATTTAAGGCAGCCTGGGCTGTTCTGGACATGCTGTTATTGAGTAGACTGTGGTGTGCAGCATAACGTGTGGCCTGATCCTGTGCCCACCAGGGGTGAAGTGGAGGTGGCCACTGGCGAAGGTGAACAGCATCTGGGAAATAGGCAGTGCCTAAATTCCTTCAATTTTTTGTATATGAAAAAGTGAGGATTGTCTGTATTTAGAGCATCAGGAGTGTCTAGTGCTTCCTGCTCTGGTTTTGCCTGGTTTTTCTTAGGCAGTGCAGAGAGCTGGATATGAGGAACTGCCTCACCTGTGCTGTGGTACATCAGCTGTTCACACAGTTCAGCCTGGAGGGTTTTTCTCCTGACTGTGTGCTGTACTGGTGAGCTGAGTGTGTGAATGTGTCCTGCCCTTGGAAACCAGCTCCTGTTTCTGCTGAGCATTTTTCAGTGCCTGTTCTGCCTGCTCCTGTGGTGCTTCTAAATGTTTCCACTTAAATGCAGGCTTGGCCCTAGTCTTCTTTCTACACACAGGAAACCCCATCAGAAACATGATTTAAACCTTTTACACACACACACACAAAAAAAAAAAAAAAA
>VZRN01000806.1:299791-324205 GCA_013397935.1 Dasyornis broadbenti
TAGCCGCTTGTGCCCTCCTTTCTTTGGGGCCAGGACGTGCCGGCAGGACGAGAGAAACCGAGCAGCTGAGACAGCGCCGCGCCCCCCGGGCGCTCTCCGACGCCGCCGGGCCCCTGGCCCCGCATCGGCTCCGCGATGGACCCCTGCTCTTCGCTCTTCAGCTACGTGTGAGTACCGGCAGCCTCAGCCCTCCCGCCCCGCGCCCGCAGCCCCCTCGCCTTACACCTCTCTCCCGCTTTCCTCCTCCCAGGTTAATGCACTTGTTCGTCTTCTGCCTGCAAGCCCAGGTAAGTGCCCGCTGGGCTGCCCGGCTTTGTTCGCCCCGCGGGGATGGAGGGTGCCCCGCCACCGCCGAGCGGCTCGGCAGGGATGGAGACAGGGAAGAGGAGCAGTTTAAAACCCAGGAAACAAAAGTTGCCTGGTTGTAAAAAGCTGGAGCCGAGGGGGAACCCACCTTTCTCGGGACTCAAAATAAGCTGCGGAGGACTCGGGATGAGAGGCAGGCAGTACCGGGATTTCAAGTAAATGCGCAGGGTTATCTTTAAGCAACTTTAATTCCCGTTCCCCAGACCTCTAATTACACTATGGATACCCCCATTCCTCTTGTCGGTTTTTTTTCCTTCGTCTGTTGCTTCCTCCAAAAAAAGTAAAACAGAATTAAAAAGATGAAAAGGAACCCTACGAAAGCCTTACTAAAAAGCGTAGGTTTTGATTCAGCTTAAAAGTGTCAGACTTTAGCATCGCTGGTTTGTATTGGTAGACAGAAGTGACAGGAATAGATTAAACATCCCGGGCAGAGCTTGTGCAACACCCGCATACCAGCAGGCACGCATCGCTGGGAGCGGTGCGCCTCCAAAGCAGGGTGAAACACCCCCCTTTCCCCTGAGATCACAGGTGCAGAAGCTTTGTTTAAAATGCCCTTTAAGCTACTTTTTTTATTGTTCTTATTTTCCTGGAAGCTTGGGGGGAAAAAAAATGGAGTTTCCAGCTGAAAAGTAAAGGGAATGGAGCACTGAGAGTGTGCAGTTGTATAAAAACATAGCTGTAATATTCTGGAGTTTGACATGGAGACCAAATAGCAGCATGGCTAAGGACCTCTCCTCCACATGGTACCCTCATCAGAGCTGGGGAGAGAATCCTGCTGCATTATCCAAAACCCGTCTATAGGAAATACACATGTACAGGCAGAAGCAGAGGGAGAGAGATGACATTGTCAAGGGGAGATATCTCTATAAAGCTGGCTTTGGGAGAGCAGTGGCTTTTGCTTTTATTGTGCTTTTCTGTTGTTGTTTAAGACAGGAGGAAATCTTCCCATTTGACGTGGGAGTGGTAGGGGGTAGTCCCAGCCTTCTGATGTTGAAAGGAGTGATCTCCTAACATTTGCTCAGAATACATCTTTATAAATGTCAGGAAGCAGCGAAACTTTCTAGACTTAAAAGAGGGATTTGAGACCAGGGGGAAAAAGATTCTGTGCCAGTTTGCGAGCCAGGGCTGAAGTGGGGGGAGCAGGTTTGGCCGCTCATGAAAATCATTTAAAGCCCAGGAGCAGCAGTATTGGGCTTGGAGAGGTTGGGCTCCACTGTGGCTCCGGGGCTGACAGGTTTGGTGTGCCGGGGCCGGGGACAACCCCGTGCCGGCACCAAACAGCTGACTGGGGATGAGGGCTGTGTTTGCACGGGTAGCATGTTACTATCCTTGGGTTGTTCTGCCACTAAATACCTGGGCTGGAGTATGGTTTCCTTGTAATTCTTATACCTTATTGCTCTACCATCTCTGTGGACTTTTTGTTTGAAGAGCTTAATAACTGGGGTGTTTGGGAACAAATAAAGAGCCTGAGACTCAGAGGAAAGGCAGCTGTTGAAACTGCGGGGCTATGTGCCTGGGGCAGCTGGAGCAGTAGTATGATCCTGCGGAGGTGAGAGAGGTGTGGGACAAAAGCATCAGCCCTTTGAGAAGGCAACTTAGTACCATCCTGCATGTCCCACCTCAATGCCCTCTAGCTCCCATCCTTGATGCCCATCTCAAAATAGCCCAGTGCCAGTCAGGACCCACTGAGTCCTGGAAAGGCCTCTGAGGTCACCAAGCCCTGTTGTACTCCTGAGCCACCTGCACCTCTGCTGAGAGAATGTCTGGAGTGGACACAGCTCTGTATAGGGCTTTGGTCGCTGTGTCCCAGAGCTTAATGCTCCTTCTCCAGGAGAGATTTTGATGGCACAGGAGGCACCGCCATGGTCCTGGCTCCTGGCCTCACTGTAAAGCCCAGCTGGAGGCCGGCGATCTTGGCTCAGCCCATTTGCCCTGCTGAGGAGTAGAGATTATAATGGTGTGTTGTATATTTTTTAATTTCCTAAAGGTAACTGTTCAGTCCCCACCTAATTTTACACAGCATGTGAGGGAGCAGAGCCTGGTGACAGATCAGCTCAGTCGGCGGCTTGTCCGTACCTACCAGCTGTACAGCCGGACCAGTGGGAAACATGTGCAGATCTTGGACAACAAGAAAATCAATGCAATGGCAGAGGATGGGGATGTGCACGGTAAGGACACACGATGTGGGCAGGCGAGGGGGGAGCTGGGGAGGTGTTCACAGCCCAGTGTGGCAATTGATGATTTCCGTCCTGTTTGTTAGCCAGAAATCGTTAAAATCATTCGGCTTGTAGTGGCTTGTGAAAGGAGAACATAAGGGTCAGTAATCAGCAGCTGTGTAATTCAAGGTGAGGGCAGGTTCCCTGTGCCAAGGGAGGGGACCAGTTCTTGAAGGATAGGCTCTGCCTCTTTCCTTTTAATTCTTAGTTTGCACCTGACTCAGAGGGCTCTGGGCTGTGGCATCCTGAGCATCATCAGTCATTTCATCTCCACTCTTTGCAGGGACAGGAATCCCTGAGACTTTCTTTTGAAACAGAAATGGAAAGTAAATTTGAAAAAGAAGAGGCAGGGAGGAGAAAGGGGGAATGGCTGCTCTGGAAGCCTTCCTTGAACTAGGACTGTCTAACGTGGCATTTTCCTGATATAGTCCCATCCCTTCCCTTTCAAAACAAATCCTGAGCAGAAGGTCAGTGAGACAGTCCGCTGCAGGCGAAGATGCTGTGGCGTCTCCAGAGACAAAGCAGGGACTCTGCAAGCATGAGAGGCTGTGCTCTACCATGGCCCCTCTGCATCGCCCCGGCACCCCCCTCCCCAAAACCTCCACCCTCTCCAGGGCAGGGGGACTGGTCCCTCTGCTGGGAACTCTTGAAGCCCAGATACTTTGATCGTGTGAGCTACTGACACTTAGGGACAGTCAAATGCGGCACACAGGTCAGTGGGGCCGGCGAGCCCCAGCATCGCCGCGGGGCCGGCTGCAGGAGGCCTGATCCTGCGCCCAGGGCAGGGAAGTGCCTGTGTTCCTGTGTGTTTTTCTTTGGTATTAGCTGCAATTTCCCTTTCTTGCTTGAGTTGATTAGTAGAAACAATTTTTTTCTTTACCTGTCTGGTTTTTGAGGGCTTTTTCTTCATTTTGCTTTGGCTGAAAATTTCACACTGGACATTATCAGTGCAAGCAGAGTGCAGGTTCCATGTGATATTCCATACACCCAGAATTAATCTTGCAAATGAATTATTCCCATCCTGAAGCAGTTCTGCCTTGAAAGGGCGGTAACTGATTTACCAAGCAAAAAAAAGGGAAATCCCATTTTTTTTTAGACCTCTAACGCCTGAATTTTAAAAAACAGTTAGTGCATATTTAAATAACAACCAGGTTTAAATAAGGCCAGAAGGAGGGGTCTGGTAGTGACTTGAAAAACTCTATTAAAATGTAATAAAAAAAGGTTAAGCATTTGAAGAGCTAAGGAGGAAAATGAAGACTGATCTAAACCAGAAAGAGAACAAGCAGTTTTTCAGATGTAAAGTTTTAAAAGAGTTGCAAGTCTGTAAATGTTAAAATAGAGGTTCAGGATTGTTCTGTGTGAATCTCTAGGGAGGCCCCCATGTCTGGAAGAACTATTAAAACGCTTCTTACTTTCACCTTTTTTAACATTTCCTGAATACTTTCTCCTCTTCGCAGTCCAGTTGGGGGATCAAGTGTGTCTCGCTGCATTTTTTCAGCGTTTACGTAGCCACTTTCCCTTCAAAGTTTGAGCATGAAACATAATTTTACTGGGATAAATCTGTCACTTAAATGAAAGAATAGAGTTGAAAGTGCTAAGCCTCCCCCCACTCCCCAAAAGAGGGAGGACAAAAAAAAAGGACTCCCCCCAAATGCTATTTAGAAATCCACTTTTGCAGCAAAGATCCCCCCTCCCTGAGCCCTTTCTTCTGCTTCTTTTATTTTTTTTTTTTTGTCTCATTTTTGGGGGTGGGCATGTAAAAGGGGTTGATTTACTTTTGCCGATGACCCCTTTCCCCACGCTGACATTTTTACAGCCGACTTAACATTGAGTCTGGGATTTTCAGTTATTTCTCTTAATTGTCAATAGTTGATTGACTTTTTTAATTCTAAGGGAAGACGGGTGGCTGGTGCAGCCCAGCTTGTCCCTCCCAGGCTGTGACTGCCACCAAGAAAACTACTGCCAGCTGCAGCCTGGACTCGACCCCATGAGTGGCTGGGGATGCCAGCACAGCTCTCTGCCCACTTGCTGGTTTTCGTCTGTGCCCAGGGTTTTCTGCTGTTGGGGCTGGAGTTTGCACAGTTCACGAGTTGCCTGCAAGAGTCTAGGGATGCAAATCCCTGGGGCCAGGTTGTCTTCATCCTCTGTGGATGAGGAGGCTGGAACTTGTGCAGGGCAGCAAACCCGTCTGGTGGCTGTAAATCACAACTGTCCTTTGGGGGGAAAAAAAGGCCCAAAAGAGAAGCAATGTGCATCTTTAAAGCAGGGTTTTATGCTCACTGGGGCCAAGGCCTTCCCACTCCCTCTCTCCCTTTTCATTCTTCCCTCCCTCCCAGCTCTTTCTATCTCTCAGAGAGAAAAATCAATTCTCCTCAAACCTTTTACTGCCTCCAAGATCAATTCCCCTGCTTTCCCCAATATAGATAAATAGAGGGTCACTGTCTCAGTGCTTTGTTAGCAGAGTGCCATCATTCCCATTGGTGGTTTTGGGGATGCTAGATGCTTGTCAGGCTCTGGACATTGGTGTCAGCACAGCCTGGAACTGGCTTTTCCCAAATTTCTTGTCTCCGAGTTCCATCTGTGCCTGCCTGGGAGTAGGGGGATGTGAGTGCACGGTAGCTTGGGGGATGAGAGATGCTGCAGGGTGATGTTGACAGAACGGGGTGCAGGGAGGGGGTGCCTGCATGCACATCAAACTTGGCTGGCCTGACATCACCAAATCAGTCACCCCCAGCAAATTTGGGGATGATCTCTCCATTGCTCAACTCAGTTGCCACCAGCACTGTCTGCTTGCCATCCCCACCCTCGGTGCCATTGACCTCAGCAGCATCCATCATAAGAGGGATGCAGGATCAAGGCATTGCAGAGACAGAGAGGCTATCTGCACCTAGCCCAGAGTGTGATTTAGGCTCGCTTTATATTATGTGTGTACCCACAGCCTCCTTCTGCCATTCAAAGCATCCTCCTGCAGAGCCTCCCACTCCAGAACCACATCACTGCCCTCACTGGGGCTCGCTGGAGGCTGAGCATCCTGGTGTAGAGATGTGCAAGCTGCAGTAAACCACAGACCTGCGGAACTGAGCAGCCCTTATGCAGAGATCAGAGAGAATAGTTAAGGCACAAACGGACTTAAACCCATAAAAAGAGTGTAGGCTTGGAATCTTTGTGGCCTGTACTCTGATTGCCTTGTTGGATAGCACTTATGGTACTATGGGCTGATGCTGGGCAAGAGGTGATGGGACAGTCACAGCTGGCTTTTCAGCGCTGTGGGGAATTCTTTGGGCTTGGCATAACACAGACCTTTTGAGGTGTGAACAGGTACTCATCATCCCCATTGGGGCCTGCCCTGGGGACAGCAGCTGCAAGACCAGGAAGAAGGATGTCCTGTCCTCATCCTCCCGCTTCCCTGGGGACGGATGGGCTTTGGGGCTTGGGTTCCCAGGGTGAAGGCAGGGAGGGAAGGTGACAGGTCTATTTATAGGCGGCCCATTGACCCAGCGATTTGCATAGCTCCTTCGGAAGTCAATCGATGCCTCCATTAAAAAACTGAGACCAAATCAATACGCCCTCTCGACTTGTGCAAAGGTGAAAGGCATTAAAAGGTTGGCTGTACCCTTCACGCCTCCCCTGCCAGCTGCAAAGTCACTGCTTCTCCTGCAGCCCTGGTCTGGCAGAGGGACATGGAATTGTGTCCCCTGGGCTTGGGGACAGCAGGCAGCACTCTGTGCTCTTCCAGAAGGTGCCTGCCTGTTTCTTGCCCACAGGCACATCCAGACCTGCCTCAGTTTGCAGGGCAGCTGCCTTGTTCCGTACCAATCAGCGTGTGCCCTGCTTACTGCCCTGCCGCCCTCTGGGACACCTCTGTGGCACCTGAACCACTGAGCCCTGTGGAGCTGGGTAAAACAGAGCTACTCCCCATCCAGCAGAGCTCAAGGTGCAAAGGGACATGTCCAAGGTCATGCAGGGACATAGGGGCAAGTTAAGGTGAGGGGCAAGGCTGTGTCTTAACCTCATGTGCTGATTTTAGAGCTCTCTCTGGCCCAGTTGCCAGAGATCATGTGCCTGCAGTGCTCAGCATCAGGGTGCTTTGCTGGGGTCTCCATACCTGTGTCAGCCCTATCCTGCAGCCCCTCTGACCTCCCTCCCTCTCTCCCTGCTGCTGCTCTCCCCAGCCAAGCTCATCGTGGAGACAGACACCTTTGGGAGCCGCGTGCGTATCAAGGGGGCAGCCACAGGTTTCTACATCTGCATGAACAAGAAGGGGAAGCTGATTGGCAAGGTAGGGTGCAAGGACATGGGCAAGGCAGGGGAACTGCCAGGGACATGGAGCAGGGACTGCCAGGAGAGGAGCTCTGACCCGATACAGAGCTACCTGTGTGGTGGAGAGGCAAGATGGGGGCTCAGCCAGCACTGCCTTTTTGGGGGCAGGGGGACAAGCCATCCTGCAGCCTGAGGGGGAGCAAGGGAGTTGGGCGGGTTCTGTGTGGGCACATTCCTTCTATCTCTCTGAACAAATAGGTGGATTGCTGGTCTATTCTCCACGATTACATGGTACAAGTGCCAGGAATGTTAAGATGCTCCATGGGTCTGGCCCTGGGGCCAGCTGCTGGTTTGTCATGCTGCTTCTGTGCCTTGATACCCCCTCCTGATGTGGTGGGGCTGGATGTGCAAAATCCCTCCAGAACAGTGATTATCTGCAAGGATTTTCCATAGCAGCTGCTTCCTGGGGGCTGCCTGATGTGGGTCCCTCCCTAGTCCTGCTACAGCCCATAATGGGGGGAGCTCAGTTCCTGGCTGCCCCATGCTCCCCCCAGCACCTGTACATGTCACTTCTGCTACTCAATGCTCCTTGATGCCCCTACTATATTAAAGACTCCAGGGGGACAGGATGAGTGGGTGAATTGGGATGGAGAGTTTGCTTTTGGTTATGCCCAGGCACAGATGGAGGCAAAAGTTCCCTTATGGGTGTGATGGAAGTGAAGGCTGGGACCAGCTGCACTGGTGAACAAGCTGCAATGAGCAGTGTTTGTGCCACAATACCTGCTCTCTGCTGCTTGTTAAGGAAAAGCAGATTTTGGGCAATTCTGACGTGTGGGAGAAGAAGTGGGAGAAGTGAGCATTTGGCTGCCCACAAGCACTGCAACCCTGCTGCCACATCAGTCAGTCCTGTGTGGGGCAGTGAGAAGCAGCCCTCTGAGCAAGTGCCTGTTCCTTTAATTTCTGCTCCTGTCCCCTTCTCAGAGCAACGGCAAAGGCAAGGACTGTGTCTTCACGGAGATTGTGCTGGAGAACAACTACACAGCGCTGCAGAACGCCAAATACGAGGGCTGGTACATGGCCTTCACCCGCAAGGGCCGCCCACGCAAGGGCTCCAAGACCCGGCAGCACCAGCGGGAGGTGCATTTCATGAAGAGGCTCCCCAAGGGCCACCAGACCACCGAGCCCCACAGACGCTTTGAGTTCCTCAACTACCCCTTCAACCGGAGAAGTAAAAGGACTAGAAACTCCAGCTCCAGAGTGGGCCCTTGATGTGCCTGCCCCTGCCCCCTCTGCCTGCATCTCTCCTGGAGGATGCTCCTCTGAGCTTGGTTGGACTATATGTAGAGACTTTCCCATATGGGTATTAAAACAGAAAAAACAAAGGGGAGGGGGGAGGAGAAAAAAATTACCTGCTTTAGTTGTTGATACTTTTGTGGGGGTGTTTGGTTTTTACAAAAAAAAAAAAAAAGGAAAAAAAAGAGAGAGGCTCTATTTTTGTACTCCAGCTTTAAAAGTAATGAAACATTCAAAGACTTGTGAAGGGAGAAGAGCCCTTCACTTAGAAATGTTCTAGTCTGTTTGGGGTTGGCTTTATTTTGTAATTTTTTTTTTTTTTTTGGTAGCTCTAGGGGGAAAGGAGTTAAAAAATGTTTAAAACAAACAAGCAAAATACCATGGAAATCCAAATCTGGAAGCGATGCGCTGCTTACATGAACTGAACTAATGCTATGCTTGCTGGAGAAGATGGAGAGGCTGGAAAACAACTAAGGGGAGGGGCTTTATTTTAGAGGTGTTTGAAGGTCTCCTGGGTGGTTTTGCAACCTGGGTGATGTGGGTGCACTGCCTATGGGGGCTGACTGTGACTTCCGGGGTGAGGACCCCTGGATGCTTTCTTTCCTTGGATGTGCCTACTTCTTTGGCTGAGCAAGGGTTGCTGGAAGTCACTCGCATCCTTCTGAGAATGCTGCTGGCTTCACAACTCTCAACTTACTTTTTTTTCTCAGGAGGGGTCAGGGGTGATGGATTCCCCAGAGAAAGTCCTTAACTGACTTGGTACCAACGGGAGCATCTTTGGCATTTGGTTTGTTTTAAAGTACTAAGGTACAGCTACCGTGGAGTGGGCTGGTAAAACCGGTATTTTTCTTTTCCCCCATGTGGAAAATGTGAACTTCTCACCAAAAACTGATTTTTTTTTTCTGTCTATATTTTTTTTGTCAGGTGCAAGTTTTCATCCATAAAATTAAACAAAGTTTACAAATTATTTTGGAGCCATTTCAGGCTGTTTTGTTGTAATATTCAGTATCTTGTGGTAATAGTTGGTGCTTCCATTGCCAACCATCTCTTCCAGGTTTCCTCTTTGATAAGAAATACTGCCGTCCTTGTCCCCCTAGGAAAGGAGGGGGTTTCTTTCAAGATTTGTGTTGACAGAAGCCAATTTTTTTATTTAGAAGAAAAAAATAAACAACCCCAAAGGAAACATTAAATCTCTTGAGTGAACATCCTCAGCCAGCTCTGCTCTGCATATGCTGCCCTGGGACTGTGACTATCTCCAAAGGGTTAAACCAATTATTCTTCAGGGGGAGGGCAAACAAAGACACTGGATAGGAGCCAGAACTAGGGGTGACTTTTCATCCAATCTTTTTTGATTGTTTAGGGTTTTTTCCTGTTTCCTTGAGGATTTTTGTTTTGTTTTGGTTGTGTACAAATTAAATATTAAATGATTGAAATATTTATTTAATATGTGCATTAAAAATTTGTATTAGTCTACCTGAGCCTGATGCTTTCCAGGGTGGGGTTGGGGCTGGAGAGACATGTTGGAGAGGGGTGAAAGAGGACGGCAGTGAGGAGCAGGATGGGGCTGAGGCTGCTGGTTGGTGCAATTTCCTTCCCAAGGGAACAGCTGTGGCAAGTGGGAGACTTCCCCAAGATCTTGGACCCACATGAGTCTCATGGAAATCATGGTTTTCCTCGCAGCAAATTCCAGGTTTAATGTGCAGATGCCCACCTCTTTGACATGTGGGAGCAAGGCCCACTGCAGGGTGAAAGGGGACATAGTGCAATGGAGCCTTGACCGCTGCTTTCAAGCATGGGATGAACCTTTCCTAGAGAAACCTGGTGTTTGCTCCTCTCTTACCTGGAAGAGGTTGGTGTCTGTGCAAAATGGGCTGTTGGGTCCCCTCCTTCCGAGAATACTCACCCCTGCTGCAGTGCTGGGTCTTCCTTACAAGAGCTGATCAGGGATTCAGATATGGAGTGGTCTAGGATATGGAAGCATGCAAGAATAAAACTGTGAAATATGTTAAACCGCATAAACGTAGCAGTCTTGCAAGGTGAGTCTCACCATCACTGGTGCCAGCCCTGGTAGTGCTGCCATGCTCATGGGGTGCCTGTGGCATCACTCAGTGCTCAGGGTGAGCCTTGTCTGTGGGGGCTAGGATGAGCCTTTCCCTGGCTGACACAGCACCCTGGGCTGAGCTGGTGATATTTGTCACTAGTTTCAAGGAGGGAAACCAAGGGGTTGAACGCTTGGCCATGCTCTGCACCTGTGCATCACTGCTGCATCACAGAGATCAGGGATGTTGCTTGATCCGCAGGACAGCATGGATGGCTTTTGTCTGACTGTCCCAGGAGGGACCCAAGGACAGCAGAAGCCTGAAAGATGACTGCTGGGGCGAGACTTTGTTGTGGTTTACAGACTACAGGATTAAAAGTGAATTGCTCCTGGCCTTTTCCCAGGTAGAGATGGTGTTTGATAGCCCTTAATGGGTGCTTTTCTTCCTTTAATTTGTTTAAATGCTTTTCCTAATGGCTTTGTGAGCGTGAGTGAATTGGTGCAGGTGCCTGCTCCCGGTAAGAGTAGCAGAGGTGCAGGACTGGTTCCATGTCTCCTGTTTTGTTATGGGTGCCCCAGCAATAGTAGGGAGGGGCGTAGTGTGGGTGCTCAACCTCCAGTAAGGCTGTTCCAGCATCCCTGCTATCCCGGGATGCAGTCAAGAACTGGAGCAGGGCACAGCCAGCACGCTGGGGGTTTAGGTGTGGGTAGGGACACCCCTTTGTCCCTGTACAGCTCTGTACCACACTATCCCCCAAATCCTGCTGTCTGCTCTGCCACAGTGAAAGGCACCCAGGCCTAGCACCTGGGAAGGGATTCCCAGCTCACTTGGTCCATGGTTAGTCAGACACTTTTCATTAATAGGCTTTTGGGTGGCCATGCTGCCTTGGAGCACTACAGCTTGAGACTTTTTTTATTGCTTGAATTTGTCCGACTTTAGCTTCTAGCCAGCAAAGGTTACTTCACCATTGCTTGGATGATTAAAGATCCCACTTCTAGTTAGTTAATGAGTAAGTGAATTAATGAATGGTTCCTTATACCCTGTCTCTGTACTTATACCACTTAGTCCTTGGTAAGTCTGAAGGAGCTCACGCTCTTCCTGAGGCCTGCAGGGTCCTGAGCATGTGGTCCCCAGGACTGTTGGTTCCCAGCACCCATGCAGGGAGGTGGGGACAGTCCCTGGTGATACCTGCTGTTCTTCCATAGTTACAGAAACCCTGGCTGCTAGTTGAATGCATAGGGTCAATCATCAACCCAGGAATCTGGGACTTTTCCTTTCTCCTTTGTCAACAGTTGTGTGGACCAAGATTGGGAATCATCCATCCAAAGGCCCTGGAGACCGCAGGATGTTGAGATGGGGCTGGATGCAGGAGAGTGGTGGGGATGGGAAGCTTTGGGGATGGGCGTTTGCTTCTGTTAACTCATGCTGTTAGCGTGGGTGTTTTGGGCACAAACCCCTGCTTTGAGCCAGCAAAGTCCTTGTGGTGGGCATGTGCCTGTTCCTAACGCCACCATTCCCGGTGCCATCCTGCAGCCCCCTCACTGCCACCAGCTGGTTGGAGGGAGGTGGCAGATGAAGCAGAAGAGGGGCCTTGCTGCTCTGACTGTCAGTGCAGGGATGACTGCCCCACCCCAAGCTCCAAGCAGGAGTGTGTGCGCGTCCCTGCCCAGACAGGGCTTCACCATGTGGTGCCATCCAGACACAGTGACAAGGCTGGAGCTGAGCAATGTTTGGGAGAGCCTGCCTTCCCAGATCATGGGGTAGCTGGTCCAGCCAGCCAACACAGGGTAAGAAGTAAATGTGGGGTGAACACAACAGGGGTACATCAGGTAGGAAAAAGAGGTGTTTTCGGATTAAATTCTGCTATGGTTGCCCAGTTTGTGCATGCCCTATCCCTGGAAGTGTTCTGGGCCAGGTTGGATGGAGCTTTGAGCAATCTGATCTAGTGGAAGGTGTCCCTGCCCATGGTAGGGGGTTTGGAACTAGATGACCTTTAAAATCTCTTCCAATCCAAAACATTCTGTGATTCTATGGCAGAGAAACAGAAGATAGGCTGCAATAAATTCAAGTGGCAAGAAAAGGGGCATGTGCTGTATTAGCAGGGGCTGCACCAGGGCTTGATCCATCAACCCCAAACCTTTTGGCCCATTCTGTCTCTGCTTCCACCCCTTCTCTCAGTTTACAACTTTTCCATGAAGTCTGCTTGGATATGGACGCCCACTGAGCTGGGTGGGCTGTGGGGCACTGTGGCATGGCTGGGCCTTGCCCAGGCTCCAGCTTGGGAAAGATGACTGGGCTGTTTGTTTATTGCATCAGGCTCAGCTTTCAAACATTTCCCTGCCATTCCCCCTCCCCCTCCTTTAATTAATTCTGGGTAAGAAGTTCTGGCTTTATTGTGCCACCGAACTGAGGGCTCCCTGTGGGAAAAGTCACACCTTCTGAACAGCTTCTGATACCATGCAAATGAAGGACAAGTCCAGGAAACACTTTCATCTCGAACCTGTCCAGCCCCCTGCCCATTAATTACACACATTTCATTTGTGTGAGAGCAATTCCTCTCGGGGAGGGGGCGGGGAGTGGCTGCAGCTTGTGGATCATCTCAGCCCCCCTCTCTAAAGACTCCTCCATGGAAGGGGTTTATAGCCAGAAATGGGAATGCTCAGGACTCAGTGGGGAATCTCATATTTCGGCCACTCCAAACCAAACTGGCTTGTTGGTGGGCTGCATCCTGCCATTAGGGAGAGCTCAGCACTGCCCCATGCCCTGCTCCATACCAGCAAGCCGAGGCTGTGGAGCTGAGTGCCATAGGAGCAGCCTAGAGGGAGACAAGATGGAGCAGAAATGAGCTCAGTGCTGTCCCAAGGGAATGGCCCTCCAGGGCCAGGAGCTCATGAGATAGATTACTTCGGGTAGGGTGGCCACAAAATGAGTCTCATTCATGTAGGGAAACATCCTTCTGTGTTGTAACAGAATTGCATGTGTTGAGAGACAGCCTCACATTGTGATGGCACAAAATCTTCTTGGCCACATGTGAACCAGACCCAATGCTCCTGTTGAGCTTTGCTCCCTCTCTCCTCCTCTCCTGTCCTTTCCACACAGCTCCTCTTACCACAGGCTGCAGTCAAAGGCACCTCCTGGCTAGTTCCTGTTTTCCTGAGTCTGATAGGGAGTCTCTGGTCTAGATCCTGCAGAAGGCACAGAGAGAGGGGATGTGGAGTACAGTTGGCTTTCACAGCCAGTTTCCTGGGCTTGGTAACAACACTTAACACTTCTGTAGCACCTGGGATGCTCCAAGCACCTACACATGTGCTTCTCATTACCACTCTGCTTCCCATTTGCAGCATTGCTGCACCCTCCCCGCTATCAGTTCTCCCTTAGAAATGGGGCTGCCCTCCAACTGCTGTGACTTTGCTGCAGAAGACTTTTGATGGCTAAGTTTGCTGTTTGCCTTCTTCCTGGATGAGGATGTGCTGTGACCTCTGGTGTTGACAAGCATTGGGCCTGGGGAAACATGGCCCCTCTGGCTTGGTACACCAGACGAGCTCTTGGGAGATGTTGGAGGGATATTTGGAACTTGGTTAATGGGAACCTGCAGCCTTTCTGTATCAAAGTTAGCATGAAATTGATGCCAGGCTCCAGCAAAGCTGATTGTCTGCTCACTTTCCCTGTGCCATGCCAACTACAGGATGAGAGAGGGCTCTGGTGTGGATCGGTTGAATGTTACTCCATCTTGCCTGACTATTGACCCAAGTACTGTGCAATGAAGTGCACTTCAGATTTGCTGTACTTGGAGCAGAGGGGATGTTCTTGGGCTTCAGGGGACTTGCAGCATTTCTTCTACATTCATAGTAGCTTTAACACCCGAATGTCCTTCCAGGCTGTGTGGTGTCCAAGAAAAAATCTGTTGCTACAAAATCCTGGATCAGAGGCTGGAGGAGGCTTGGCTGTGTTGGGAAGAACCATTCCAGCCATGTCCAGGTATTATCACTTTGCTAAGCTTATGCTGTTGATTGTTGTGGACTGGAAATGTGATGGTAAAGGGCTGTCAGGAACTCCCCAGTCTGGTGAGTGCCTGATCTGTGCCCCTGCTCCCATCCAAGACATCTGTTCAGCCATAGAGAAACCTCTTTTGACCGTGACCATGGCTCTGTGAAGGATCCTTGCTTCCATGGTGGCTTGTCCTGCCAATATGGCCAATACTGTTTTCTAATTTTTTTCCGCTTGAAGATTTATAGCAGGAGGAGAAGCAAAAATCTCAGCCTTGCTCTTGCAGTGATTATTTTGCAAATCCCTTCTGCTGTAGTAGTACATCTTGCTGGCTGAACCTCCTCTTTTATGAGCTGTTCCCAGAATAAGCAGCAGTCCTTGTCCCAAAGACATGATGTTTCCTATGGTCAACTGTAGCAGGTGCCATAACCTGGCAAGACAGACCTAAGAACAGGCCTAGTTGCACCATAGCAAAATGGAGTCTTGGGAAGGAATTTGAAAGAGAACTGGAAGTTCATAGCAAACATTAGGAAAACTCCAATAACATTCCAAAAACCCCTGAAAGAGGCTGCTGAAGTAGCTGAAGTGCAGTATGAGACCCCGACTGTAGATCAATAGGAGAATTTTGACTGTCAAGGTGTGAAATGGGACCTTGAGTGCTTGCTGTGCCTGCTCAGGCCTGGGCTGTGGCTGTGCTCCCTATCACCCCGTGAGAAGCAGAAGCCTAGCTGGAAGCCAGCCCTTTGGTAATGGCCTGCGAATTTCCCTGGACTCTGTTAATTGCCGCCTGGCTGCTAGTTACAACTGTGAGTCAATTGCTGGGAGCGTTGGGCCCTGCAAAACAACCCCTTGAAATCAGTTGTTAGCCCAATTAACAACCAGTTTGGTTTCAGTTCAGGCTGTTAACCATCAAACAGCTAACTGCTGGTAATGATTGATTTCTCAGCAGTTGGGGCTACAGTTGAGGAGTCAACCCATGTCACAAAATGCCATTAAAATCAAGATTTTGTGAATACAACTGGCTCAGGCAAACATTTGAATTGTTCCACACCAGTAGAGCAGGCAAGAGGATGACCAAAATTTCTATCCATTTTGAGTAAAGTAGGGGTCTTTGGGGTGTGTTAGGATCAACTGGCAGCCACCAGAACAGTGCTGCCACCACATGATGCTCCAGGGAGGCAGCCACCACTGTTTGTAGGGCAAACACCGATACTTGTGGCATTCGAGGCCCCCATGGATGGGAACTGCTCATTGTCCAGCTCTCTGCTATAGTTACTGTTGCATCCAGCAAACCTGTACAGATTAATTTCTCTAGTTTGGATGTTCAGGTGTTTCCACAAATCCCTGTTTCTATCTACACCATCAGCCGTCAGCTTCTACAGGAACAGCAGCTCCTATCAGCATATGCAAGCCTGGGATGTCTCCATAGCAGCCTGGGACACTGTGCTTGCTGGAAGGCATTGTGGACTCCTCTGCAGGTGTGAGTATCTCCATGAAAACTATAAAATATTCTTTGGGTCCCAGGGTTCAGGCAGGGTTTGCTTAAGACTGCTGGTCTTCATCCATTTCCCTCCACGGTTTCAGGCCCTGGTTCTCCACTGTGCCTTGACAGGCTGGTTCAAACACACTGCTGCTGTTACATCAAGAGCTTTTTCCCCCGGGGGTATTTTCCCCATGATCAAAGTGTCTGATTCAAGCTGTAGCATGTTTGGAGAGGAGGAAGACAGCCACCTGTTCAGGAAAGACTTTGAAAATGCAGAGGACATGCTTCAGAGGTTGACCTTGTGAAATGTAAACTCCAGTGGTGCAGGGTGAGGAGCGTGCACCTTGATGAACAACATGATGGTGGTTGTGCTTTTGAGGGTACTCAGACCCCTGTGGTCCTGCCAGGGCCTCAGTGCTGAAGCCTGAGCTCAGTTTCTGAATCTGGGACCTGGTGCCTTTCAGCAGGACATGTGCTCCTGAGACCCATGTAGATGGTTCAAAGATCTCCCTGAAGGGTTTCTCTAAGTGCAGATCTGGTTCTCCATGGTCCCATGCTTTTCCAGTCTTTTCATAGCAAGTATGGTCATCCCAGATTCCCACCAGTACATATCCCAGCATGGTGCATGTTTTCTGTAACCAGCTACATTAGATCCTTGGGCAAGCAGGACAAAATTGTTTATTTCATCAAATACCTACTAAAAGAAGCTGTGTTTTCTCCCACATTGGATTATCTTGCCACCCAGACTGGGGAGGCTGGGTTGCAACTGGGACTCCTCCCATGCCAGGCAGTACATGTGCAGTGAGCCTCTGCATCTCAGGAATCAGCCAGGGTTTCTCCTCCAGTCTGTACAAGAAGAAACTGGTTTTTACAAAAGTGAAAATGAGGAGTTTGGGGTAAGCAGACAACCCAGTTTTCTCACTCATTGGGTCTGTGAGCAAATGTTTTTCTTGCAGCTTATGCATTTAACTGGCCTGAATTACAGCAGTCCCAGTCTGTGCATCTTCTGGGTGTCCCATTCCCCCTGAGCTGTTGCTGAACACATCCTTCCAGGCAGTGCTGATGGGTGCCCCTTTCCTGTTGGAGCCAGGTGAGCTCTGCCTGCTCAGACTTTTTGTATATCAGAGAAGGTCAGCTATAAACAGAAATGATTGGTTTTGTTGGGGGCTCCTTTTAGACATCAAAAATGCTCCATCATCACCGTGCTGGCTTAGTTTTCAGCAGCCAACACAAACAGAGCCAAACCCTCAGCAAAGAATTTAGCAAGAGAAGAGGCACAGACTTTCCAGAGCTATTTTGCCAAAGTATCACTTCCTCATTCCTCCTTATACTTTGTGTCACAGCAGTTGATGCTGTTCTGGGCTCTGCATAGACACAGGGTGATCACAAAAGAGCTCCCAGCCAGATCTGAAAGCAAGTGACCTAGCTCCACTTTAAAGAAGGTGTGGGGGAAATCGTGCACAGAAAGATTAAGATCTGAAAGAAATTCTGGCAGAGCTGCAAATCAGCTGAATCGATCTGTAAATGCCAAGAAAAGGTGTGGCAGCAGTCCAGCGGGAGAAGCAATGCATATATGCAATAATCTCAGCTATAAATTAGTTACAAAATCACAAAACTGATTTTTTTCTAGACTGCGTGTCCGATTCCCCAGCTTTGACTGTGGATTGGACTCTATCCTGAATGCTGACTGGATTTGTACATCAGCAGATTTCAAGGTAGGGGGGAGTATTCCAAATGTTTGTCCCAATCTTCTGCCATGCTTGGATGAGAGAATCCTGCTCAGTGACTTCTAAGTGAAAGTCATAGTTCCTACTTAAGGAACAGGATGAAAGGATATCCTGCAGAGACCCCATATTTCACTGTTCTTTGGCATTTTTGGCCTAAAATGCCTAACTTCAACTCACAGCACTTGATCTTGTACTCTTCCAGTTTACAGTGTCATCCCACCTGACCAAGCTTCTGCAGGCAGAGCAAGCAGGTTTTCCAGGTCTCTCCAAGCTCTTGTAAGGATTTTTAAAGCTGATTCCCATCTGTCAACATCTCTTTTGAAGTGCAGCCAAGTGTCTTGGCCTCAGCATCTGGTGCTACAGTCTTGTGTTGGCTTGCTTATGTCCAGGACCTTGCGAGGAGAAAAGATGCAGCGACCACCTGTTGTGGTTTGGCTTGGCCCAGGTTTGTCTAGGTGCGGGGGGGGCCCACAAAGATGGCTCCTAGGTGAAGCTTCTCGAAGCCTTCACCATGTCCAGCTCTGAGATGATGGACATGTTGCTGGCCAAGGCTGGGCCAATTAGAGATGTTGGTTACGCCTCTGTGAAAACATATTTAAGAAGAAACCAAAACAATGGCTGCATGCACTTTTTCTTAGCCGGAGGAGGAGGAGGAGGTGAGAACATGTGAGGGAAAACAACATGGAGAGACCAAGGTCAGTGGAGAAGGAAGGGGAGGGGGAGCTCCAGGCACCAGAGCTCTGCAGCCTCTGCAGGCCGTGGTGAGGCCATGGTGAAGCAGGGGGTGCCCCTGCAGCCCATAGGGGCTCACGGGAAATGCTGAGATCCACTCGCCCATGCCGAAGCGAATGGATGCCTGGAGGAGGCTGTGGTCCAGCGGGAGTCCCAGTGGAGAAACAGGCCTTGACTTGCACCCTGAGACTGAACTGAGTGCCCCACATGGAGTGGGTGGGTGCCTGAGAGAGAGAGAGAGAGAGAGTGGTCCAGCAGAAGTCTGGTAAAGAGAAGAAGCCTTGTTCCCAAGATGGAACGGCCTGGCCTCGGAGGTCTGTATCCCGTCGAAGAGGGACCCCATGCCACAGCAGTTTTGGGGAGACTGCTTGTCTGTTTGGGGACAAGCATCACGTGCAGCAGTGTCAGGTGGGCTACTGCAAGTGAGACCCATGGATACGCAGAGGAAAAGAGCCTCTGCACTGGGCAGAAGATCTGGGTGATGAACTGACCTATCCCCCCCTTCCCGCCCATGCCTTGTTCCCTTGTGCAGCTGCTGGGGAGGAGGGAGGGGGGTGGAGAAACGGTGTCTTTGAAGGTTTTATTTTACTTCTCACTTACTCCTCTGACTCTGTTGGCAATAAATTAGATCACTTTGCAACTGAAGTTTAGTCCTGTTTTGCCCATTCGAGTGCATCTTCTCCCGGGTTTCCTGATCTCAACTCATGAGCCCTGGGTGTGGGTGTGTAAATTTGTGGGGCCCTGGCATTTGGCCAGGGTCAAACCACGACACCACCCACTGGGGTGATGTCTCTCTGCCTAGAGCTGATGTTTTCCAAGAGGTTCTTGCAGAGTCTTGCAGAGCAATTGAAAGCTACCATAGAGCTGTAACCTTCATTTGGATGGGATCACTGTAACTCCAGTCTGTTTTGAAGAAGAGAGACATGGATGGTCCTCACAGGAGGTGCAGGTAAGGCAGTTACAGTCTCCTGACACTTATTTCCAGCTGCAACAGCCACACCACATCTCCAAGGCAAAGGCAGCATTTATTTTAGAATGAAATCTGAAATACCAGATCCTGTGCTTTCCCAGGAGGACTACCTCCTGTCATCTAAACATTGACGTCTGATCTATTTTTGCTCTCAGTTGTGATGGGTAAAGACACAGTCTTACCTCCAATTTCACTAGAACCACTGTGGATAAGTTCACATATAAGCAGAAGGTGGTTTGACCTAATTATCCTCTATGCCCATGTCTGCAATTCTTGTACACTAAGTCAGTACAATGACCGCAGTGAGCGCACAAGTTTTCATATACCCAAAGGTTTTGCAGAATCTGTGTTTCGGGAGCTGGTCACTGACCCCAGATGCTGCCCCACGGCACTTTTGAGGAGCGACTGAGATGTAGAGGGGCACAATAGGGCAGGAAGTGCTGTGCAAACCGCAAATTCCCAAGGCTATGGCTTGTGGCAGTATGTGCAGCGCCTGCTGCTCTGACCCAAATCCCACCACTATCACAAGCTGGTTAATTATAAGAAAAGCTCTTTCTTACTAATTGCTGCAGGCTGGTAAAGGGGCATCCCCAGCCCCTAAAGGACTGGGATCAAGAGTGGAGAGCGATGGTTGCTGACATGTACCGAGCCCTTGCAACCTCCATTGTGGAGCCTGAAGAAATGTCTGCACTTCACTCCCTCTCAGAGCAATCATTGCAAGGAGCTGAGAGTTTCACCACCTCCCCCTGCAGAGCTGTGGGTGTGCTGTGCACTTGACACCGGTGCAGTGGGATGACTTGCGCTTGACGATTGTCCCCACCACAGCAGCCGCCTGTCCTTCACCAATGCTCCCCTCCAAACTCCTTGTAAGAGTTGTGGCATTTCCAGAATGAGGCTGAACTCCAGGGTGGTGCTGTGTGATGTGGAGGTGGCACCCCCAGGGTCCATGTTGCCAGCTGGTGAATGTGACAGCCCCCCAGGCCGCTACAGTCCCAGACACCCCAGTCACCAGCTTGGGCTTCCCAAATCAAGTCTGGGGCTCTCTGGGGGAGTCAGTTTGCCTTCAGCATCAGTAAGGATGAGAAACTTCTCTACAAGAAAGAGAATCACAGCTGAGATTTTTGTCCTGGTGGCGATGCTCTGTGAGCTGGGATTTCAGACAAACCCTCAGTGCTGTGATGTGGGATCACATTACTTGTGGTGAGGATGGGGCATTTCTTTTGTGTGTTTGCTACCTATGGTGTGGAAAGCTGATGTGAGCAAAGGGATGAACAGCAAAGGGGACAAATCAGGCAAGAGTGTGCACAAGTCCTACATGGAAAAGCAGAAACAGACAGAGGACCCTCTCTGCCAGACTGGCCAGTGGAAAGGGGAGGAGGGTCTGTGGGTCCCATCCTATGCTCCCTAAAGTACATTTCCTGGGAATGAATATCTGTTAGAGTGAGAGGGAAGCTGGAGCCAGTTGGTGAAGCACATAGACTTTTAGTCCTCCTGTCACTCAAGGGCATGCAGAAATGACAAATGTGGAGCCTCTGCTATTGAGACCAAATGAACTCCTAAGGGGCTGCTTCAGGGGACTGTCACTTAGACAAATGGCAGTGTGACACCGACAGCTATTTCATAGCTGCTTTACTAGGCAGCACCCACTGCTTACTGTTCCTCTGCTGTCTGCTCCATCCCAGAGCCAGGTTCACCCCATGGCACAGCAAGCTGGGATGATGTGGCCATACCCTGTCCTGATGACTGGTCTAGAGGAGTTGCACTGACTTTCCAGGGGAGATGCTGGACACTGAACTCAGACTCTGCTCCATGTCTGGGCAGCATCACAGGTACTGTGCACTTATGGGTGCTTATAGGTCTGGCCTTCCCTGTCGGTGTCAGTGCAGGAAAGCTCTGAGTGTGCCAGCTTGCAGGATTTTATTAATGGGATGGGTACACACTGCCATTGCTATTGTCTGGAGCAGGTTTGGAGCTGTTACTTGAAGCTGGCCATGTGGTAAGCGGTCATAATACAAAAAGCCATTAGGCAAAAGGTAGGGTGGGTACCAGTGGGGCATGAAGAGCTCAGGATGAGGAAGAGGGAAGAGTTGTCAACATGGTACAGAGTCCTCATCCCCAGAAACCTTCCTATGTTGCTTCTTGCTCTAATTTAAACCTATAGAGTCCCTATGGAGGTAGGAACTCTGAAGATGTTTGTATATTTTTTCAGGGACGTACATCGTGGGGAAGCAAATCTTTCCCTGCCAAAGCAGTGAATTCATACCTCTGCCAACAGCCTACACAGAGAAGGTTCAGCCCTAGATAAGATCCACAGCAGTAGGTGAACATCAGGATGCTGCAGGTCTGTAACACCGACTTAGCTGCCAGCTGGGTGCACCATTTACTGGTGGGAGCTGTCATGGAGGGCAACAGGTCTCTGCAGTTATTGGCCTGTATTGAGCTGCTAGGAAATGTCTGACCTTCCTTGAAACTAGAGTATGCAGAGCAGCCTGCTTACCCTCAGCAGTGATCTCTGGGCAGGAAGCTCAGACATGAGCGATGAAGGCAGCAGCTTTGCTGAGGAAATGCATTTAATTTGATCTACACTGCAGTTTTTGTTGGAAAAAATGTTGATGCAGTAACATTCTGCACCGTAACTAGGGGTGGATTAAAGGTCATAGAGATAATGTAGCATGCTGAATTCACAGGTGGCAGATGGGAAGAGTCCAAGATGCACTGGGAAAGTCTCCCTTAAGTGTCTTCTCTGCAGCTTTGTCTGTTCTACTCAAGAACTGGGTTTGCTTCTCCTTCCTAGCAGGTTTCACTCTTGCCTGGACATTTCTGCACACTGGGAATAGCTTGGCTAGCAGGGCTGCGCCTGAATCTTTCCCCCATGCTTTAAATCATGGGGTGACCACTTAGCATGGTGCATATGCAGCAGGAAAGTGTCTTTTGCTTGGGTTGCAGGGATGACTGGGCAAACACAGCTCCCAAGAAGCAGTTTACTGTGCACACAGATAGGTCTTGCTGCAAAGCATGCTCTTGGGAGAGGGCAGGAGTAGGTTTCACCAGTCTGCTCCAACTTTTGCAGTTACCTGAGGTGGATGCAAACTCTCCTATGGCAGACAGCAGGTCTGTGGCAGAAGCATTTTAAAGGACTGTTTCCAGAGGGGTAAAATTCAGCACTGTGCACTGGGAGTATGTGTTTCTCAGTGGACAATGGAGAGCCTCATGCGTTTCAACTCACGACATGGAACAACTGGCCAAGCACCTGAGCTCCTCCTGCCCCCTGCATAAAACAGAGCTGGTGTCATAGGTCACTGGAATTTTAAGGCCAGTTTCTCAGAGGTTTTGGAGCATGCAGTGAAGGATGTTGCAGTGCAAAGCATTGCTTTTTATTCCATCATTATCATCCAGTGGAGAAAAATGCAGAGTTCATTGTGATATCTAATGAAATGTCATGGGGGAAAAAGAAGCCGACTGCCCAGCAGTGAAATCACCCTGTCCTGCAGACAGACAAACGGAGAGACAGAACGCACCCCCCCGCCCCGTATTTTGTGCTCTGTCCCAGCAGAGGGAGCCCGAGTTTATTAACAAACCCCGATCTCGGAGATGGCTGCTATCAAGGTGGTACCAAACCCCGGGCAGGATGCCGGCTGCTGGAGGAAGGCAGCAGAAGGAGTAGGGTGTACAAGTGGTGTTGAAAGCAGGGATGTTTCCAACCAGGGAAGCAAACGAATCAAGAGACCCTGCAAGGAGCTCTGCTCCTGGGACACTGCAACCATGTCAAGAGATAGGTGGCCTGCAACAGCCAGCAGACATGCTCATTGCATGGGGAAAACATTTTGCATCAACAGATGCAGCAGATCCATGCTACGATGGATGAACTGAGTTTAATTTACTTCGGAGACTACTTCAAGGCAGTCAGTAACTTGTGTACCTGCACTTGTACTGGTCTGGCCAGTTTTAATCCCATCATCTGGACAGTTCTCCCAACAGTGTTCAAAACCATCGATTACTGTGCTGCCAAATCCACAGCTGTCTGGCATCTTGTGCCTGAGTCTGATCCCATTTGGGCTGCATGGCAATGCTCTATAATCCTGCAATCACCAGACAGTGGCCCTGAGCCACCTAACGTGAGCTCTTGCACTGGTTTCCCTTGATTTTGGAGGCTCTATGTTGTGCGCAGAGAGTTTAGTTGAAGGAAGCGGGAGCAGTTTTAATGAAGGGCTTTTTTAGAGCTCATGAGGATGCCCTAAGTTTTCTCTGCTGTTAATGTGAGATGAAATGGTTCCTAGGGAGCCAGATGATTCCTGGCTGTGTGTTCTTTTTCACAGTCAACAGTTGCACTAATGCCATGGATGCACACATGGGTACAAGATTATCTGGGAGAAATTAGGTTGTGTGATTGGGGTGCAGGAGGGTCACAGATAATTTTAGGCCAAATCAAAAAACCATTAATATGAATGCAAAGCCCCTCATTAGCCTGAGCAAGCACAGAGATTCTTGTTTTAGAAGCTGAGTAACAAACTGTGACATTTTAGGATGCAGGGATGGGAACGTAAATGACTCAGGCTGCACTTTGCAGAAAGCAGCAGGCAGATATTTTCCGAGGCAACTTTGAAAGGAAGGTTAAATTTCTCCAAGATAAGGAGAGCTCCAGCTTGCTGGAATGCATCACAACCCCCCCTTCCCTGCTCATCCTATGATAACAGCTGTTGTGTTGGAAACCTAATGCTGATGAAAGAGTTAAAGGCTGGTTGATGGACAATATCGGTGACACACCTCTGAATTGAGTATACTCCTGGAGTGAGACTGCGGACTGGTGTTACTCAATGAATAGAGGCCACTCCAAGGGAGTTTTTCCTTGAATAGAATGGGGTCAGGGAGCCGCTTTGGGGAACAATGGTTGCCACCGGCTAGCTGAATTTCTTACAATCACACACCATACCCCCTGATCAAATAGCTCCTTTGTCAGTCTGATATAAAAACATGTCATACAATGATGATCTGGAAGAATGACAAGAGCTGGCCTTTCAAAGAGATCAGAAGGGCTTGTTTTGCACAAAAAGAGCCCCCATCAGAGTCAAGACAGAAAAAAATGGAGAATAAAAGGGGGTGAATGGAAACAAACAGCAATAACAACAACAACAGAAAAGAGGGCAAGTTGGAAACTTCGGTCTGGCTTGTTTCACAGCATCCCATGGCTGCAGCAGTGCAACACAGTCGAGTTGAATCTCTTTCGGTATGGATGTGGATGTCAGATTGCGCTGCCATTGGGCTCCCATTGTCATTCTGCACTGGGACAGAAGAAATTGCTGGATGGGAAAAGGTCACTTGGCCCAACGAATCATCTCCCTGC